>JAJGRX010001134.1:322500-912324 GCA_025461125.1 Carex kokanica | reverse complement strand
GAGAAAAGGATTCGGAGAAGAGATGGATTAATGGCGAGGACAGAGATTGGGAAATTTGAGAGGAGAGAGAGAACGGAAGACAGATCGGAAGAAAGAAAGTTCTAAATAAGACAGACTGTTAAAAATGGTTAAAAATAGTTAATTACCGTTAATTATAGTTTAAAGCTGATCAGATCAGTTTGGGTACAAACCGGGTAAAGAATGTTGGGTACCAAAACCCTTTCTCTTTAATATTTGAACTACGAGTATTTCATCAAATATCATGCTCTCTAAGTTGCATCAAGATTCGTGCACGAGAGGAAATGATGTGAGGAGCAGAGGAGAGCATTCGATGCGCAGTTTCTCACTTTTTCAAACATAATCTATGAAAAGAAAAAACATTCATTATTTTGGCCAACCGAGTAGCAAATAACAGCAAGTCAGCACACACCTGTCATAGAAAACAAATACGCATCCTCTGAGGTATCTCAAAATTTTCGTGACTTTATGAAAAATCTCAACCATTCAAATACGTTCTACACGAATCTCGAAGCACAAATAATACTGGCCCCTGCGCTATCCCCAAATAGGCACAAGACACGTCGGTCACGCAAAAGTTGAGATATCTCAGAGGATACGCCCTTTCGGTTCGTCATCATTAGACCAACCGCCAGATGCCGGTTCTCCCGGTCACCATACCTTTCTCCCTCTTGGGTCCCACCGGTTCTCCGCCGTCGCAAGCTCCTTTTTCAGTAGGAACCTCCAAGTAGTAAACAGAATTTCTCAACCTTTTCCATTTCCTTCTCTTATACAACTAAAACAAACACAAACAACTCAGAGCAGTTTTCCACATACAACCCTGTAAAATTATTTAATTTAAACATCATTCAAAGCTGAAATTTGAAATTGCCAAATATTTTGGTGGAAATGAATTGAACTCAGATTAACAAGTACAAAGTAATCTGCTCACCTAAGTGGCACCAGTCGTTATTTGATTTTTTTTATAAATCCTAATTAAAAAAAAATTTAGGAACCAACATGATTATAATTTTTTTTTACAAAAATCATAAGAACCGAAATGGCATTTCGGTCCGCTATTTTTTTTTCCCGGACCGAAATGGCATTTCGGTCCCTACAGTTTCACAGCTTTTCAGTTCAACCGCCACAGAAAATCCATAAATGGACCGGACCGAAATGGCATTTCGATCCCGGTCAATTTTTTTTTTTTCCAAAACCCGACAGCCCCTCTTCTCTTCCATTCTTTCTCCATTTTGCTTTCCTCCTCTTATTTTCTTTCCACCCGAACCAACCATATTTTTTTTTCAACTCTCAAAATTCCATTATTTTTAATTCTAATCACATATTTTAGTATATTTTTGAGAGGTGAACAAGAAAAACTTCAGATCTACAAGTTTCGTTATGTATGTGGTTAAATTTTTAATTTGAATAAACAATCCAAATTTTATTATTTTTGTGTAGTATAAACAGTAATTGTAGAGTAAAGTAAGTTTTTTTAGTGTAAAATGAATTTTGTAGTGTAATTTTAATAATTGTAGAATTATGTAGTTTGCATGTAGAGTAATTTAGCTTTTTTCATGTAGTATAAATAAATTGTAGAATGATTTATTTTTTAGTGTAATTTAGGTTTTTTTAGTGTAATTTTAGTAAATGTAGAATGGTTTTTTGCATGTAGAGCTCATAAAATTTATTTTAATAAATGTAGAATAATTTAGTTTTTTTTTAGTGTAATGTAGTCTTTTTTTTAGTGTAATTTAACTAATTGTAGAATTTGTTTATTTTGTATGTAGAGTAAATTAGCTCATGAATTTTTTTATTTTTTAACTAATTGTAGAATTTTGAAATTATGGTAGTAGCATGTTAAGTTCGGATTTAATTTGGTTCGGATTTAATTGGATTTGGATTTAATTGGGTTTGCATGTTAATATTTTTTTTATATTGTAATTTTTTTTATATTGTAGTGCAAAATGGATGATGAACAACACATCCAACCCTTATTGCAATTGTCTAATGAACAAACATTATACGCGGCGAATTTGAATGTATTTGTTTAATATCCGTTTGGATTTAAATTTACTAATAAATTTGTAAGTTAGGATTAATTTTTGTGGTTAAATTTTTTTGCATGGCAATTATCGTTCCAGCCTAGTTATGCATTGCGTCCTGGTCCTCGCCAAATGGACGTTAATTACCAATCTTAGATGAAACAAGGTTTGGTGAATTTAGACTTGTATCGGATGAACAATGTGACTCATTGTCATATTGATAAAGGATTGATCACTACTTTTGTTGAGAGGTGGAGGCCCGAGATGAATACTTGGGGGAGTGCACAATGACATTGGAAGATGTCAGCTGTTTGTGGGGCTTACCTGTGACCGGTAAAATATTTTCTGTCAGTAATTTATACTTTTGTTATTAATTTATATTTAATGCAAGTATATGTTTATCTAACATCTATGTTCATAGAGAATGTTATTTCTGAACATACCGATGATAATTGGTCACAATTGATTGAAAATTGCTTAGGATATGAAGTGTATGATAATTACGAAGATAGTGAGGAGGAATTTTTTTATCAAAGGGTGGATAACAAAGGCCAAATCAATGAGAAAATAATAAAATCAAAATACCATATACGTCTTAAATGGTTGAAGGACAACTTTGATGTGAAATTGACACAACTCACTAACCAGTAGACAATCTTCGATTAATAAAGGGAATAACCATTGCCACTCCTTCATTACATCTTGCGTCCTAATCTCATCTTCAATTTCGGCCATATCATCTTCCTCGACAACCAAGTCACCAAGGTCAGAGTTTGTGTCCAAGCCAGTATCATTATTCAGCTGGTCAAAATAATTATGCAAATCATCCGATACCAGTATTTTGAGGGATCATCGTAATATATGAGTGAATCGGATACCGGTATATCTCTGCTACTTCCATGTACACTATCCAAATAGGTCATAATTGGTATGATTAAACCGACTGTCGGAAATGTCCTAACCATTCGGACAAGTCTCCTGAGAAAAAGTTTCGTGATTTTTAATCCCCAAGCCGTACAAAGAATACCGTGCTCCGAGAGCGCAGGGAAAGGATAAATTCCAGAACCAGTTGAGAGTATCGGACCCACTGTCATTTGCAGTAGATTATAATTCGATGAACTAATCCGAGTCTAACTAAATGAAGTGCCTTTCGACCCGACCCGACCCGACCCGCTCGTTGTGGAGACTGGAGAAAGAAAGAGGGCGTAAGCCTGACCTGAACTGTCCCGACGAAAAGCTCATCAATCAAAGCCAGATAATAGAGAAATAAACTAACAACATATAAAAAAATAAAAATAGAAATATTATTAGTTTATCATAAGATTTCAGAACTTTCTTTCCTCTCTCCTTTCGTCTCTCGGCTATCTCCTCCCTTCGATCCTCTCTCTTTTCGTTTGCATCTCTTTTCCTTCCAATTTTATTCACTTATTTTTGTCAATTCAATCCTCGTTTTTTTCCCATTTCGTATAGATCGCGACAGTCGATCGGATAGGAGAATAGCCAATCTCTCTATCTTTTTCTCTGATCCGAGATATATTTCTGGAAATTTACAGCAGAAATTAGGACCTAGGGTTAGGGTTCGATCCATGGTCACATCGCTTGACCTCTGATCTCCATTTCTCTGTCTTGAAACGCCGACCATGGATGTGGATTCGCCCATGGCGACAGAGCCTGAATCGAACCAGGAGACATCACAGGAATCTGCCTCCGGCGAGACTACACCGGCTCCAGCTGCGGCACTCCTCCCCAGCCACCTGCTCAGCCACTTGTAGCGGGGCCAAGACCGGCACCAAATTACTCTGCAGTGAATGCTGTAATAGAGAAGAAAGAAGACGGGCCTGGCTGTAGGTGTGGCCACACGCTCACAGCTGTCCCGGCAGTTGGAGAGGAGGGGAGCCCAGGGTACATCGGTCCCCGCCTTATACTTTTTGGTGGGGCCACAGCACTTGAAGGGAACTCGGCCACGCCTCCATCGCCAGCTGGAAGTGCTGGGATCCGTAAGTACTTCTATCTGACCTCTTTCTCTGTGAAATGACTGATAGTTGTTTTTCATTTGAGTGGTAATTGTTCCAAGGGGAATGCAACTTTTAGACATAGATGGGATCACTCTTGCCTTAAGTAGCGACTTACTCATTTAATGGATATTTCAAGTTGAAGCTTATGCTTCCCAAATTCCAGGAACATGGCCTTTTGGATATGGTTAAGTCTTTCTATCTGGTTAAAGTAGAGAAAGCTGCTTGATTGTATTTCGTTCTATTTCTAGGTAGAGAGTATTTCTTAACAGTAAAAGTAAACACAGCAAGTTAGTGGTGTGAGTCACGTGTTACTTACACCAGCTATGTGCAAAGATAAGATAATCATCACATCATTTGCTCAATTTTCGAATAAACAATTGGGAATTGTTGTTTTTTAAATAAGAATTTGAGATGATGCCAATTTTTACAAGTACAATCTTGTCAACATATGGATTTTACTTTTTTCTCGCAGCAATTTATTTCCTCTACCGTGCAAGCAATGGTTAATTGTGTAATACAGCTGGTCAGATGAATTGAATGTTACTTTGTTAGTGGTTATTATAAGCAGAGTTTTCCCGGGCCTGGACAATTATTAGTTTTAACGGTAAAAGTAAACAGATGTAACTTAGTGGTGCAAGCATCACATGTTTTACACCAGCTATGTGCAAAGATAAGATAATCATTACATGATTGCTTAATTTTCCAATAAACAATTTGGAACTGTTGTTTGTTAAATGAGAATTACACGTGATGCCAATTTTTACTTTTGTCAACATATGGATTTTACGTCTCACAGCAGTTTATTTCCTCTACTGTGCAAGCAATGGTCAATTGTGTAATACAGCTGGTCAGATGAATTGAATGTTTCTCTGTTAGTGGTTATTATAAGCAGAGTTCCAGGGCCTGGACATTTATTAGTTTTACTCGGACTTCTATTTTTGTTGAAAGTTTGGTTAAACTTTTAGCTCGATTGAGGCAATCTAGGGTGAATAACTAATTTAAAATATTTTAATACGGAACTGGAAATTTTATTTAATTCAAATTTGGCTGTAGGTCTTGCTGGTGCAACTGCTGATGTGCATTGCTATGATGTTATATCAAACAAGTGGTCAAGGTACGCTGAATATCAACATAATTAAACAATTTCTTGTTTTTGTACTTGACCATTTCTTCTGTTGGGTACCAACTTGTACAGTTTTGATAGTATGGTATCCTTCGCTTTAGTTTTATTGTCGCAACATTTAAATCTCAATTATACTTTGAAAAGCTCTGCTATGCTGTTTTACACCAAACAAACAAAGTAATATTAAAATTAAAACAGCATTCAAAATAAAATAAATATAGAAATAAAAGTACTTGTTTTTCTAATTCAGGCTTACTCCACTGGGGGAACCGCCATCACCTAGAGCAGCGCATGTTGCTACTGCTGTTGGTACAATGGTTGTAATTCAGGTACAATATTTTGTTAAAATATGTTCTCGGGTTCAATTTTGTAGCAGAACAACCTTTTGTGGTTATAACATAAGATTGTTATACACTAAAATTTTAGTTCAATTAAGCAAGTAAACCCAAATGCTGCTCAGCAATGGAACAAGCCTTATTGTGTTCAGATGTTGTCATTTGGCTTGTTCCAACTGATATAAGTCCTTGATTGCTCCTGGATATCATATCAATATGTAAAATCAATTTCCTAGTATATATGTGAGGTCGTACCAGGTGTGAGCTTGTTTCTGTTTTGAATAGGGTGGAATTGGGCCAGCTGGCTTATCAGCAGAGGATCTTCATGTTTTGGATTTAACACAACAGCGCCCACGATGGCATAGGTTAGAATTGATGCAACTCCTATATTCCAATCGTCATACTAGATTAACAATATGTATACTAACAGCTGGGCCTTTGTGTGCTTGAATTTAGAGTGGTTGTTCAAGGGCCTGGTCCAGGTCCACGTTATGGACATGTCATGGCTTTGGTTGGGCAGCGATTTCTGTTGACGATTGGTGGAAATGATGGTAAGTTTTATATACTAGAGCAACCAAATTCCTAATTATATATAAAAAGACGTGGTTATTGTTTTATCTTTCAATTTCTCTGTTGCTAAAACAAATAGTATGTTTGAATCTCTGCAGGGAAGCGTCCATTAGCTGATGTATGGGCACTTGATACTGCTGCAAAACCATATGAATGGAGGAAGCTTGAACCAGAAGGGGAGGGCCCTCCTCCGTGCATGTAATAATTACATTTTTTTTGATCAAACTTCTAACAACTTATGACTGGTCATTGTCTTGTCAGCTTTTGTCCATATTCCTTATCCATAATACTTTGGCTATTTGCATTATTTTAGGTATGCGACGGCAAGTGCTCGCTCTGACGGCCTTCTTCTGCTCTGTGGTGGCAGGGATGCAAATAGTGTGGTAAAATTTTAATCTCTCAAGTGTTGACAACTGCATATCAGAAAATATAGTGGTTTAGAAGTTAGAATGTATTAAATGCTGGCGAGAAGGTCAGCTTGTTTTGCTAGCTGGTAATTGTGCTGATGGCCCAATCATTGGCCTTCACAGCTTTACTCAGTACCAATAGAGATTGGCTGATTCTTTGAACCAACTGAAATTTTGTGTGTGTTTTTTGTTGGGGTTTTAGACCCGAATTTGGCACAAGAGAAATTAAATTTATTTGCATTTTGAACTGATCAATCTTTTCTCTGGTCAAATAAATGAAGCCCCTTTCCAGTGCATATGGCCTTGCAAAGCACAGAGATGGCCGGTGGGAGTGGGCCATTGCACCTGGTGTCTCTCCTTCCCCTAGATACCAACATGCAGCTGTAAGATTGGTTTCCTTCTTCTTCTTTTTACAGAGATATTTAAATTGTGCTATTTGATCTGGGTTTTTTAGTAGAATTGTCAATTGTGGTGGATGACCCCATTCATTTTATGAACTTCTGAAAATTGTTGAATTTCATTAGGTTTTTGTGAATGCACGGCTTCATGTATCTGGAGGTGCTCTTGGAGGTGGCCGGATGGTAGAAGATTCGTCTAGCATTGCAGGTTTCGTTTTTTTTTTTCCTTCACTTAAGGGTCTACTACTGAGTTGAGAAGAGAAGGATAGGGAATGAAAGAGAAGGAAAGAATTTTTAGAGGAAGTTATGTTTGTTACCCTTCAACTGGAGGGAATAAATCTTGAACAAATCCCTGCTATGCTTTTCCTGCTGCTGATTGGAGAATTCTGTTATCTTTTCTTGGAGTTGTGAAATATTTTTCTTTTTTGTTTCAGTCTTAGACACAGCTGCTGGTGTATGGTGTGATACAAAGTCAGTAGTGACGACTCCAAGGACAGGAAGATATAGTGCAGATGCAGCAGGTGGAGATGCATCTGTTGAACTTACACGTAGATGTAGACATGCTGCAGCCGCAGTTGGTGATCTTATTTTCATTTACGGGGGCTTACGTGGTGGTATGACTTAAACCTGATTGGCTCTCTACTGATATATTTATATCAAAATTTTCATTTCCTGTTAATATTTTATAGACTATGTGGTTGTCATGATTCATGTTGCTATTTACTGGACCGGGCCAGTGTTGATTTTTGTATATTTGAGGTGTTATATGGTGAAACTGGATTTCATTCTTGGTGTGATTGATTCCAATTGTTGTTTACAAGTTATGAAACTGTGATATTTATTGGTGCAGGTGTGCTGCTTGATGACCTTCTAGTAGCAGAAGACCTAGCTGCAGCAGAAACTACAAGCGCGCCTCACATGCGGCAGCTGCTGCAGCTTCAGTAAACAGCCAGGTTGGGAGATCACCTGCAGGAAGGTATGCTTATGCCGATGACAGAGCAAGGCAACCTGGCTCTGAATCAGCGCCAGATGGATCTGTTGTTCTTGGAACTCCAGTGGCACCACCAGTCAATGGTGATATGTACAACGATATTAGCCCTGAAAATGCTGTGCTCCAGGGACAAAGGTAATTACAGTGTCACTATATTGCATTTATTTTAGAACCATTTGATTTTATGTATTGTGTTGCCATTTTCTGATATTTATGTTTTCTCTCACAAGAGTATTTGTTCAAGTAGACCATGATGAAGTATTGTAATATGTTTATTAAACCAGGGTGAGTGGCATACCAAAACAATGCTTTTGTTGATGATGCACTTGATGTTAGTGAGCAATACTATAATTTTTAATGGGCGAGATACCAAAAAAATAGTGCTTTTCTTGGGTTTACATTTTCTTTTGATGACTGTTACTGTTTTAAGGCAGATTATTTAATATGGAAATTAGTATGAATTAGATAATCCACCTTGGGTCCCTAAACCAGAGGCTTTAAACTTTTGTACCGTGCAACTTAGAGGATTCTGCTTTCGGTATAGGAGATTGACAAAAGGGGTAGAGTATCTGGTTGAGGCATCAGCGGCAGAGGCCGAGGCGATTAGCGCCACTCTAGCTGCAGTAAAGGCCCGGCAGGTCAACGGTGAAGTGGAGCAGCTACCTGAAAGGGATGGCAGTTTAGAGGCTACACCTAGCGGGAATCAGACGAGCCTCATTAAAGTGCCTGAACCTGTGCTACAAAACAATAATTCTAACTCAACTCCACCTCCTGGGGTCAGACTGCATCACAGAGCGGTCAGTTTTCTAGTATTACCCAAGACTTAACTTAATCATTCAGTTCAGTGCTTTACTGGTTCAGTATTTCTATGTAACAAAGCAAGACATGATCATTGAGGTTCAGAGATCTGAGACAACTGGTTTCCTCATGTTAGTATGAAAAATGGCAACTTCTGTAAACGGCCTCTACAGCAACAACAACAACAACAACCAAGCCTTTAGTCCCAAACAAGTTGGGGTTCTGTACACGGTCTCTAAAAAAATAGTTAACTGTGAAAAAAACAATTAGCTAGGAATTTCTGATAACTGTTCTGTATTGAACCTTGGGATGACCTATGGCATGTTCTGGTGCAGGTTGTGGTAGCAGCTGAGACAGGAGGTGCATTGGGTGGCATGGTCAGACAGCTTTCAATTGATCAATTTGAAAATGAAGGAAGAAGGGTTAGTTATGGAACTCCTGAGAGTGCCACAGCAGCTCGTAAGCTTCTGGACCGGCAGATGTCCATTAATAGTGTGCCTAAGAAGGTAAACACTCCTAAGTTTATGGATATTGGCTGGTGGGGTTTCATGTTAGCATTGACTGTTCCATGAAAAATTACCAAAATCTGGAAATAAGACCAAAAATGAATTAAAGTCTATAATTAGATGCAAAGTTCAAGGGAAGAATGGAACAAGAAATGCATTAGTACTTGTACTGGTGCCGTTCTACTTCCAGTATAGTATCAGTACCAATACTAATATCCCAATTTTAGCCACTTCCCAGACCACTATTCAGCCACTGCAACTATTGGGTGTAGTTTATTGTTCAGTAGTATGAGTACTGTAACGCAGTGGTTTTCTTTCCTATTTTATTTATATTAGCAGCAACAATTTTGTTAATACTAGTTTTGATTCTGTTGTAGGTAATAGCTCATCTTTTAAAACCGCGTGGATGGAAGCCCCCAGTAAGGAGACAATTTTTCTTGGACTGCAATGAGATCGCAGACCTATGCGACAGTGCTGAAAGGATTTTCTCAAGTGAGCCAAGTGTTCTGCAGCTTAAAGCCCCTGTTAAAATATTTGGTGATTTACATGGTCAATTTGGGGATCTTATGCGTCTTTTTGATGAGTATGGCGCTCCCTCCACAGCTGGAGACATTGCGTAAGCTATTATTTGAAATTTGTTGTTTTTATTACTCATCACGACTATTTTAATTATTTTGACTATCCTGCCAAAGATACCCGTGGAATAGCTGGTCTTGAACAAACTATTGCAAAAATGAACAAAAAGGCCTTTCTTTATGTACCTCCATCTTTAGTGATGCCAAGGCAGCTTTATTATAGCTCTTACATAGAAGGCAATAAAATCAAGTCTACAAAGTGAGTTTGGTACTCTGATCGTAATTAGTTTACTTTTTCTTCCAACTTCAGGTACATTGATTATCTTTTCCTGGGCGATTATGTTGACCGTGGTCAGCATAGTTTGGAAACTATTACTCTTCTCCTTGCTCTGAAGGTAGGGTTGCTAATGAGAAACAATTTTGGAAGTAAATCTTTTTGTTTAACTCCGTTGCTGTAATTCTGAATTTTTTTCATTATATGTATGTAACATAGGTTGAACATCCTAATAATGTGCATTTAATTCGGGGGAACCATGAGGCAGCTGATATCAATGCTTTGTTTGGCTTCCGTATAGAGTGCATTGAGCGAATGGTAACTGGACATAAATTTTTTCTCTTAGAACCAATTCGTAATGTCTAGTCAATAAAGTGGAGTCATCTCATGTGATAGGTCACAAGAACATGCAGTGGTTGCCAATTGTTTAGCATGAAATGAGTTGTACAAACTTGATGGATCATGCTCAGAGAGCATCAATAGGTTTCAATTGATGTTAGGAGTCTGACTTGTTTGATTAAATCTTGTAATTAGATTTGTGATTTATTTTAAGGGGGGTAACACACATCATCTGACCCTACTTGGTAGAGTTTGATTCCTGTCTGTTACACACGTTGAAACTATGAGAAGAAGTCAATAATTGAACTGTGTCTAAATAATGAGAAGGCCAAGATTGTAACAGTAATATATTATTTTTGGCACAGGGAGAGCGAGATGGAATCTGGACATGGCATCGCATGAATCGGCTATTTAATTGGCTCCCTCTGGCAGCTTTAATAGAGAAGAAAATCATATGCATGCATGGTGGTATTGGTCGGTCAATAAATCATGTCGAACAGATAGAAAGTCTCCAGAGGCCTATTACAATGGAAGCTGGCTCAGTTGTCTTGATGGATCTTTTGTGGTATCTATCTCATCTTTTGATGTTTCTTCTTGTACACCATGTTTGGTTGAGGCCTAATACATGGAATAAGGGTTAATTCCATGGTTTAGGCCTAAGTTATTCCACCAAACATGCATAAAATAGGCTAGCCCAACTAGGTGTAAGCCTAAAGTCAGGATAGCCTAAACTAAACCACCTCCCTAGGTGTCTTTATTTTGTTTGCGTCCTGACCCTACGCCAGTGACTATTTGCAAATTTTAGTCCTCTCTCTCTTCCTCAACCAAACATTAATAATTTAGGTTGGTCTAAATCAGAATAACCAACTTAGGCCTCCTTTAGTCCTCAACCAAAGATCACGGTAATGCCTTACTTTCAGTTTTGTCATTTTTGGTTTTCTTTGTTTAACTTTTTCCTTCTTCAACACAGGTCCGATCCTACGGAAAACGATAGTGTTGAAGGGTTGAGACCAAATGCAAGGGGTCCTGGTTTAGTTACATTTGGGGTCAGATTTGCTACTTTCCTTGAATCTTTTCTCTAAGCCTTTAATGTGCATAAAATAACTCGCTACTATCCAGCTCATACACTTGCCTAGTGATTTGATAAATAAGCAGATAATAAGAAGACCTTAAAAGTTACTATAACTATCTATTGAAAAAAAGGAAACACCGAACATGAAAAATCTAGAGTGGTATTGATGCAGTCAAGTTAAAAAACAAATCTCCAGCCGTGTAAAAGGGCTCCCATTTCCATTATTTTCAATTTATTGAGCTGTTTTTAAGTTTATTGTTGGTTGTGCAGCCGGACAGGGTGATGGAGTTTTGCAACAATAATGACCTGCAGTTGATAGTGCGGGCCCATGAGTGTGTCATGGATGGCTTTGAGCGCTTTGCACAGGGCCATCTCATCACTCTTTTCTGCCACCAATTATTGTGGTAAGGTTGCATGAATCTTTCTTCTCTTCCTGTGTACCCCGAGTGGTACACTGCCCTTGTTTAAGCAAGTCTTATACAGAAACAATTGGAAGACACCGACAAAAAGAGTAAATGTTATTTAACTAAATTAAGTAGTGATGACTGTTAACTTTTTAAAAATAATCATCAATTGAGATACTGTAATGATATTCCAATTGAAGTTGGAAGCAAAAGGATGATAGTAAGATGGGTCAGTTTTTCCTTGAATTTTTGAATAGGATCACTCATATCTTCCTCAAAAGAAAGAGAAATAGTATCACTCGTATACTGTGTGAAGTTCTTTTTATGAATAAGTGGGGTTTCTTGTTACTTGCAACCAGTGTTACACTCTCATTACATAGGACCCTATGAGGTATCGGTTTGCATTAATCTTTGGTTATGTATTTTGGAGTATAGGTACGGCAAACAATGCAGGAGCTATACTAGTGCTTGGAAGAGATCTGGTGGTAGTACCAAAGCTTATCCATCCTCTACCCCCAGCCATAACTTCTCCGGAGACCTCTCCAGAGCGTCACATTGAAGATACATGGATGCAGGTTCTTGTTCAGCTCTAGCATGCTGAATATGTTCATAGTACTTCTCATTATATGTTGTCATTCGTATTATCTATTTTCTAATTTTCGGCCCTTTTTGGTATCAGGAGCTCAATGCAAATCGACCGCCAACACCAACCCGAGGCCGTCCCCAAGTGGCCAATGATAGAGGTTCTCTTGCTTGGATATAGTCCTATATCCAGCTTGAATCGCATCCCTCTTCTTTTTCACTGAAGAATCCAACCAACCATGCTCTCCAGTACTTGATTATCTATGCAAGGAAACTTGGACAAGAGGTAGAAATGAAGGGATAGTAGAAGAGAGTTGTTCAGGTAAGGAATGGAATAGGTGAACCCCGATTGGGTATAGTCTTGATTCGTGCTGAGGCACGTAAACTGATGTATATATCCAGCTACTTTCAGATAGGTGCGAGTGTATGTTATTCCCCCTCCATCATAATTGAAATTATGAAATAGGCTTTTGTTGTAGTAGGTTATTCTTTTTTTTATTGTCTGTCTAGAAATTTGAGATTTCATTTTTGGAGGGTTGGTGAACTTGGTTACTGTCTGGGGAGATGATGTATAATAGACACTCCAGCCGACCACAGTGCATTTTCTTTTGTAAGTTCCTCTGTTGATGGTTGTGTACAATCGGTGTAAGTTTTGAAAGGTTTTACGTATTTCTGGAAACGAAAACAATTGAAGTTTTCGTAGTTTAGCCTTTTCTTATATATATATTTAAGAAGGGCGTAAAGGGTGGTTTTGTGTAGCTGATAGCACCCATTTTCTAAAGGTCCGTCATTGCCTCATATTGGTAGATCCTGTTTTATATTTGTTTTCATAATGCCATGAAGTTCGTACTTTGCGAATTGAAAAGGCTTAATTGGACCAGATCAACCCAGAATTGCAAGACATCCAAGTTGTGAACGAGGAACTAAATTCTCTTTCTAGGACAGCATCTTTCATGCGAACTCCTTACATAGTACATTGAAATGCCTAGACAAACATCCTATACAAATTAGAAAAAACCGAAATCTCTCTCCGCTAGCAGATGAAAAAGAAAGAAAAACTAAAAATAAAAAACAGAAGCAAACAAAGTACTCAACTCAAGATCAAATTGCTCTTCTAGTGCTTCAGTACAATGGGCAGCACAATTGCAAGAACAATGATAAGGAGCAGGAGGATCCAAAACACGTTCACTTGTGGGTGTTTTTCTGCAACTTCCGTGCCACCTAGGAGGCTCTGATGGCCATCATCGACGAACGATTTTGCCCTGCCGACCTGGTTCTCATTGTCGTTCAGCTGTTCACCCTGTGCCTGTACTAGCACGGCCATGTCCATAAACACCTGGTGCAGCTCCAGCAGGCTCCTCTCCAAGTCGGTCACTGTGTTGTGCCGCTCCTGTATCTCTGCCACCATGTTCATCACCGTTCCTTGCCCTTGCTCGGCTATTGCTTTCTGTAAGAACTGCTCTCCCTCACCCGTTGTCACCAAGGCTTCCACCGTCGCCTCATCAGGCTGCTCTCTCGTCACCTGACATGATGGGACCAGATTTTAGTTCATATAGTTTTTTATTATACGAACGGGCTTAGAGTTTTATAAGTGTTCTAGGAGAAATTTGAATAAGGTGCTATCTTAATGTTCCGGTATTGTCAAACTGTTTATTTAAATATTTCTGTAACAAATAAACGTTGTTTGTTCATACAGTGCACATGAAAATAGATAGAAAATGGAGAATTTATGAGGGTGTTGGTAGATCAAACATAAATTAAGTAAGGATCTCTTTCGAAATTTGATAAATATGTTGGTAGGTATGTTGTAGTAAACTTCAGTTGTTTCATGTCACAGCTGATATATATATATCAACGAGTTATGAACAACTGAAAAAAATTTAAATGAGTTGTAACTCAATCATGAGCTCTTACGGTCTCCCGGTACTCGGTCGCGATCTCCTTCCTCAACTCCACAAAGGCATCCATGGAGCCCTTCAACTTACTCTTCATCCCTCCCAAAACCGACGTCCTGGTACGGTCATCCGAGCAGCCGGGGCCAGACCCAGTCAATGCTTGGCTGGTCTCTGTCGCGCGTTCAAGCAACTCCAACTGTGCTTTGACAATCCTTGCTTTCTTCAAAACAAGTGCAATGTCAGAATCCATTTTTGCTCGGAGGGACCGCACGTCATGCGCTGTATGAAGTGACCTGGCAGCCTCATTGGACACATGGAGGCGATTTCAGATCACCTCTATCTCTATATAGGATCTGATGGCATCTGACTCCTTCAAGAACCCATCCAGAGATGACGAGTCGGTCAATTCTATTGTGCCGCTGTTCTTCCCTTGCGCCATGAGTCTGATAAGAGGTCATTCATCTCCTCTCCTTATATTTGTGTTTATCTTTTTTTTTTAAAATGACTTGGTAGAGGCTACCAAGTTTTATATTTGTGTTTATCTTTTTTTTTTTAAAATGACTTGGTAGAGGCTACCAAGTTTTATATTTGTGTTTATCTTTCTTCTATTCTCTCTCTCTCTCTCTCTCTCTCCTCTCTCTCTCTCTCTATATATATATATATAGAGAGAGAGAGGAGGATCCAATTACACCCTTTTTTTTACACTGTTTTTTTATAGGTCAATTTTTGCGATTTCAAAATCTAAACAGTCGATCCGAACCATTCAACATGATCACATATTAAAATTTGCTTAGAGATCAAATTTTACATTTTTTTGAATTTTTTTACTATTTATTAAGATGGTTACAAAATCGCTATTTTTCAATGGTCTGAAAACAACGATTTTGTAACCATCTTAATAAATAGTAACCAAATTCAAAAAAAAAAATTTGATCTCCAAGCACATTTTAATATATCCATCATGTTGAACGGTTTGGATCGACTATTTGGACTTTAAAAGATTAGGTGTCAAAATGTGTCAAAAAAGAGAGTGTAATCCGATCCCTCCTCATATATATATATATATTCTTCTCTTTCTACTAATTTTTGAGTTAGTAGTCAACTAATTTTGAGTTAGTAGTCAATAGAAAGGAAAGAAATGAAAATAGGAATAATGGATATGACATGATGGTTTGAAAGGGTAAGCGCCCCGACGCGATAAATTAATGATAGTTTATAATAGCAAATGGATGTTCTATTCTCTGATTTTCAAATCTTATCTAAGCTATTATGAGGCTCCAAGTTGAACGCCTTACTAATATTAATGTACACAATCGTTACTGTAACTGATTGGTATCACAAAATAAAAAAAAAAAAAAATTCGGAAGTCAAAATAGCCGCAATTAAATCAAATAGTATGAAATAGAGAAGGAAGGTGGTGATCACGTACACCACATTCCTTATAGAAAATACAATATTTGTCAAATGGCGTGAAATCTGGTCAGATAAAAGCTGTTCAGAAGAAAATTAATTAAGAAGCTACTTTATATATCCGGGCTCGAAAGAGGATCCGTATCCTCCCAGGTACCTCAGTAAACCTGACCGGAATGGACGGTCCGGATTTACTCTCGTCCGGTGATTACTCGGAATGACTTAGGAGGCAGTATTATTTGTGCTTTGAGATTTGTGTCAATTTAAAAATCTGAGCTGTGAGTAAATCTAGACCGTCCGTTCCGATCAGATTCAGTGAGGTACCTGAGAGGATGTGAATTCCTCAAAAGAACCGTACCAGGACCAAGTCCACCCATGACTAATGGTGTTTAAACAATCAATTCTGTTAAAATCGAAATAAAATAATAAAATAAAATTTTATTCGGTTTTTAAAAATCTAATCGAATCAATTGAATTAAATATGTCAACTGAAAAAACCGAACAAAGAAAATTGAAGTAATATCAGTTTGTTTGATTGAACCAAAATAAGAAAGAAATTTCAAAATGTCAAAATTCAATACACACCCAAAATACATTTAATAATCATAAAATAAATATCAAGATATATATCAGTCCAACTGAAATAAGAGAGGTAGCTTCTTGATACTTATTTTATTTTTTTTAACTTAGAAGCCGCTGCCAATTTATCGAAAAGTAACCTTTTTAAGAGACATTAACAAAAAATTATTTTTTCTTATTTCATTTTCATATCTATGGTTTCCATCCATCCTCAAGACATAGATCATGTTTAGTTGATACCTAAACTACGGAATAAGAGGTTTAGATCTCAGTTATCCACCAAACGTAGATTAGTAAGGCTGGCCTAACTAGATCTAACTCTAAATTTAGGCTATCAAAAATTAAACCATCTCTCTAGGTGGCCTAAGATTTAGTCCTTCTGTGACCCCACCTGTCAGCAGGGGCGGACCCAGGAATTTGATCAGGGGTAGGCACAATAAATTAATCAAAGCAGCAGACTGGGCCAATGAATTAATCAGAGCAGCAAATCTGTTATTTTGGGCCAGGGTAGGCACAGTATTGAATCAGGGGTAGGCACAGGAATAAAATACACTGGACCTAAAAAAAAATTTAATCCAGGAGTAGGCACTTGCCTACCCTGAGCCTTCATGGGTCTGCCCCTGCCTGTGAGTGACTATTCAATGTTTTTATCATCTATCTCTTCTTTAGCTCTTAATATTAATTATTTATTTTCTTTCTTTCATGGAAACTCTTTCCCTCTTCATTTCTTTTTCTCTCTAGAAGCATTTATTTTTCTAAAACAAAAGCTCTTAATTTTTTTTTGTTCTTTTTCTTTGTTGTATTTTAGTTTACTTTATATAGATATTATAATTAAGCATAGGCAAATTGGAAGTAAAATCGTAAACCAATGTATGATTTAGAAACTAAATCAATCATATATCGTAATGTTTAATTTTAATTAGATTGAATTAATTTGAAGATTACATTAGGCAGTACATGTTATGAATCAATTGCTTATTACAATTATGTTTAAGCCATTCAATTAAACTTAGCAGCAATAATGAACTAGCAACACACAAAATAATGACATGCCTTAAGGCATTTAATACCAATCAAACAAGAATAACTTAAGTCATGACATAATTTTTTAGACCTTAACTGTAACACCGTGAACTTTTAAAATTCAGATTTAATTAAAATGATAAGTGGTAAATCGAATAATATATATATACGTATATACGAATTTAGTGACGTGGATGTGAACAATAATTATACGATAATTTGTGTTAAGAGGAAGAGTAAAATGTGTAAGATTCAATTATATCGAATATGGGACAAGTGTGAGGTTTTATTTGCAAAATTTCCAAGTGGGGCCCTTTTGTCATTCCTCCTTTCTTCTTCTCTTTTCTTCCTTTCTTTTCCTGCACCCCTCCTCCTCTTCCTTTCCTGTTTCGCCAAAGAGAGAAAGAACGAGAGAGAGACCGAGAGAGTGAGAGAGATCACGCCGTTTGCACCTCCGGTTACGGATCGCTCGAAATTCGAGATCTCGCTCGAGGAGCTTGAATCTCGCCTATCCGTCTACTCCACCGGTATTTTCCTCCCCTATTTCTCTCTCATTTCGAGTTTTCGTATTTCTAGGGTTTCGGTGAAAACCCGTAGAATTGCACCAAATTGATTGTACTATGCCTTTGTTGTTTCTAAAGTGTTATTGAGTAGTTTCATGTTCAAATTTGCAACCAAATTCCGATAACCGGATTTTCCCAAAATTGACTATGGTGTTGGTACCGTTTTCTCGAATTGACCTAAATCTGACCCAAATCGTACCATTGACTGATTGATACCCAGTGACTAATTGATTAGTACCAAAACCCGATTTGTGACTATTCGTGCCTAAAACCCTAAAATAGCAAATATTCAAAGTTTAAGGGTTTAAATTGTAAAAGTCCTGATTGAATGAATTGATCCATGAATAGATCCGAACGAGCGCGCTTAGCGAGATAGACGAGATCGCGGATTCTCTGTGTACCCTACATACTCAGGTGCGGGGGTTCACGGGATCTGTTTTGGGATTTATTTCGTAGAACTAAATAACGGTGCATATAACTTATATATATTGATGACTTGATTGAATATACGTTGCATATCATCATGTTGAATCTCTGATTGAAAGCATTAGTTGTCGCATTTGCATGAATTGCATATTAATATAATTGAATTGTTATATCTGTGATGATTCTCATGTTGGTATGGTTTATCGATTTCTGTTCTAATCGTGTTGGATAAGTGAATGGAACCACAGTACTGATTGAATTGAATGATTGAAGTGAACAGTGAATTGTAAAGTCTAATTAGCTACTAGACTTTACTCCAGGACCCTTATGCGCATCTGGTGAATGGCCCTAGTGAACCCAGTACCGGTTGGGTAAGGGATAAGTGTAGTGTGATTGCAGGTAGTGAAATTGTGGTTCAGTGGTTCAGTGATTTAAGTGATTCAGTGAAAAGTGTATTTGTTCTCGTTTAACAAAGTGATATTCTGTTGCATAGTCGCGAGATATGCTAGTGATTATTCGAATTGATTTTGTGATGTGAATGTATGACTTGAAACCAGGTAAGAGAATTGTTAAGCCAGATAGGGATAGATTGTTGATATCTATCGTTGTTAACCGGACTGTGCAAGGTTACTAGTTAAGCCCAAGAATTCTGGAAATCCTTTGATTACTTTTGAATGAAATAATAGTTGGAAATTCGGTTTGAATCGGTGTGTGAGCATATGCATGTTATCCATGACTGATTGATTAACTAAATAATTAAATGCGATAATTGTTTAGTTCTAGTAATGGGATTTCTTACAAATCCAGTAGCCCTATAATTCCGCACTGAGAAAACGATCGATTAGTTTTCTCACCCCCACCCCCTTCGGGATATTTTCTTTTTATTGAATTGTGCAGGTAAACGTGAGTAGGAAGGGACTCAGGCTCGACATGTGAGTTGTAAGCCTAACTGTTAGGATATGCCACCTTATGTAGTCCATTTTGTTGTACATTGAACCCCTATGCGGTATATTTTGTTGTATGTGATATTATCGAACCAAATCACCTTGTCGAAACCCTAATGTCTATTTTAAATATGTTGAATTGATCAGCTGTGTGAATTGCATGATTGTATGATTTTAAATTGGAGATTTTAAATGGGAATACATGATAAATCATGCGGGAATCAATCGGGGTTGAAAATGGGGTTGAAATGGCATGAAATGGGCAAGGGAATGAATTTCAGTAGGCTTATTGCGGGCCGCAATAACCTTATTGCGGGCCGCAATAAAGGAGACAGAGCCGGAAAATGGCTCTGGATGAATCTGCGTATATTATTACGGGCCGCAATTAATTGATTGCGGGCCGCAATAAGGAGACAGAGCCTAAAACCCAACTGAGAAAATTCGTATATGTATTGCGGGCCGCAACCATTTCCTTGCGGGCCGCAACGACAGTGGGTTTTTGAGTCAGAGGGATTATTGCGGGCCGTAAGAGGGGTGGTTGCGGGCCGCAACAACTTGAGTCAGAGAGTAGAAAACAAGTAGAAGAAATTCGAGTAGGGGTTGCGGGCCGCAATGGGCCCTACTGCGGCCGCAATGGGTGTTCTGATTTACTGTTTGAGTATAAATGGACCGAATTGAATCGGATTGAACCAAATTTGTTTTAAATCAAATCATATGATATGTGTATACATTTTAAAGTGTTTGTTGGTAGTAGATTATATCGTACATGCCTTGTGAATATACGGGCAACTGTATATTCACGGCGAGAACTGCGCGACCCCCCCTGTTCCGGTGTGTGACAGTTCTGAGTTGGTATCAGAAGCTCAAGGTTTAAGCCCTAACCAGACCGAACCATAACCAGACTTGATTGGATTCGCGAGTGGGGGGTAAATATCTAGAATGAGGACGGTAGTGTAAGTATATGGTCATGCGCACACTTCACAAAAAGGGGCGTAGCTTTTGATCCGTCCGTCGGATCGGGCTGAAATTTTAACAGCAGCTCCACAGCCCAAACTGGATCCCAAAATAGATGGGAATCCATTTGGGCCCATTTTTACGAGCAGATCACGATCGCGATCCGAGGAACCTTCTTGTAATTTTAAACATGCATCATAATGTGAATGTGTTGAGTTTCAGATAATGGAAGGAAATTTGGAAGGAAATTTGGAAGAGATGTGATCAGGGCCTATGAGAGAGGTCGTAGGGCCGAGGCTCAGGCCCAAGGACCACAAGGGCCAGCTGTACAAGTCCCTCCAGTGGTACCGGGGGAAGAGTTCAGACAACTCTACGAGGCATTCATGCGTCTTGCACCTCCTAGGTTTGATGGGTCGGGAGGATACCCAGAGGCAGAGGAATGGATGGTAAGTCTCAAGGCCAAGTTCACCCTATGCCGAGTGCCAGAGGTAAATAAGGTTGAATTGGCAGTGCAATTACTGGAGAAGTCGGGTAGGCATTGGTGGGAAGGTGTAAAGATGGAGTTTGAGGGAGTGGAACAAGAGATCCCTTGGACCTGGTTCGAGCAAAGGTTCGGGGAGCAATATCTGAGTGATCTGCATCAGGAGGCTTTGAGAAGCCAGTTTCTGAATCTGCGCCAACGTGAGAAATCAGTAGAGGAGTACAACAGGAGATTCTTTGACTTGGCCCGGTATGCGCCGGATGTGAAAGGGGATCCGGTAAGGTACCGAAGACAGTACCTAGACGGGTTGGACCCGGCTATTGCCCTAGCGATTCATCACTCGTTAGCTGCAGGGGTTCCGGCCCTAATGAAACAAGCAGAGCAGACGGAAGTGTATCTGAAGAGGAGTGCACAACAGACCAACACCCGCAACGTGAGACCCAAATTTGATAATAAGAAACAAGCTAGCGGGTCAGGAGCTCGACCCCAACCTGCGGGTCAACCAACAGGGCAGATGGTGGTATCCGGGTTTACCCCGGGAAGCCGCTAAACCGTGGTGTAATGTGTGTAGGATGCCACACTCACAATCAGAATGTCGTCGCCTCAAAGGAGCGTGTTTAATGTGTGGTAGTATGGAGCATTGGGCGAAAGATTGCCCAAAATCGCAATCGGGTGCTTGTCATATATGTGGTGGTCGGGGTCATTGGGCTAGAGAGTGCCCAAGAGCTCAATCGGGTGCATCCGGGAGTGGTGGTAGCGGTGGCTATAGAGGTCCACAGGGGCGTGGACAGGGAGGCGTACCTCCTCCGCGAGGCCGAGGCACTCCGCCACTGTTGAGGGGAGGCCGTACAGGCGGCCGAGTTGGTGCTCACGCGGTGCATGCAATCGAGCTGCCGGACAAAGAAGAAGAGCGGGCAGCTGGTTCCGCTCAGACTGATTTACTAGCAGGTATTATATCTAATCTCCGGGGTTTTAGCGTATGTGTTGATTGATACGGGGTGTAGTCCACTCGATTATATCGAGTGCTTTGGTTGAGAAATGTGAGTGGTTAACCGAGTCAAGTGGGAAAAGTCTGGAGATCCGTACCCCTCTCGGCTCTACTACCAAAATGTCAATGACCTGCCGAAACCTGAAAATACGAGTCGATGGAAGGGATTTTCCAGCGGACATGTTAGTTATGAATATATCGGAGTATGATGCTTTATTGGGTATAGATTGGTTGACCAGACATGTAGCTACCATCGATTGTGTCCGACATACGGTCCAGTTTACCCTGTCGAACGGTTCAACCTGTACCTTGAGATGTAGAGGAGTAAAAGAGGTGGTGCCATTTATCTCGGCAATTGAAACCAAACACCTGGTAGAGTCCGGGTGTACCGCTTATCTGGTAATGGTAATGAGTGCTACTGCTGAAGTTCCGGAAATAGCTACCATTCCGGTTGTCTCGGAATTCACGGATGTGTTTCCAGAAGAGATTCCCGGGTTACCCCCGGCACGAGAAATAGAGTTCAACATAAACCTGATACCAGATACAACCCCAATCTCAAAGGCTCCATACCGTATGGCTCCCGCGGAACTAAAGGAATTGAAAGTGCAGCTTGAGGAGATGTTGGAGAAAGGTTTGATAAGACCGAGCACGTCCCGTGGGGCGCACCAGTGTTGTTTGTGAGAAAGAAAGACGGAACTCTGCGGTTGTGCATCGATTACCGAGAGTTGAATAAAGTGACCGTGAAGAACAAGTATCCGTTGCCTCGGATAGATGACCTGTTTGACCAGTTAGAAGGGTCGTCGGTCTATTCCAAGATCGATCTGCGGACGGGTTACCATCAGTTGCGAATTAGCTCGAGTGATGTGGAAAAGACTGCCTTCCGTACTCGGTACGGGCATTATGAGTACAGGGTCATGCCATTTGGGCTGACGAATGCCCCTGCGGCATTTATGGATCTGATGCAGCGAGTGTTCCGAGATTTATTGGACACTACGGTGGTGGTATTTATTGATGACATCCTGGTTTATTCCCGGACGTATGAGGAGCACGCGGCTCACCTCCGAGTTGTATTGCAGCGGCTACGAGATCATCAGCTGTACGCGAAATTTTCAAAGTGTGAGTTCTGGATGAACCAAGTGGCATTTTTGGGTCATATAGTGTCGGGTGAAGGTTTAGCGGTGGATCCCGAAAAGATTCGAGCGGTGACAGAATGGAAGAGACCAACCACGGTTACCGAGATCCGTAGCTTTCTCGGTTTAGCCGGGTATTATAGGAGGTTTGTATTGGGATTCTCCGGATTGGCCCGTCCTCTTACGGAACTACTTCACAAGGGGGTAAAGTTTGAATGGGGTGAACCGCAAGAAAAGAGTTTCGAAGAGTTGAAGAGTCGGTTGGTGTCCGCACCGATTCTTGCAATGCCAGTAACGGGAAGAGATTACACGGTGTATACCGATGCATCCCGGTCGGGTCTGGGGTGCGTATTGATGCAAGATGGGCATGTGATTGCCTATGCTTCCCGACAGCTGCGACCACACGAACAGAATTATCCGACCCATGACATGGAGCTAGCAGCGGTGATTTTTGCGCTTAAAATCTGGCGACATTATCTGTACGGTGCGAAGTGCCAGATTTTCACCGATCACAAGAGCCTGAAGTATATTTTCACTCAGAAGGAGTTGAATTTGAGACAGCGGCGATGGTTGGAGTTGATGAAGGATTATGACCTAGATATCCAGTATCACGAGGGCAAAGCCAATGTAGTAGCGGATGCGTTGAGCAGGAAGAATCAAGTGAATCTTGCCTCGATGATTTCAAGTGAGCCGAAATTGATAGAAGAAATGAGAATGATGAGTCTGCACGTTGGAGTGTCCCAAGAATTAGCCATGGCAACCGCAACTCGCCTGCTTGGAGCAGAGGCGGGTACGAGTACATCAGCAGGTATGTCTATTATCTCTGCGGCTATTGAGGTGAGACCTGAATTACATGACCGTATTCGGGTAGAGCAACACGAGGATCCGAAAGTGCCAAAAGTTCCGAGACCACGCAAAATCAGATCGAGAGACCCCTTTCCGGATAGATGATGAGGGTACCCTGCGGTTTGGCAACCGCATATGCATTCCTGAAAATTCAGACCTGAAAACCCTAATCCTGTCAGAGGCACATGATTCGGGGTATACGATACACCCGGGTGAAGTGAAGATGTATCAGAATCTGAGACGGTACTTCTGGTGGCCGGGTATGAAAAATGACGTGAGAAGATACGTCGAGAAGTGTCAGGTCTGTCAGCAGGTGAAAGCTGATAGACGAAGGTCGGCCGGATTACTCCAACCGTTGGATAAGAAGAGAGGTAAGTTCGAGATAGTCACGATGGATTTTGTGAGTGGTTTTCCGAGAACCACGGGTCGTTGTGATACGATATGGGTGATTGTGGACACACTGACCAAGGTGGCGCACTTTATTCCGCTCGGGCCTGACACCTCGGGTAGGACTCTCGCAGGTATATTTATAAAGTTTTTCTTCAGGTATCACGGGTGTCCGCGCGAGATTATCTCCGATCGAGATACGAGATTCACATCTCACTTCTGGAAAAGCTTCCAAGAATCTATGGGTACGAAACTGCGGTTCAGTACCGCGCACCATCCGCAGACTGACGGACAGTCGGAAAGGACAATTCAGACGTTAGAGGACATGTTGCGATCATGTGCCTTGAGTTTCCAAGGATCGTGGATTGATCATCTACCACTGGTGGAATTTGCGTACAACAACAGTTATCACGCGAGCATTGGAATGCCACCGCTAGAGGCACTCACGGGAGAGACATGCCGTACACCATTGTGGTGGGGTCCGGCGGGTACTTATCCGCCTACTGGACCGGAAATGATACAAGAGGCGGCAGAGAAGACGCGAGTGATATTGAGCCGACTAAAGTCAGCTCGAGATCGGCAAAAGAGGTATGCGGATGTGCACCGACGGCATTTGGAATTCCAAGAGGGTGATCACGTGTGGCTCCGAGTATCTCCAGTGCGGGGAGTACACCGGTTCGGTGTATCGGGCAAGCTGAGTCCGAGATATATCGGTCCGTTTCAGATACAAAATCGGGTTGGATTAGTGGCGTATGAGCTTGGGTTAACGCCGGCTTTGAGCCGAGTACATCCGGTGTTCCACGTGTCACAGCTTCGGAAATATGTGCGAGACCCATCTCACTGCATCGACCATTCCGACCTGTACCTTGACGAGAATTTGAATTATAACGAAGGACCGATGCGAATACTAGACCGGAAGGAGCAAAAGTTGAGAAATCGAACGATTTCAATTGTGTTAGTGCAGTGGGGACGACACTCCGAAAAGAGGCAACGTGGGAGCTAGAAGCGAAAATTCGCGAAGCAATATCCTGAGTTATTCACCGATCAGGTACGTGTTTAAGTTCAAAGGATTGAACTTCATTTTAAGTGGGGAAGAAATGTAACACCGTGAACTTTTAAAATTCAGATTTAATTAAAATGATAAGTGGTAAATCGAATAATATATATATACGTATATACGAATTTAGTGACGTGGATGGTGAACAATAATTATACGAAAATTTGTGTTAAGAGTGAAGAGCAAAATGTGTAAGGATTCAATTATATCGAATATGGGACAAGTGTGAGGTTTTATTTGCAAAATTGGAAATTTACAAGTGGGGCCCTTTTGTCATTCCTTTCTTCTTCTCTTTTCTTCCTTTCTTTTCCTGCACCCCTCCTCCTCTTCCTTTCCTGTTTCGCCAAAGAGAGAAAGAACGAGAGAGAGACCGAGAGAGTGAGAGAGATCACGCCGTTTGCACCTCCGGTTACGGAATCGCTCGAAATTCGAGATCTCGCTCGAGGAGCTTGAATCTCGCCTATCCGTCTACTCCACCGGTATTTTCCTCCCCTATTTCTCTCTCATTTCGAGTTTTCGTATTTCTAGGGTTTCGGTGAAAACCCGTAGAATTGCACCAAATTGATTGTACTATGCCTTTGTTGTTTCTAAAGTGTTATTTGAGTAGTTTCATGTTCAAATTTGCAACCAAATTCCGATAACCGGATTTTCCCAAAATTGACTATGGTGTTGGTACCGTTTTCTCGAATTGACCTAAATCTGACCCAAATCTGACCCAAATCGTACCATTGACTGAATTGATAACCCAGTGACTAAATTGATTAGTACCAAAACCCGATTTGTGACTATTCGTGCCTAAAACCCTAAAATAGCAAATATTCAAAGTTTAAGGGTTTAAATTGTAAAAGTCCTGATTGAATGAATTGATCCATGAATAGATCCGAACGAGCGCGCTTAGCGAGATAGACGAGATCGCGGATTCTCTGTGTACCCTACATACTCAGGTGCGGGGGTTCACGGGATCTGTTTTGGGATTTATTTCGTAGAACTAAATAACGGTGCATATAACTTATATATATTGATGACTTGATTGAATATACGTTGCATATCATCATGTTGAATCTCTGATTGAAAGCATTCGTTGTCGCATTTGCATGAATTGCATATTAATATAATTGAATTGTTATATCTGTGATGATTCTCATGTTGGTATGGTTTATCGATTTCTGTTCTATCGTGTTGGATAAGTGAATGGAACCACAGTACTGAATTGAATTGAATGATTGAAGTGAACAGTGAATTGTAAAGTCTAATTAGCTACTAGACTTTACTCCAGGACCCTTATGCGCATCTGGTGAATGGCCCTAGTGAACCCAGTACCGGTTGGGTAAGGGATAAGTGTAGTGTGATTGCAGGTAGTGAAATTGTGGTTCAGTGGTTCAGTGATTTAAGTGATTCAGTGAAAAGTTTATTTGTTCTCGTTTAACAAAGTGATATTCTGTTGCATAGTCGCGAGATGTGCTAGTGATTATTCGAATTGATTTTGTGATGTGAATGTATGACTTGAAACCAGGTAAAAGAATTGTTAAGCCAGATAGGATAGATTGTTGATATCTATCGATGTTAACCGGACTGTGCAAAGTTACTAGTTAAGCCCAAGAATTCTGAAAATCCTTTGATTACTTTTGAATGAAATAATAGTTGGAATTCGTTTGAATCGGTGTGTGAGCATATGCATGTTACCATGACTGATTGATTAACTAAATAATTAAATGCGATAATTGTTTAGTTCTAGTAATGGGATTTCTTACAAATCCAGTAGCCCTATAAATTCCGCACTGAGAAAACGATCGATTAGTTTTCTCACCCCCACCCCCTTCGGGGATATTTTCTTTTTATTGAATTGTGCAGGTAAACGTGAGTAGGAAGGGACTCAGGCTCGACATGTGAGTTGTAAGCCTAACTGTTAGGATATGCCACCTTATGTAGTCCATTTTGTTGTACATTGAACCCCTATGCGGTATATTTTGTTGTATGTGATATTATCGAACCAAATCACCTTGTCGAAACCCTAATGTCTATTTTAAATATGTTTAATTGATCAGCTGTGTGAATTGCATGATTGTATGATTTTTAAATTGGAGATTTTAAATGGGGAATACATGATAAATCATGCGGGAATCAATCGGGTTTGAAAATGGGGTTGAAATGGCATGAAATGGGCAAGGGAATGAATTTCAGTAGGCTTATTGCGGGCCGCAATAACCTTATTGCGGGCCGCAATAAAGGAGACAGAGCCGGAAAATGGCTCTGGATGAATCTGCGTATATTATTACGGGCCGCAATTAATTGATTGCGGGCCGCAATAAAGGAGACAGAGCCTAAAACCCAACTGAGAAAATTCGTATATGTATTGCGGGCCGCAACCATTTCCTTGCGGGCCGCAACGACAGTGGGTTTTTGAGTCAGAGGGATTATTGCGGGCCGTAAGAGGGGTGGTTGCGGGCCGCAACAACTTGAGTCAGAGAGTAGAAAACAAGTAGAAGAAATTCGAGTAGGGGTTGCGGGCCGCAATGGGCCCTACTGCGGGCCGCAATGGGTGTTCTGAATTTACTGTTTTGAGTATAAATGGACCGAATTGAATCGGATTTGAACCAAATTTGTTTTAAATCAAATCATATGATATGTGTATACATTTTAAAGTGTTTGGTTGAGTAGATTATATCGTACATGCCTTGTGAATATACGGGCAACTGTATATTCACGGCGAGAACTGCGCGACCCCCTGTTCCGGGGTGTGACAGTTCTGAGTTGGTATCAGAGCTCAAGGTTTAAGCCCTAACCAGACCGAACCATAACCAGACTTGATTGGATTCGCGAGTGGGGTAAATATCTAGAATGGGACAGTAGTGTAAGTTATGGTCATGCGCACACTTCACAAAAAGGGGCGTAGCTTTTGATCCGTTCGTCGGATCGGGCTGAAATTTTAACAGGAGCTCCACAGCCCAGAACTGGATCCCAAAATTGATGGGAATCCATTTTGGCCCATTTTACGAGCTCAGATTCGCGATCCGAGCCTTCTTTCATGGAAGGAACCTTTCTTTGTAATTTTAAACATGCATCATAATGTGAATGTGTTGAGTTTCAGATAATGGAAGGAAATTTGGAAGGAAATTTGGAAGAGATGTTGATCAGGGCCTATGAGAGAGGTCGTAGGGCCGAGGCTCAGGCCCAAGGACCACAAGGGCCAGCTGTACAAGTCCCTCCAGTAGTACCGGGGGAAGAGTTCAGACAACTCTACGAGGCATTCATGCGTCTCGCACCTCCTAGGTTTGATGGGTCGGGAGGATACCCAGAGGCAGAGGAATGGATGGTAAGTCTCAAGGCCAAGTTCACCCTATGCCGGGTGCCAGAGGTAAATAAGGTTGAATTGGCAGTGCAATTACTGGAGAAGTCGGGTAGGCATTGGTGGGAAGGTGTAAAGATGGAGTTTGAGGGAGTGGAACAAGAGATCCCTTGGACCTGGTTCGAGCAAAGGTTCGGGGAGCAATATCTGAGTGATCTGCATCAGGAGGCTTTGAGAAGCCAGTTTCTGAATCTGCGCCAACGTGAGAAATCAGTAGAGGAGTACAACAGGAGATTCTTTGACTTGGCCCGGTATGCGCCGGATGTGAAAGGGGATCCGGTAAGGTACCGAAGACAGTACCTAGACGGGTTGGACCCAGCTATTGCCCTAGCGATTCATCACTCGTTAGCTGCAGGGGTTCCGGCCCTAATGAAACAAGCAGAGCAGACGGAAGTGTATCTGAAGAGGAGTGCACAACAGACTAACACCCGCAACGTGAGACCCAAATTTGATAATAAGAAACAAGCTAGCGGGTCAGGAGCTCGACCCCAACCTGCGGGTCAACCAACAGGGCAGATGGTGGTATCCGGGTTTACCCCGGGAACCGCTAAACCGTGGTGTAATGTGTGTAGGATGCCACACTCACAATCAGAATGTCGTCGCCTCAAAGGAGCGTGTTTAATGTGTGGTAGTATGGAGCATTGGGCGAAAGATTGCCCAAAATCGCAATCGGGTGCTTGTCATATATGTGGTGGTCGGGGTCATTGGGCTAGAGAGTGCCCAAGAGCTCAATCGGGTGCATCCGGGAGTGGTGGTAGCGGTGGTTATAGAGGTCCACAGGGGCGTGGACAGGGAGGCGTACCTCCTCCGCGAGGCCGAGGCACTCCGCCACTGTTGAGGGGAGGCCGTACAGGCGGCCGAGTTGGTGCTCACGCGGTGCATGCAATCGAGCTGCCGGACAAAGAAGAAGAGCGGGCAGCTGGTTCCGCTCAGACTGATTTACTAGCAGGTATTATATCTATCTCCGGGGTTTTAGCGTATGTGTTGATTGATACGGGGTGTAGTCACTCGATTATATCGAGTGCTTTGGTTGAGAAATGTGAGTGGTTAACCGAGTCAAGTGGGAAGAGTTTGGAGATCCGTACCCCTCTCGGCTCTACTACCAAAATGTCAATGACCTGCCGAAACCTGAAAATACGAGTCGATGGAAGGGATTTTCCAGCGGACATGTTAGTTATGAATATATCGGAGTATGATGCTTTATTGGGTATAGATTGGTTGACCAGACATGTAGCTACCATCGATTGTGTCCGACATACGGTCCAGTTTACCCTGTCGAACGGTTCAACCTGTACCTTGAGATGTAGAGGAGTAAAAGAGGTGGTACCATTTATCTCGGCAATTGAAACCAAACACCTGGTAGAGTCCGGGTGTACCGCTTATCTGGTAATGGTAATGAGTGCTACTGCTGAAGTTCCAGAAATAGCTACCATTCCGGTTGTCTCGGAATTCACGGATGTGTTTCCAGAAGAGATTCCCGGGTTACCCCCGGCACGAGAAATAGAGTTCAACATAAACCTGATACCAGATACAACCCCAATCTCAAAGGCTCCATACCGTATGGCTCCCGCGGAACTAAAGGAATTGAAAGTGCAGCTTGAGGAGATGTTGGAGAAAGGTTTGATAAGACCGAGCACGTCCCCGTGGGGCGCACCAGTGTTGTTTGTGAGAAAGAAAGACGGAACTCTGCGGTTGTGCATCGATTACCGAGAGTTGAATAAAGTGACCGTGAAGAACAAGTATCCGTTGCCTCGGATAGATGACCTGTTTGACCAGTTAGAAGGGTCGTCGGTCTATTCCAAGATCGATCTGCGGACGGGTTACCATCAGTTGCGAATTAGCTCGAGTGATGTGGAAAAGACTGCCTTCCGTACTCGGTACGGGCATTATGAGTACAGGGTCATGCCATTTGGGCTGACGAATGCCCCTGCGGCATTTATGGATCTGATGCAGCGAGTGTTCCGAGATTTATTGGACACTACGGTGGTGGTATTTATTGATGACATCCTGGTTTATTCCCGGACGTATGAGGAGCACGCGGCTCACCTCCGAGTTGTATTGCAGCGGCTACGAGATCATCAGCTGTACGCGAAATTTTCAAAGTGTGAGTTCTGGATGAACCAAGTGGCATTTTTGGGTCATATAGTGTCGGGTGAAGGTTTAGCGGTGGATCCCGAAAAGATTCGAGCGGTGACAGAATGGAAGAGACCAACCACGGTTACCGAGATCCGTAGCTTTCTCGGTTTAGCCGGGTATTATAGGAGGTTTGTATTGGGATTCGCCGGATTGGCCCGTCCTCTTACGGAACTACTTCACAAGGGGGTAAAGTTTGAATGGGGTGAACCGCAAGAAAAGAGTTTCGAAGAGTTGAAGAGTCGGTTGGTGTCCGCACCGATTCTCGCAATGCCAGTAACGGGAAGAGATTACACGGTGTATACCGATGCATCCCGGTCGGGTCTGGGGTGCGTATTGATGCAAGATGGGCATGTGATTGCCTATGCTTCCCGACAGCTGCGACCACACGAACAAAATTATCCGACCCATGACATGGAGCTAGCAGCGGTGATTTTTGCGCTTAAAATCTGGCGACATTATCTGTACGGTGCGAAGTGCCAGATTTTCACCGATCACAAGAGCCTGAAGTATATTTTCACTCAGAAGGAGTTGAATTTGAGACAGCGGCGATGGTTGGAGTTGATGAAGGATTATGACCTAGATATCCAGTATCACGAGGGCAAAGCCAATGTAGTAGCGGATGCGTTGAGCAGGAAGAATCAAGTGAATCTTGCCTCGATGATTTCAAGTGAGCCGAAATTGATAGAAGAAATGAGAATGATGAGTCTGCACGTTGGAGTGTCCCAAGAATTAGCCATGGCAACCGCAACTCGCCTGCTTGGAGCAGAGGCGGGTACGAGTACATCAGCAGGTATGTCTATTATCTCTGCGGCTATTGAGGTGAGACCTGAATTACATGACCGTATTCGGGTAGAGCAACACGAGGATCCGAAGTGCCAAAAGTTCCGAGACCACGCAAAATCAGATCGAGAGACCCCTTTCCGGATAGATGATGAGGGTACCCTGCGGTTTGGCAACCGCATATGCATTCCTGAAAATTCAGACCTGAAAACCCTAATCCTGTCAGAGGCACATGATTCGGGGTATACGATACACCCGGGTGAAGTGAAGATGTATCAGAATCTGAGACGGTACTTCTGGTGGCCGGGTATGAAAAATGACGTGAGAAGATACGTCGAGAAGTGTCAGGTCTGTCAGCAGGTGAAAGCTGATAGACGAAGGTCGGCCGGATTACTCCAACCGTTGGATAAGAAGAGAGGTAAGTTTGAGATAGTCACGATGGATTTTGTGAGTGGTTTTCCGAGAACCACGGGTCGTTGTGATACGATATGGGTGATTGTGGACACACTGACCAAGGTGGCGCACTTTATTCCGCTCGGGCCTGACACCTCGGGTAGGACTCTCGCAGGTATATTTATAAAGTTTTTCTTCAGGTATCACGGGTGTCCGCGCGAGATTATCTCCGATCGAGATACGAGATTCACATCTCACTTCTGGAAAAGCTTCCAAGAATCTATGGGTACGAAACTGCGGTTCAGTACCGCGCACCATCCGCAGACTGACGGACAGTCGGAAAGGACAATTCAGACGTTAGAGGACATGTTGCGATCATGTGCCTTGAGTTTCCAAGGATCGTGGATTGATCATCTACCACTGGTGGAATTTGCGTACAACAACAGTTATCACGCGAGCATTGGAATGCCACCGCTAGAGGCACTCACGGGAGAGACATGCCGTACACCATTGTGGTGGGGTCCGGCGGGTACTTATCCGCCTACTGGACCGGAAATGATACAAGAGGCGGCAGAGAAGACGCGAGTGATATTGAGCCGACTAAAGTCAGCTCGAGATCGACAAAAGAGGTACGCGGATGTGCACCGACGGCATTTGGAATTCCAAGAGGGTGATCACGTATGGCTCCGAGTATCTCCAGTGCGGGGAGTACACCGGTTCGGTGTATCGGGCAAGCTGAGTCCGAGATATATCGGTCCGTTTCAGATACAAAATCGGGTTGGATTAGTGGCGTATGAGCTTGGGTTACCGCCGGCTTTGAGCCGAGTTCATCCGGTGTTCCATGTATCACAGCTTCGGAAATATGTGCGAGACCCATCTCACTGCATCGACCATTCCGACCTGTACCTTGACGAGAATTTGAATTATAATGAAGGACCGATGCGAATACTAGACCGGAAGGAGCAAAAGTTGAGAAATCGAACGATTTCAATTGTGTTAGTGCAGTGGGGACGACACTCCGAAAAAGAGGCAACGTGGGAGTTAGAAGCGAAAATTCGCGAGCAATATCCTGAGTTATTCACCGATCAGGTACGTGTTTAAGTTCAAAGGATTGAACTTCATTTTAAGTGGGGAAGAAATGTAACACCGTGAACTTTTAAAATTCAGATTTAATTAAAATGATAAGTGGTAAATCGAATAATATATATATACGTATATACGAATTTAGTGACGTGGATGGTGAACAATAATTATACGAAAATTTGTGTTAAGAGTGAAGAGCAAAATGTGTAAGGATTCAATTATATCGAATATGGGACAAGTGTGAGGTTTTATTTGCAAAATTGGAAATTTACAAGTGGGGCCCTTTTGTCATTCCTTTCTTCTTCTCTTTTCTTCCTTTCTTTTCCTGCACCCCTCCTCCTCTTCCTTTCCTGTTTCGCCAAAGAGAGAAAGAACGAGAGAGAGACCGAGAGAGTGAGAGAGATCACGCCGTTTGCACCTCCGGTTACGGAATCGCTCGAAATTCGAGATCTCGCTCGAGGAGCTTGAATCTCGCCTATCCGTCTACTCCACCGGTATTTTCCTCCCCTATTTCTCTCTCATTTCGAGTTTTCGTATTTCTAGGGTTTCGGTGAAAACCCGTAGAATTGCACCAAATTGATTGTACTATGCCTTTGTTGTTTCTAAAGTGTTATTTGAGTAGTTTCATGTTCAAATTTGCAACCAAATTCCGATAACCGGATTTTCCCAAAATTGACTATGGTGTTGGTACCGTTTTCTCGAATTGACCTAAATCTGACCCAAATCTGACCCAAATCGTACCATTGACTGAATTGATAACCCAGTGACTAAATTGATTAGTACCAAAACCCGATTTGTGACTATTCGTGCCTAAAACCCTAAAATAGCAAATATTCAAAGTTTAAGGGTTTAAATTGTAAAAGTCCTGATTGAATGAATTGATCCATGAATAGATCCGAACGAGCGCGCTTAGCGAGATAGACGAGATCGCGGATTCTCTGTGTACCCTACATACTCAGGTGCGGGGGTTCACGGGATCTGTTTTGGGATTTATTTCGTAGAACTAAATAACGGTGCATATAACTTATATATATTGATGACTTGATTGAATATACGTTGCATATCATCATGTTGAATCTCTGATTGAAAGCATTCGTTGTCGCATTTGCATGAATTGCATATTAATATAATTGAATTGTTATATCTGTGATGATTCTCATGTTGGTATGGTTTATCGATTTCTGTTCTATCGTGTTGGATAAGTGAATGGAACCACAGTACTGAATTGAATTGAATGATTGAAGTGAACAGTGAATTGTAAAGTCTAATTAGCTACTAGACTTTACTCCAGGACCCTTATGCGCATCTGGTGAATGGCCCTAGTGAACCCAGTACCGGTTGGGTAAGGGATAAGTGTAGTGTGATTGCAGGTAGTGAAATTGTGGTTCAGTGGTTCAGTGATTTAAGTGATTCAGTGAAAAGTTTATTTGTTCTCGTTTAACAAAGTGATATTCTGTTGCATAGTCGCGAGATGTGCTAGTGATTATTCGAATTGATTTTGTGATGTGAATGTATGACTTGAAACCAGGTAAAAGAATTGTTAAGCCAGATAGGATAGATTGTTGATATCTATCGATGTTAACCGGACTGTGCAAAGTTACTAGTTAAGCCCAAAAATTCTGAAAATCCTTTGATTACTTTTGAATGAAATAATAGTTGGAATTCGTTTGAATCGGTGTGTGAGCATATGCATGTTACCATGACTGATTGATTAACTAAATAATTAAATGCGATAATTGTTTAGTTCTAGTAATGGATTTCTTACAAATCCAGTAGCCCTATAAATTCCGCACTGAGAAAACGATCGATTAGTTTTCTCACCCCCACCCCCTTCGGGGATATTTTCTTTTTATTGAATTGTGCAGGTAAACGTGAGTAGGAAGGGACTCAGGCTCGACATGTGAGTTGTAAGCCTAACTGTTAGGATATGCCACCTTATGTAGTCCATTTTGTTGTACATTGAACCCCTATGCGGTATATTTTGTTGTATGTGATATTATCGAACCAAATCACCTTGTCGAAACCCTAATGTCTATTTTAAATATGTTTAATTGATCAGCTGTGTGAATTGCATGATTGTATGATTTTTAAATTGGAGATTTTAAATGGGGAATACATGATAAATCATGCGGGAATCAATCGGGTTTGAAAATGGGGTTGAAATGGCATGAAATGGGCAAGGGAATGAATTTCAGTAGGCTTATTGCGGGCCGCAATAACCTTATTGCGGGCCGCAATAAAGGAGACAGAGCCGGAAAATGGCTCTGGATGAATCTGCGTATATTATTACGGGCCGCAATTAATTGATTGCGGGCCGCAATAAAGGAGACAGAGCCTAAAACCCAACTGAGAAAATTCGTATATGTATTGCGGGCCGCAACCATTTCCTTGCGGGCCGCAACGACAGTGGGTTTTTGAGTCAGAGGGATTATTGCGGGCCGTAAGAGGGGTGGTTGCGGGCCGCAACAACTTGAGTCAGAGAGTAGAAAACAAGTAGAAGAAATTCGAGTAGGGGTTGCGGGCCGCAATGGGCCCTACTGCGGGCCGCAATGGGTGTTCTGAATTTACTGTTTTGAGTATAAATGGACCGAATTGAATCGGATTTGAACCAAATTTGTTTTAAATCAAATCATATGATATGTGTATACATTTTAAAGTGTTTGGTTGAGTAGATTATATCGTACATGCCTTGTGAATATACGGGCAACTGTATATTCACGGCGAGAACTGCGCGACCCCCTGTTCCGGGGTGTGACACCTAATATGTTATTAAGGGTCACCTTCATGAATTAATAACGTGTCTAAGTAATTCGGACTTCACTTTTTAGGTTCTTCACCCTAGCTACCTAGACTTATAAGCTCTTGTTAGTCTCTCCTCTCCTCGAATATTGGTACTTCTCAATTAAGTACATGATACCAATATCCGACTCGATTTGAGATGTCCTAATTAGGGTTTGACTTCTCGTTTAGGTTCTTCATCAAAACCCTAACCTTAATTTCTGTAGTTCCGGCTTAGATTAAATTGGTTAGAATCTTAATCTAAAACCTAAGGTATTTGCATTCACAATTTGGTACTATCCTATTGATCCTAGTCAATTTTGGTTCTTTTGAAATCAAAACGAGATGCTACAATTCAAGTACTAATTGTATTTAACATAAATTGTTTTAATCACAGAAATTAACAATCAAATCCGAATAAACAATCATAATAAAAGCAAATAATTGAATAAAATAGAATTAAACAAGTTCATGCATATTGACCTAAACCCCTAGAGAGAGAACTACTCCCTCTTGGAGGGAAACATGGCAAAGTTTGGCAAATAACAAAAGGAAATGAAATAAAGAATAATTACACCCTTTGAATCTAGAACCTCAATCTTGCCGAATCTTGCTCAAGAAACCCTTCTTCTCCTTGCTTGAAAGCTTCACCTTCTTCAGAAAATATGGCTGAGTTGTGTGTAGAGAGAGAATGAGATGTGTTGTTGGGATCGGTTGGTAGTGGATATGAGCCCCCCTTTTAAAGCAAGAGATCATACCCAATTTAGAGGCTAGAAGGTGGAGTTAGTGGGTGCTCTTTTTACACTTCTTTCCTGGCAAGTATTGCTATTTTTGGCTTCTTAAAACGTGTCCTTGGAGTGCCAAAAATAGAAACCGTGTTGAAATCGGGTAATTCTGGCTGACTGCGGGTCATGTTCATCCGCACTGCGGGTGGTCTCACCCGCAGTGGATCTAAGTTTCCTTATTTAACTTTCCTGGATTTCTGCGAATTCACATGAGTGCGGGTGGAGCTGCGTATAGATGACCCGCACTGCGGGTGGATTCTGTGTTGTTCTGAAGTTTCTGAAATTGGCCAAGTATTGAGTGCGGCTGCAGTGCGTCCGCACTGGCTCTCAGTGCGTCCGCATTAGGCTCGGGAAAAATCCTGCGTAGAGCTGAGAGGTTGGAAATGCAGCTAAGTCCCCAATGCGTCCGAACTAGTCCGCAGTGCGTGTTATCTCATCCGCACTGGGAGGTATTTTCGCCATTTTGCATCATTTCCTGCAATGAAAAGCTAAATAACCGCAGTAACTTGATTCCATGTGTATTTTAATCATTTTATATTCTAAACACAAGATATTTGAGGTTGTTTTATGATAAAATCAAGATCAAATGTGTATATATTTTATGCTTATCACTCGAGTTGAGAATCCGAACCGAGCTGGCTCGCTAACTCGAATTCAACTTGTGAGTAACTCGAGTTGACTCGTGACTCGTTAATCAACTCGTGATCAGTGATTCTAAGTCGAAATATGGGATGTCAAAGTTATTGCTTACGGGTAAGAAATGATATCCCTTGAAACACTATTTATTTGTTCAAAAAGTCGAAATATGGGATGCAGGTACTGAACTCAACCGAGTCCGAGTTGAAATGAGCGAGCTGAGCCCAACTCGAACTCAACTCGTGAGTCAAACGAGTTACTCAACTCGAGTCAGAGTAACTCGAGTTTTTAGCGAACGAGTTGTTAACGAGTTCGTTACCGAGCTGAGTTCGAGTAACTCACGAGTCACGAGCTTTTTGTACAGCCCTAGTCGGTACCACGGTATTCTTTATTAAGAAGCAAGTACTAGCAATCTAGCACGTTTTTCCTTTCCTTTTTTTTTTTGGATAAAAGTGGAATGATATCCATTACGAATTACAAACAAAAGATAGCATGTTTTCCAATAGAGAATGAAAAATTATATGGCTGATGCGCTGCATGAAGCCGAAATAGCTTTACCAATATATCCGGCCCAAGTAGGTGCGGAGCTTTTTCTATCTAAATTCTGATAAACAATTTAAAAAAATGGAAAAAAATAGACAAATACATCAATGATTCAAATCTCGACAGAAAAATATTGTGTCTGCTGCACTGACAAACAAACATCACAGAGATGTTTTAGTTGGTATATATAATGTAAATAAGAAGACAACTATCCAACTGTAGATTATTGCTTCTGAGCTACATTTTTGGCATTTTGTAAAGAGTGAGGCTATGGTACTTCGGCTAGTGTACTATGGCTAGTGTACTACGGCTCAATATAGTACTTTTTAAAATCCTAACGGTCGATCCGACCGTTCAATGTGATAGCCATATGAATATGTACTTGCAAACTAAATTTTATATTTTTTCAAATTTTTTTACTATTTTTTTAGATATGTAGAATTTTGATGGTCCAAAATTTGTATAAAACACTGAAAATTCTACCTATCTAAAAAAATAGTAAAAAAATTCGAAAAAATATAAAATTTAGTTTGCAAGTATATATTCATATGGATATCACATTGAACGGTCAGATCAACCGTTAGAATTTTAAAAAGTACCATATTGAGCCGTAGTACACTAGCCGAAGTACCATAGCCTCACTCTTTTGTAAATATATATGTACTTTGCATAATTGCATCATCATAGAATTTGAATGTGGATTTGATCATCATTACTATATTGAATGATTCATAATTTCATATTATATTAAGAAAATCTCCTAAAATCAAGGATTTGTTTGAGCCATTTGATTTTGATCAGATAATCTATGAGAAATATGACACTAAGATGACATCACTTTTTATGACAGCATGCGGAGACATCCCAGAACTCTCCACCTGGGAATCAGGGGTCCGACTCTGCTGTTTTTCTAGCAGAAAAGGAGGACCCTCCTCTTTCAAATCTAACGATCCAAAATTTTTATTCACGTATCTCGATAAAAAAATCTTTTCATGCACAAATCTCAACGAATTTTGAATCGTTGGATTTGGAAGAGGAGGGTCCTGCTTTTCTGCTAGAAAAGCAGCGGAGTCCATTCCGGAATCAGGGGCGGTTCACAGACAGCAAACCGATGTCCGGTCAGAAACGTTTTTCAGCTTGGGCACCTACTTAGGCTACACAAAATGTCTTCTTCAGTTAAGCTTCATGTATTTGTATCATACTTAGGAATCCAAAATTAATATATAAGATAGATTAGTAAAAAATAATTTTGTACAGAATTAACAAGGAGACATTTTGTGTTCTTAGTAATTAATCCAAAATCAATAATTAACTCCTCCCTTCTATTTCACGTCTAATATCTTGTTTCTTCTTTCCTCTGTACATAACTCACCGCTAAATTGATCTAATTCTGACATCAGAGGCTATAGATTAAAAGAACTACGCAGGCCATAAATTATTCCTCCCTCCCCCGTCCTTAATCGATTAGGTTTATGTATTTTGGTAAGAAATTTATCAAACCATGCTTCATGAATTTGACTTTTTTTGACTTACTCATCTCAAATCAAATGGTTCATATCAAATTTGATCTTTTACATAAACAAAATAAAAACAATATAATCAAATGTATATGGCTTTCATCCCACTACACTACTGTAACATTCCTATTAATTACGTACTGTTGAAGAGGAGATCCAGAGCACCATCTCCTTAGATCTAAAAATGTCAGAAAAATCTAAACTTATTTCTTTCTTTCAGTTTTCCTGAAAGAGTAGAGAATATTCCTGGTAGCGTCAACTAGTCTATGATGAATTAAAGTCACGTCGACCTAAAGGATTGCTAAAAATTGGAGCAGGAAGAAGCTGTGCATGGAAAGACTTATGTACTTGGGTTTAGTAGCAGAGATCAGGGAAAGATAAAAGTAAAAATAAATGAAGAATTTAGAGAATATGCTCTACAAGGCGCAAATGCGAGCATAAGTTATGTTATATAGAGGTAAGGAAAAGATGGTGATAGAAGATGATTTGAACCAATCAGCTCGTCTAGTTCTGATAAGTAACAAGTTTTGATTGAATATGCAATCGACAATTTTTTCTTGGTCAAAGAGCAAGCAACAATGCCAAATGTTAGAGTAGCCAACTGAGGTCAAGTAGGTATGGGCCATGAAATTATCCGAGAGAAGCTGGAGTGAGACCATGTGAGATCAATTTTCACAAGGAGATTAATCAAACCAATCGGTGGATTAATCAAACCAATCGGTGTTAAGTCCTCTGATGCCTACTATATGCCAGCCACAATAGACTAATTTCAGCGGTGGCTTCTGTACAGAGAAAGGGAGAAACAAGAATAGAGGGGAGGAGGATGAAGAGATAATTATAGGGGTGGCAAAAAAGCTCGTAGCTCGTGACTCGCACCTGACTCGCTCGCTAACTTACTAGACCGAGCTGTTAACGAGCCAGCTTGCCACTAGCTCGGTCTAGAACGAGCTATCTCGGCTAGGCATCAATTTGTAAATTTGTATGAATTTGTGTGCATTTTATACTGTCCAGCTCGGGGGTCAGCTCGGTCTGGCTCGGTTCAGCTCAGTCCAGCTCGATTAAAACAAGATCCAGCCGAACCCAGTGAGCCAGCTCGTCAGCTTGATTGGCTCGTCACGAGTTCGATCTATTAACGAGACAGCTCGGTAAGAGCTCGGTCTAGAATTAATGAGCTGAGCTAGGGCCCAGCTCGGCCCGAGCCAGCTCGTTTACAGCCCTAGATACTTAGAAATAAAGGACACCTCCATTAAAAATTCAAGGACAAATTGGTCAATTAAAATTTTAAAATAATTAAATAAAAGGTTAAAGAATTAAATGGAGATAGAAGGAAGAAAATTGAGTGTTTATGGAGATTTTTGGATATTATGGTGTTTTCACGGGGAAATTGGCTATTTCAAAAATGCAAGCATTGTCTCCAAATGTCCTACCCTTGCCCCGTCAGTATTCAATTCCAATGAAGATTGCATGATGTGGAATTTTGTAAGTATTGAGGGACTATTCTGCAAAATCTATCTACAACATATTGGCAGGAGTGGGGAAGGTGCCGAAATTTTTATTAATAGAAAATAAAATATTAAAATATCGAGATTGAAGAAGACTTTTGGCGAAATTCGAAATATAGGAATTCCGTTATTTTCTGTAACGGCCAGAGAATGTTATAGTCTATAACGGCCGGATTACTAATCAGATTAGCGAGTTGATTTATGAAAACCAAATTCCGGACTGTTATAGAGAATTAGGTCAGGAAAAAAAAAAATTCAGACCGTTACAGAGAATCATGGCCAGAAATTTTTATTTACTGTTAATATTTTATGATTTAACCTCGGCGACTCAAGACGAGTAAAGATTTTACAAAGCAGTGTTTGCTTCATGCACTGCACAGAATTCCTAGCCGTGATTTTAATATTTTAATATTTTATGATTTTGCTTCATGCACTGCACAGAATTCCTGGCCGTGTTTGCTTCATATTTTATGATTTTAATATTCAAACAGGAAATTTCTGGCCGTGATTCTGTATAACGGTCTGAATATTTTTTTTTCTGGCCGTGATTCTCTATAACGGCCCGGGATTTGGTTTTCGTAAATCAGCTCGCTAATCTGATTAGTAATCGGGCCGTTATAGACTATAACGTCCTCTGGCCGTTACAGTAAATCACAGAATTCCTATATTTCAAATTTCGCCGAAAGTCTTCTTCAATCTCGATATTTTAATATTTTATTTTCTATTAATAAAAATTTCGGGGAAAGGTGGGATGGAGGAATAGGGTACTTTGGCGCCTCAAATGCCCGGAAACGGTTAAAATTTTCTTCTACCTACTACTTAAAGGGCGGTTACTGACCTATGATGTAATGACAAGGAGGAACCTAACGTGTGACCCGAGGTGTGCTCTATGTGTGACATGCGCAGTAGAATCGGTACTGCATCTATTTTTTTGTTGCCCTTACGCAGTTCGAGTCTGGCACCAGATTGAACGCTTGAGAGGTACCGGGCTACTAAGTCGGGGAGAGTCAGTCCAAGAAACCTGGAACCGTTCCAGACTCAGGTATCAAGGTAGGGGCAGACAGCAAGTAAAGGAACATGGGGCGATCTTTGTTACCGCGTGCTGGGCTATATGGAAGCAGCGCAATACACAAATCTTCAAGAATAGGATGCTGACGCCTGAGATCACAGCAGGATGGGTTATTCAAGAAGCAGGACTGTGGTGTAAGCTGGTATAGGTGGGCTAAGGCTGTGTTAGCGGGAATCAGAAGTGGTCTTTTTACTTTTCTTTGTACGCTGTACTTTGTAATTTGACAGCCACTGTCAAATATTTCAAAAAAAAAAAAAATTGCATGGGCACACTAGAAATTTTCCCTTATATATTAATCTATAAGTACTTATTTGGCAATTTAGTTCTAAGTATCTTGATATAAGTATTTGAACTTATTAATATCTCCATGTAAATCTATTTCTCTATTTCTAGTTACATGTTGATCTACATTACTTATTTGAAATAATTATATGAAAGTGAAACATAAATAATTACACAAGCGAAACAAGAGAGCCATATTCGAAAATCCTGGCAAGCACTGAGGAAGCTAATATTGACAACAGTTAGCACATCTCATATTAGATATTACAACTAGCAACAGAGAAGAAATTCATATTTTTATACGTTACTCACAACAGTAAACTAGTTCAAAAACAAAATCAACCATCCAAATTCCAAAGTCCTGTAGCTAATAAAGAAGCACTTACAGGCTGGCTGTAACACCTAATCCAGATTTATACACCATCAGAAACACCTTCGCAGCGGCATCAACACTCCCTGTATCAACCGCCACGGCACCAAAGACAGCTCTCAGAGCGGTACATATAACAGATGGAGTGGAGGCGTCAGTTCCAGAGGCAACACGTACAATAGCACCGATCCCGAGACGTTTACCAGCAGCGGCACAAGTAGAGAGTCTGGAGGCTTCAGCGACAGCAGAGGAGACTGACGAGGCCGAGGCATCGGCATTGTTGGCAAGAAGACGGAGTGAAGCAGCAGCCTCGGCAGAGCTGAGGCCGAGGATGCTCAGCGCCCGGTTGTTCTCCTGGGAGTAGGATGGATGGGTCAATGCTTGTTTTAGCAGGTCGATTGTTTTGAACTGGTACCTGTACAATGGTGATAGTGAACAAGGCAAAAGTTATATAATATAAATTTTCCAAAGATAATTATTCTGGCTGTAAAATGGCTATTCTGTTAAAGCTAGTGCAGCCCCTAAATTACATTATGCACAACTGGCACAATCAAGTAATTATATTATCAAATTATATATAATATAAGCATACAAGTCATTCTTTCAGTAGAAGTTCCTAATTTTAACATAAAACCTTTGTCAAAGTGCCAAAACCCTAATTGGATGTAATGTTCAACCCCTTTTTCATTTGATATATGAAAAAAATATTCGGAATATTGAGAGAGCACACCCAATTTGAATTACATTATGCACTACTGGCAAAATCAAGTAATTACATCATCAAATTATATATAAGCATACAAGTCATTGTTTCAGTAGAAGTTCCTAATTTTAACATAAAACCCTCTGTTAAAGTGCCAAAACCCTAATTGGATGTAATATTCAACCCCATTTTCATTTGATATATGAAAAAATTATTCAGAATATTGAGAGGGCGCACCCAATTTGTACATTATGCACTACTGGAAAAATCAAGTAATTACATCATCAAATTATATATAAGCGTACAAGTCATTGTTTCAGTAGAAGTTCCTAATTTTAACATAAAAACCCTCTGTTAAAGTGCCAAAACCCTAATTGGATGTACTGTTCCACCCATTTTAATTTGATATATGAAAAAAATAGTCGAAAAATTGACAGTAAGTGTACCCAATTTGCTTCTGGAGGGTTTCAAGTGCAGCGGCGAAGGAAGAAGAAGAAGAGGAGGAATCAATTGCTGATCCATAGGCCTGATACAAGAGCAGCAACAAATTAATTTATTTACAACATTAAAATTTAATGATAAAGATTAAAAAAGTTTAGAGCTTGTGCGTGGTAAGCAGCGCTACCGATTGATTGCGATCTAGAGAGATAAGAAAGAAGCACAAAAGTGTGAGAGCGAGACGAAGAGGAAGGAGGAGCGGCATTGCTGTTGGCGTAGAAAGTATTAAGTCTGGGAATGGTAAAGTTTCTCAGTGATGCTTTGTTGATGCTTTGTTTGTCCACTTTTTCATTTTTAGAAATTTAAAAATTAAATTATTGAAACAAGAATGATTATATTTTTTTTTTGGAAAAATAGATTGGACCGAGTCATTGATTCAGTTCTAGAGGAGGCAAGTTAATGTAACCGATTAAATGGTTCGGTTCCATTAATTTTCTCATTTATCACACCAACAACCACACAATATGAAAAATCAATATAATTAGATAATATTATAAGAATTTTTCATGGTGAAACACAAGCTGCAATTTACAAAAATTATTATAACTGAATTATTAATTCAGTCTCAAAAAATACCTACTAAATACTGAATCAATATGGTTCGATCTATTTATTTATGAGGATCTTAAAAGAAAAAAGAAAAAAAAAGCAAATCATTATTGTTTCCCATAATTTTTTTTATTTCTAAAAAAAATTGAGGGCTTTGTTTGTCGGTCCACACTGGGTGGGGCCTTTCTTAAAATAGGAAAGGTAAATTAGGTTATTCTACATCGTCCTTCTAAACTTGTGAAATTATGATAATTATTTTTAAATTTTTGTTGATAATTACTTTATCTAAATTTTTATTTGTGATAAACAATTTGCGACAGTTAAATTCATTTATTACTGTCAACATTACAATTACAAATTACAGAAATATTCTTAGAACATATATAACTGTGTTAGTAAATTTTTTTTATTTTGAGGCAAAATAGACATTCTTATATTTCAAAAGAAAATTAAACTAATAACTACCTCATATATAACTACATTTGTTATTGCAATAAAATGCATTATACAAAGTGTTATTCTAAGGTGTTGTCCATTCAAAAATATTGAATGGTTAAAATTATTAATAGCATCATTTGAGGTTGATATTATTATAGCACCATCTTTAAAAAAATATTCTCTGACATATTATCTCTCTTTCCTTTGTTCTGAACGGTCCTAATTAATTAATACAGATTGAACGGTGCTAATTTTGATGCGGATCGGACGACTATGATCCAACATCATACCGAATTTGTTCAAATGTCCATCAGACCGCCCCCAATTCCAATTGGAATATGCTACACGACCAAAATATACTATCACAATTAAGGTGTACTCTAAATACTAAGTTCAACAGTAGCATTACATTACATATCCATAATTGGATTCATTTTATATTATCACTACAAGTTCAAGAAAAATAACCCTCTCTACTGAAGTACAAATACATCCTTTGTCAAAAATATAAAAGTTTTACTACCTCATCTGGTTTCTCCTACCACGCACACCATATGGGTCGTAAAACGGGTCACCATAGTTAATGGACCTTATATCCATAGATCCTCTTTGGTTTGACTCTTGTACTGCCCCAAATACCACCTCGTTGGTACTTTCATAACAAGTTTGTGGGCCCGATGCATACTGTCTGTGCCGTTGCACGTACTGCCTCTGAGGTAAGTCCACTTCCCTGGAAACAGACCTCCCCCCTTTTACCCGGTGTAGTTTTGCCGGGTTCTCAGGCAGGAAAGTGTAGGTTTTGCGTGGATCAGGTACCCGAGATGTGAGTCTGGAATTGGTACCAATAGCATGGTTGGATTGTGCTAAAATTGGTTGCGGGTCGGGTTTTCTTCTTCTAAAAGCTGATAAGATGGAGCCGAGGATTGGTAAAAAAGTGGGGCCCGCATCCATATCAGTTGGTGTGTGCTTCGTCTCCGTTACAGTGTAGAGTGGCGGGGCAGTTTGTTCCTGTTTCTTAGGTTTGGTCTCTGCAGGAAATGGAAGCAGTGGTGGCCCTTGTGAGGACCTATGGGGATGGTGGTACGGCTGGTACGGGCTTTGTGAGGAGATTTCCTTTGTAGGAACTGCCTCCTGAAATAATATTTTAATTACAAAAATTTTATAGGTTTCATATTTGTTATAATAGTCTTTTCTAATTGTACATCACTATCTCTGATGGTTTGTAAGTGCTCATTGATAAGCACATAAATACATAAATGGGCAAAATTTACGTAAACCGAGCCCGAGTTGCAAAATAAATAATTAATCAGTCACTCGTTGTATAATTAAGGGTGGATTGAGGTTTAGTTAGTCTTAATTTATGCAAATTTACCAAGGCATGATTGAGCGGTGATTGAGGTTGGTTTTAATTTAAGCAAATGTACTAATTTCAGGAAGCAGCTAGAGTACCCTTTCTATTTCCAGGAAAGAATGGATAGCTTGAATCACAAAAGCACAAAATTAAAAAAATTAAAAATAAGAGAGACTCAAAAAGTAGATGAAAGATGAATAAGCATACAGTTGTTCCTATTTTTCTGTGCAGAAAGCCAAGCACATATCCAAATATAATCGAAGCCACAACAATCGCCCCTCCTGAAATACCAAATATCAATTAAGCCATTTTAAAGAGAAGACAGACTTGGTGCAAGGATAAAAGCACCATGTCACAACAGATATCAATCTTTTGCTTAATTCGTTACTAGATATCAAGGTCAACTCAATCAAACCCAGGTTTCTGTGGAGTCTGCATCCTCTGAGATATCTCAAATTTTCAGTTTATCTAAAGCCAAATCTTTTTTGGTGCCTATTCAGAGTGCAAGGGGCAGTATTAATGTGCTTTGAGATTCATGCAGAAATAATTTAAACGATCCAGATTTTACACAGCTCAACTCAGAGTTTGAGATATCTCAAAGGATGCGAATTTGTTTCTGTGGGCATGGTTAGATGAAGGTCTCAATCATAAAAAATTAATTTTACCTAGAGGGATGTAGTCAGGAACGTACTGAAAAGCACAATCTTCATCACTGAGAGGGATCTCCCGGATGGCCTGGTTTCCCCGATCTACTACCAGAAGAGAACAGCTGCCACTGATGTAAACAACCTCAAAGTCATTTGAGAGTTTTGCATCTTCACTAGGCCCGTCCATGTGGCCTCCCATGCTCCACTTCCCCCCAGCTATAGTTGTTATCCCTTTAAAAAAATACACAATTTATGTTGGTGTGGGGCCAAATGAGTTCAATACTTGGTATCAAAGAAATAAGAAAAAAAAGACAAGAAAGAGCATATTTTCATCCACCGAATGTCCTTCCCCAAACTACTTCTCTTTTTACTTCTTGATTAGATATACAGTGTTTTTCTGGTTCTTCTACTGCAGTGCAGCTTTTACAATTAACTTGCTGCCTTTTTTAATTTAGTATTTAGCAGCCCAGGGTAAAACTTCAGAGAGAGTAAGAGCTTTCATACTTTCTCTCAGCTGTTGTTACAACTGGTTAACTCATACTGGTACTAGATAAAGCCCTGATGCAGTCGTGCAAAAAAAAAATACAAAACCGAACAAAAGAGAGAAAAAGCAAGAAGCATTACATAGTGAAAAATAATGTGGTCTCTATAAATAGAATGTGGATTGGACTTAACATCTTATTGACCAGCTAGTGGACGCCCATACAATTAATAAGTTTAAAATATATAATATCGATAATAAACTTTCAAAGAGGATTCAGTGCCACTAAATACCACGTTCTCTCTTTTGAATTTATATTTCAAATTTTTTAAGAAAACAATGTCACATCCAAGCGGTTGATCTTGTCTTTTTTTTCACAAGAAATGTGATCATGTGAAGTATTATAATTTTTTTATTTCATTTCGAACAAGATCAAGAGTCCATAAAGTTGGAACTGCGGTAGATTGATTCAGTGCATTTATTCTTTAACCTCATGATCTAGTAAAAAATGAACTCCAAAAATTATAAAGTTTTCTACAAGGATACATCCACCCGTGAGAAAGATCAAAATAAATGGCTCGGATTCTCATTTGGATTCTAAATTTTGAACTTTTGAGCTCAAGAAAATCAGGAGTTACCAAGATCACTAATTTTCCTGATTGCTCTATTCATTGTATCAGCAATGTAGATATTGCCTCTATCATCAACAGTAAAACTTTTTGGGTGATTCATTCGAGCTTCTCTTAGCCTTCCATCAACATGCCCAGTGTTTCCCTCTGCTGAACCCGCAAGTAGCTTTGGTCTGCTATCTGCCATTCCCATAAAAAAATTCATCAAATTAAGATGTAATCGTTCAACAATTAAGATAAATTAAATAAGGAAAACCTTATGAAAACAAACTTGAACGAAAAAAAAAAACTCTTATCATACAAGGTTATTTCATTTGAAACTAGATTAATAACTGAATAACATTTATGCATTTGCTTTATTGAAGACAGCAGAAAAATAATAGTAATAATAAAAAATAAGCAAGGTTAAAATGTGCAAGTTTGAAGGATATTCACTGTTTATGGAAAATGACTTAAAACAAAATAATGCAACATATCAGCAGGCAAAACACAAAGTTGAGAGCATACATCTAGAGAGAGGTGGTGAGATCCTATAAATGTTGCTATTTGCTGAGTCAAGAACAAGAAGTTCTCCGTCTGGAGACATGCTGACAGAGTACGGTTCAATCCCTGCCTTATTTCCATCGAATACTGTCTCAACGCTGTAACCACTCTCAAATCTCATCCCTGTTTTCCCTGAAACCACTACAAAAGAACTAAAAAGTAAATTTAATATTTACAAGATTACATCTATTTGTGACTGAAAGTATGTGATTGAGAGGGGAAAAATCAAAGACACCCCCTTTTTTTTTTTTGCAATTTGCAAAATACATCCATAAATTAAAAATGAACTCTAGAAAGGAAGTGTATGCCAATTGATTTTGACAAAAAAATTTATCCATTTTAAATTTTAGAAGAGTATTGATTGGTTAATGTAGGGTACATCCAACTTTTATATACATCCACTGATAACTTGAAAAATGCTGTTCAAATTAGAAAACTAAAATTGTAGATGTTTTTATATCATAAATAGCATGTATATTGAGTTTGGGCCAATTTGAAAGTCATTTAGCCTTCAATCAACAATTTATATTTTTTAACATTAGAGTCTTAATGGCTCTAAGATGACCAATAAAAATTCCAAATTGATTTAAATTTAATACAATTGGAAACACATCTTCAATTTACTTCTTTTAATTTAAACAATATTTTTGAAGATACAAAATGAGTTAGATGTGATACTGTTTAGGAAACTTCAGGTAAGATGTATTCATGGTAACTTCTTTAGTAAAAGGCACTTCTAATTTGTATCAATTTTTTTACTTTTTAGTGTTAAAAAACAGCAAAAGGTTTGTTTCAGTAAATATGGAGGGGCTTATCCACAAATTAAAAAAAACAGTGTTTTACTGTTAAATTAAACACTAATCTCTAAAATTGAGATCTAAACCTTGTTTGTAGCCCATTTGACTGGGATTAAATCACATTGCCAAACTCAAACAAATTGATTAAAAGAAAAACAAAGAGCGTTGCCTCCGCTTACCGCCGCCCTTGGTCGGTGGAGCAAGTGACCACAGCCTTCTCCATAGTGCATAGAAAATTTCTGACAAAAATCCTCTCACAACTCCTGCCACACAATTTCCACAGCGATCGGAAGAATTTGTTAAGAAGCAAGTAAATTAACACTTCAAAAGTGAAATGTAGGTACTCACTTGTAGGAGAGAAAGCGGAAGCTGTGCAAAATCCACCGAGTAGAGCTACTAAGAATAACAGCGCTAGGGCTTTACTCTTCTCCATCTCTCTCTTCTCTCTCTTCCTTTAAAAGGTGCTCAAGTTAGAACGAAGCAATGAAGAAGAAAGTGGTTTGCTCTCCAGTGCTCACTGTGGTCGCTGGCTCGCTGCTTGTTTTTCTGGAGAAACGAGGGGGTAAAGATTTTAAGAGAGCTGTTTGGCTTCATGCAGCGCACGAACGATATGCTGCGCTGTTTTGATTCTACAGTCTTTGCGCTGTATGAAGACAAAACTGCTCTGTTAAAATATTTACCCAAACGAAGCGCGATCAGAAGAAGGAATCTAGGGGATGTCGACGGGAGATACCAACGTCGTTACTCGTTAACTAGTTAACGATTTAAGGTTTGAATTGGGGGGCTGTCCGATGCCCGTTCGATTCATATTAAGATTTGCACGGACAACTATAAGTTCGATAAACACCAATTTTGACGAAGATCTAACTGTTCTGACCACATATTGGACCGAATTTGGTACGATTCCTATCGGACCGGGCCTACTTTAAGGTTACTTACCCTTTTTGTGACAGTAAATTTAGTTATGTTTGGTTGATTAACAAGTAATTAATCCTCTTATGAGCTTTCTTGGACATGACGGTCTGTAGCCTGGAGTTTCGGATCCAGTGAAGTACCCAATCTTTGGGTTTTAGATCCGGACCGTGAAGTAACCCAATCTTTGGATTTTAGATCGGGACCGTCCGATTCGAATTCGAAAAAATCCATTCGCGAAGTGAGCGCACACATCCCGACGACGAATTCGAATCCCGAGACGATCTCGAGCGACGAATTCGAATCGGACAGTCTCGATCCAAAACCCAAAGATTGGGTTACTTTAGGGGATCCGGACTCTTGGAGCCTGTAGGTAAATTTTATGTATACTCCTCAAAAACTTCAAAATTGCGTATTTCTCTCTCTAAATTACGAAATTATATATTTTTCCATCTAAATTTCAAAAACTTACAAATTTATTTATTTTATTGTCTTTTATATTAAAACTCATTATAAATTTATAAATAATCTATTTTATCTTTTATTAAAAACATAAAAAATTTGTAGCCTGCTTAAGAAAAATATCGGTCTTATATTTTATTAATTTTAGATACATAAAACATCTTGCAGTGTCACTGTGATTTCTCTCATGGGAAGATGGATATGCATCTCTGGTCTCCACCGCTCAACGAGGCCAGCGATGAGCCATTTGTTAATATTTATATCATCTATTCGAGAAACTTGATACAAATCGAGCCCACACAATATTGGTTCGCAACGCTCGTGGTTTGGAATCACAGACAGGTGGTGTCGAACATCAACCCCGTTATATGCCTGTCATTGTTATACAAATTAGTTAAAATAAAATATCGTAATTCAAACATTTATATCTCTTAATAAAAAACTATGTGAATTTTGGATATAATATGATTCATTAAGTAACTTACAGTATCAGAGAACAGTGAAATCTTATGTTGTGCATGCGACATTCATAATAAATCGCTAAATTTTTCTGCTGCAGGATTATGTGGACCGCAACTGCTTGACATCCTACGTGCATAACATTTTAACCCAAAAATTAAAACAATCTAAATTTTCCAACATTTACATTTATCTTAACTTTACATTTAATTAAGAAAACCATGTCACTTTCCTACGAGTTATAAACTATGCATGCATACTCCTATGCTATTTTTTGGTGTTTGTTTATTCGTTTTTTTTTACCAATCTTTGTACATGTCTTTATCTAGTACGATGGTACCATAAAATTATTCTTTTCCTTTTTTGACATAGCTCAAACAGGGAACCCACTTAAATTGAAATTTAATTTTGTTTCTGGCAACATCAATTTAAATGTTTTCAATGTGATACTAATTTAATTCATACGTAATTTAAAAGTACTACAAGAAGTTGAACACACATGAATGTATACAAGTATATTAAGCAAGTCCAACAAAAGTATACAACAAACAAGTAAAAATAAAATACACTAATTTGGTACAAATTCACAAAATTAAAACTAATCGGGTGCAATTGTACAAAATTATACCTAACTCAATTAATTAAACCTAATAAGATACTAATTAACAAAACTAAACCTAATCGGATGCTAATTTACAAAATTAAATCTAATTTGGTGCAATTTCACATAATTAAACCTAACAATAACCTTGACAACAAATTAAACCATAAATTATTGTCAATTTACTAAGTTCGACAAAAATTTTAAAAAAACATAATTTGTCAGTCACTGTCGCTGTCGCTTGGAGAGCATAAAACGGAGGGGTGGCGGACCTAGACAACGTCCTGTGCCTGTGGCGGAGGTGGGGCTGATCATTGTCAGTGGGTGAAGCACAGATCCGCAGTTATACTATTAAGATAAACATCTAACTATATATAAAGTTATACTGGTTATAAACAAAATGCTATATTAATGAATTCAAAATCACAAAATCAAGTTGTTACTGTATAAAGTTAAACCGGTATATTATATTCATTAATTTGTGATTTTCTAACTATATATAAAGTTAGAGGATTCAAATGCACCCAAATTTCTATGCTCCCAATGCATCCAATCTTTTATCTACATTTTCAAAATCCGAACAGGTCGATCCGAACTGCTCAACATGACCTTTATAATAAAATATGCTTGGAGACCAAATTTTATATTTTTTAAATTTTTTTTACTATTTGTCACTGTAATAATTACTGTAGCATTTATTGTGAATATACTGTAGCGACCCTACTAGGATTATATATAAGAGTGAGATTTCGGCGAGACACCGTATAGAAATTATTTTTAATACTTGACTAAAATAACCGGCTCAAGACATTTTTTAGATATTCATCCTTCCCAAATCCCAACTCTGAAAATATATATTAAGAGAAACTATACAGATCGTACGTTCCACAGAGAGTCTTCCGAACGTTCCTGATCTAAACAAAAATATATTGTGACCTCAAAGAGGATACGGACTCCCCCTTTCCGATCGCAGTCTTATCCTTCCCTTTACAAAGTTCTGGAGGAGCTCCAGTCTAAGTCCTGGTCGAGGCGCCGGTTCTCTCTTCCCGTCCCTCCCTCTCCGTCCTCGCAGAAAATCGGAGTTTGCACTCCCTTCTTCTCCTATCGCTCCCGTTTAATTCTGCTCTCTCTTGACGACTCTGCCCAAACCCTGGACAAAAGGTACAACTCGCTCTCACTGTCTCTCTAGCTACTTAGCAGTTTGAAAACTGTGCAATATATTAAATCCTCTCTTATGTTTTTGTTGGTTTTCTCATTTCTCATTTTGTTTTCATCGCTCAGCAGCTTGGGCCTTACTTCGGCTCCCTCAGAGTCAGTGACCGACTCTGTATTTCTTGCTAAGGCAGTAGTTGAACCTGGAAGCAAAGCTTTACCTTGAGATAAGATTTTAGAAAGAGGCAGAGATCAATTAAGAGACTGTTACCAAACCAAATAATACTAAATAAGGATCAGATGGTGTCAACTTTATCTCCTGGCCCCATCCTTTCACTTTCACCTTCTGCTCCCCAATCCCTATCCCCATTTGCGTCTCGCCAAGGCCTCTGCCTTGTCTGCTACGCGTCCCCCCGCTCTAATTCTCAACCCGAAAGACCAAATCCATGGCGTCAGCTGCATCGGAAGGAGGAGAAAAGGCGGCACTGGAAGGCGGATGCCATTTCTGACCAAGATGCGATTCACCAGTTTGATCAGCTGCTGGCTGCCAAGAACCTCCATCAAATTAATCAATACCTCAAGGACTACACCAAAACATCAAGCAACCCTTGCCCCACTGTCTTTTCCCTCTTCACCCGCTTAACCCAAGCTGAAGGAACTGGTCCTAATAACTATACCTATGAGATCTTGATGGAGTATTGTGCACGAATGAATCAGGTTAGCCTAATATTTGGTTTTCTGGGACGATTTCTCAAAGAGGGCCGCAGAGCTCATGCTAAGATCTTTAGTCCAATTCTCAAAGGCCTCTGTTGGGAGAAAAGAACTGGTGAGGCTGCTACTATAGTGTTGTACAAAATGCCTAAGATAGGATGTATACCTGATGTATTCTCGTATAGCATTCTTATAAATGGGCTGTGCAAGAAAGGTGAAATTGAGAAGGCAATGGAATTTGTAGATGTCATGATTTCTAAAGGGCGTGAGCCTGATGTCGTGACGTATAACACTATTATAGATGGTTTGTGCAAGATATGTAAAATTGAGAAGGCATTAGATTTTGTAGATATCATGATTTCCAAAGGGTATGACCCTGATGTCGTCACCTACAGCACTCTTATAGATGGGCTGTGCAAGAAAGGTGAAATTGGAAAGGCAATGGAATTTGTAGATGTCATGATTTCCAAAGGGCATGAGCCTAATGTTGTCACCTACAACACTCTTATAGATGGGCTGTGCAAGAAAGGTGAAATTGGGAAGGCAATAGATTTTGTAGATGTCATGATTTCCAAAGGGCATGAGCCTAGTGTCGTGACCTACAATTCTCTTATAGATGGCTTGTGCAAGAAAGGTGAAATTGAGAAGGCAATGGAATTTGTAGATGTCATGATTTCCAAAGGGCATGAGCCTAATGTCGTCACCTACAGCACTCTTATAGATGGGTTGTGCAAGAAAGGTGAAATTGGGAAGGCAATAGATTTTGTAGATGCCATGATTTCCAAAGGGCATGAGCCTAGTGTCATCACCTACAGTTCTCTTATAGATGGCTTGTGCAAGAACGGTGAAATTGGGAAGGCAATAGATTTTGTAGATATCATGATTTCCAAAGGGCATGATCCTGATATCGTGACCTACAACACTCTTATAGATGGTGTTTGCAAGAAAGGTGAAATTGAGAAGGCATTAGATTTTGTAGATGTCATGATTTCCAAAGGGTATGACCCTGATGTCATTACCTACAACACTCTTATAAATGGGCTGTGCAAAAAAGGTGAAATTGAGAAGGCAATAGATTTTGTAGATGTCATGAATTCCAAAGGGCATGATCCTAATACCGTGACCTACAGTACTCTTATAGATAGCTTGTGCAAGAAAGGTGAAATTGAGAAGGCAATGGAGCTTGTAGATGTCATGATTTCCAAAGGGTATGATCCTGATGTCGTGACGCTAGGGGTGCACAAAAAGCTCACGACTCGAAACTCAGTTCGGAATCAATTTGGATTCAACTCGCTAATAACTCGAGTTGAAACTGACTCAAGTCAAAACTGACTCGAGTTTACTGACTCGGTTGATTTATGAGTCGAATCCAAGTTACCCCCAACTCGGTTCGGAATCAACTCAGTTGGACTCACACCAAACCCTAATCCATATATTCCTAATTTTTGCGTCCCCAAACCTTATACCTATTTCCCACAATATTTGATAATTTGATAAACTATGTATTGTTTCTTTTGTTTTGTTAATTTATTAGACTCTGTACTGTTTTGTTAGACTTTATCTGTTTGGTAATTTTTAATTATGTACTATTTTGGTATTTTCGTAAATTTTAATTATGTATCGGCCATTGTCTCATTATGTACCGTCTTTAATTGTGTATTATTTTGATAAACTATGTAATATTTATCTTGTTAGAATTAAATAAGATTGTCTCACTATGTACTATATTATGAGTCACGAGTTGACTCACCTCGACTCGAGTTGCTCGCGAGTTGATTCCAAATTGGAGTTTCTGACTCGGAACTGGATTAGCAACTCGGACTCAACTTGGTTCATGAGTTCGCGAGTTGAATCCAAGTTGTCCTCAACTCAGACTCAACTCGGCTCATAAGCAGCCCTACGTGACGCACAACACTCTCATAAATTGGCTGTGCGAGAATGGTGAAACTGATAAGGCATTAATTTTTATAAATGTCATAAAAACCAAAGGGTATGACCCTGATGCCGTGACATACAACACTCCTATAAAAGGGCTGTGCAAGAAAAAAAGGTGAAATTGAGAAGGCAATAGAGTTTGTAGATGTCATGATTTTCAAAGGGTATGATCCTGATGTCGTGACGTACAACACTCTTATAAATTGGCTGTGCGAGAATGGTGAAACCAATAAGGCATTAGACTTTATAGATGTCATAAAAACCAAAGGGTATGAGCCCAATGTGGTGACGTACAACACTCTTATAAAAGGATTGTGCAAGAATGGTGAAATTGAGAAGGCAATGGATTTTGTAGATATCATGATTTCCAAAGGGCTCGATACTGATGACGCGACCTATTGGACTCTTAATGAGGGGCTGTGCAAGGAGGGTGAAATCGAATAAGCATTGGATTTTTTATTACATGATTAAAGGCCTTGAGCCTCCGTGCAAGGGACTTGAAATGGAGAAGGCAATTGGAAAGGCGTGGTGATAGAACTACATGTCAGGAGTTGAGAAAAAAAAATTGAATGTCTCTCACAGATATATTGAAGATTATTAGGAATTTTTTATTTTTAAGACATTTGTTGCTTTATTATTATTCGAATTGTGTATTGTATCCGTTTTATAAAATAGAAAGCCAATTGGATTTCTTTTTGACTTGAATTTACGTAATATTGATATTTTGGAAAATTGTTATATGTGTGTAATTAATTTGCGCTTGTAATTTAATGTGCAGTGGAATAGTTCTGTGCATAGAAGTTGTTTTATTTCATAAATAATATATCGTGAGAATTAAAATGTGCTTGAAAAATAATTTTATAAACCGAAATTGATTTTTATCATAAAATAATACCATGATAGTGATTTGTGTCGTAAAGAATATATCATGAGAATTGATTTGTGTATGAAAAAATTGTTTGTGTATTGTGTGATTTGCAGCAATATTTTTAATGGTTTTAGAGGATCATAAGGTTTTGTTTTGTACCGCAGAGGGGTTAGGTTAGGTTGTTGAATATTTAAAAGATTGACAAATTTATATGGGTAGAACTAGTGTGTTTTTAGGTTCACTAATTATTTGGAGAGATTAACTTTAAAATTTATCAGAAAAATTTAAAATAACAAATTCAAATTAGTAAAACCCATCTAAGAGTGATGTGTTAGCATATTAAGTTTTCAATTTTCGAATTAATTTAGTATAAAGTCAAGCGGTAAAAAAAGAAGGTTTATAAGTTTGATAGATTTATTTTTTTAATTCAAAAATTTATATAAATTTAACATACAGATCAATTTTCAATAGTTTGAATTTATCATTTGAGATTAATTCAATAAATTTTAGAATAAAGCTTGCTAAACCAACTTTGCTATTCAAGGAAGCACCCTTCAGATTATGTACACATCCTACAAATAAAAAACTGCAACCTGTCTTTAGACCTTTAAGCATCTGAGTTGCTACTTGCTAGGCTAAGGATGGCTATCGACTATAGCACCACCTTGCCCACAGAAGACGGGCCCATCCAGCCACCAGGCCGAAATTTTTATTAATAGAAAATAAAATATTAAAATATCGACATTGAAGATGAGTTTCAGCGGAATTTGAAATATAGCAATTCTGTTACTGTCTGTAATGTCCAGAGGATGTTGTTTTCTATAACGGCCCGATTAACAAATCCAATTAGCCAGGCAATTTACGAAAATCAAACCCCGGACCGTCATAGAGAATAACGGTCAGGAAAAAAAAAATCTTGGCCGTTATAGAGAACCACGGCTAGGTGGTTAGAAACCGTGTCTTCGTTACTTGTGCTTTATGCTGATTTAGGTCAGATGGAATTGTTCTTTAGATTATTTGACCGATTATTTGATTAGAATCCTTTGGTTATTTGATTATTTGATTATTTGATTATTTAGGTCAGGTGGTTAGAATCACGGTAATTGATTATTTGACCGATTTCTTGAAGTTATTTTTGGATAAAGGCGGGAAGGACAAAAACAAATTGGAGACCTGGCCGTGATTCTCTATAATGGCCATGAATTTTTTTTTTCCCCTAGCCGTTATTCTCTATAACGGCCCGCTTTTTCTTATTTTGTTTCCGCTGCGTCCTGACCGTGATTCTCTATAACGGTCCAGGGTTTGGTTTTCGTAAATCGCCTAGCTAATTGGATTTGTTAATCGGGCCGTTATAGAGAACAACGTCCTCTGGATGTTACAGACAGTAATGGAATTACTATATTTCGAATTCTGCCGAAACTCTTCTTCAATGTCGATATTTTTATTTTTTATTTTCTATTAATAAAAATTTCGGGGCCTCCAGGCCTCCTGTTATATATCAGCATAATTACTAAAATGACAGATATATATTTAATGTTTGTTCAGCAACAATAAACACCTCTGGTACTGGCAGTAACAGTGCGATCATATTCAATTTAGAGTAGGAGAAAATGATAGCAACAGACATATCATTAAAAATATGTGATACACACACACACACACACACACACACACACACACGCCTCTATGTCAACATGCCAAAAGCTGACAGGTAGTGTGATCAAACTTACCCCTTAAGAAAGATCAGGAGCATGTTCAAGTATCACTCTGAAGACACATGAGAAAATCAATCTAGGAGAGACTGACAGGCTGCATATAGTGAATATATCACACTTGATATTCTTTCTGTAAATATCCATAAATAAAAAGCAAAGCTTCAGGAGTCAGGATCCAGTCCTTTACTTCAATTGGCTGCACAGAAATTAACTTCCTATGAATGACAGGGAGCTAGAAAAAAACATAATAATTACAGGATTAATGAGGAATTTTTTTTTAATAGGCTAGACAACACTATAAAAAGCAAAAAGAAAGAAAGTTACTGTTTAGTAAAGTAGGTATTATGAACTAGACGAGAATTAAACGTTACCAAACGAGGACACCTAAGCAACCAGCAGATGAAATCCAACAAAACCAGAATACAACATAACAACAACCAGAATATTTACCATCACAAGATGATATAACATAAAACAACCAGAATGATTTGCTGAATTCACATCATGTCAGGTATCTATCGCACTCAACACCCAACATCCCAAAAGCTCTTCTGCATTGTGATCAGTGCTTGATGTTGTTGCTAATAAAAAAGGATATTTTTGTTTACTCAAAAGAAAATTGACCTAGTTAATCAACTGGAAGTACATGCCATGGAACATGTTAGTTTAATAGAATCTTTCTTAGATACCTAGCACACTCAACACCACCCAACATCAGGTAATGACTCAATACATGGAACTTTACCCCACAGGCTAACATCCTTCCAGCAACAATCTTGACAACCTCGGTTAATTTGTGTAAACACCCAAAAGCATCTCCTGTTTCAGATAATTTGTGCAGGCTTAATTAACAAAAAACATCGCCTGTTTCTCATATATTTGTCCAACAAGTCATCTCCAGTAAATAACACTAACAGATGCAAGCATATAAAAATTTAAGATTGTCAGAAATATGCTGGTTGCTGGCGAATAATTAAGAGTATACAGAGTTTAATCAAGAGGTTAAATACTTTTACAATTAGCTAAAACCCAAGAACCAAAGTTTTTTACCTTTTCCATTATGACGGATTAGAGATTACACCAAGTCTGCCGCAAATAAAAGTTTCATGCTAGGTCATGGAAGAAAAGCCAGAGTCTATTTCCAACAACAACAACAGCCAAACCTTTAGAGTAGTATAGAAAAGAAACTCAACCGGAGTCATAAAACCAAGGTAGATAGAAATAAAATAATAATAATAACAATAATAATACCTGGATACGAAAAAAGAAAAAAAAATGAGGAGGGATCCAATTACACCTTTTTTGGTGACACATCATGACACCGTTTTTTATATAGGTTAATTTTTCGATTTCAAAATCCAAACAGTCGATCCGAACCGTTCAACATGATCACCATATTAAAGTGTGCTTGGAGATCAAATTTTACATTTTTTTGAATTTTTTTACTATTAATTAAGATGGTTACAAAATCGCTGTTTTTCAATGGTCTGAAAACAACGATTTTTGTAACCATCTTAATAAATAGCAAAAAAATTCAAAAAAATGTAAAATTTGATCTCCAAGCACATTTTAATATATCCATCATGTTGAACGGTTTGAATCGACTATTTGGACTTTGAAAATGGTAGGTGTCAAAGTGTGTCACCAAAAAAGGTGTAATTGGATCCCTCCTCAAAAAAATACCTAGATACGAAAAAAGAAATAATCCTCTAAGATGCCCTCAGTGGACTTAAGTGCATTAGTACAAAGTTGCTACAGTTTCTCCCAAAAAATAGCAATAGTTAAACAGGTTAAACAAATAGTGTAGCTTTTATTATCTGAAAAAGCTTTTACCGTCCGAAAAAACTTTTATGGGCGCTAATAATTTACTTTTATTGATCAATTTTCTTTCTATTTTCAAGCTTACAATTTCAAATTTCAAATTAAATTTATCATCCATCTTGTCACGGCTGTAGTACCATGACGAACACCTATATGAGAGTTGAACTATAAATTCTCTTTTAAGGAATTGGGAAATAGAAAAATAATGAAAACTTAATACTAATATTGTCGAAGTGCAGTAATCCTAAAATTTACTAGTAGATTCATTAGTGGAAAGGCTTAATAATTAGTAAAAGGCAAACTGGAACAAAGAAACCTAAATCTTCGTTTTCTTATCAGTAAAACTAATTAAATATCACCCGTTTTCTTATCAGTAAAAATTATTAGTAAAGTCGTATGTAACTTGTCAAAGTAATCAGTAGTATTGAAACTTTATGCCTTTGAAACGACATTTCCACTCGTTATGAAAACCAAGTCATGGACTCATGGTACATACATGAAACTCTTTTAAGATACAGAATTTTAAAGTACATCTAGTTACTAAAAAATAAATAGAAAATTACAGGGTCATCTCTACAGATCATCAAATTATTCGAGTTTCGGTTCCCACACCGATAGTGCGTAAAATATCCTTCCCTTCCAACCCTGAAGCAACCAATTGCTTTCTTCCTCAATGAAGAATCCCTCGTGGTAGATATTTTTCACCTTTTCATTGCAATCTGTAACTATGTCTCGATCCATCGCCAACTGTTCAAAACCGGCTGTTGCGATCCTCTTGTGCCATTGCTTGTATGTCTCCGGTCTCTCCACCCGATCGCACCCTTCACATGCTACCAGATTAATAATACAAGGAGCCAGCAACTCTCTTTCAAATAGTTGCCTTCCCTCGTCATCCCGTGGAACTACCGTGTCAAGCATGTCGAAAAACATGGAATACTGTGATATAACTTTTTTAAAGCGTGCCGTGAAGAAGAGACTAAAAGAAACATTGAATATTCCGAGGATGAAAACTTTTGGTTTCATTTGCTTTATAAGGTTGAGAACTCGATTCCTCGGGCAATCTACGGCCAATGTCTCATCCCTAACTTGTTTAAAGCGAAACATGCTATTAACTATCAGCACTTCATCACCGTCGATTTTAAGATCCTCGATACAAACAGACTCCCATAATGACGCAATGCATTGATATTCAAAAGGAACGTTAAAATTCTTAGCGTATTCTTCTAACCTCACTCCTATTTGTTTGATTCGTTCCGCAGGACGAAAACCAGGCTGAGGCAGATCTATACCGGTAATCCGGAGTTTTGGAGCACCGCCTTTTCTTTTAGCAAGAGCTTGAATTAGAGGTGGCCATTGAAATCCAAAAGTAATGCCTAGATCAATTATATGGATCTTCGATGCATTCTCTGCTACTTTACAAATGTAATCATTAGCAAAACAATATGAAATCCTCAAAAGAGGGGAGGCTGTAATGTACGTATGATAGGCCTTCAAAAGTTTTCGGGTTGAAATTCGTCTATTGACGAGTTGGCGATATGTTTCACTCCCTGTGACGGCCAAACGAGCCTCAAGTGCATCACTAAGGATACATGCAAGTCTTTGCGTACCGTTGCCAACTGGAGAGGCTTGCTTCCTTATTTCTTTTATAAATTCATTGGCTATTTTATGATCATTGTGAGCAACAGCTTCAGAGCATTGGATGAGGAGAGATTCAAGATCAATGTTGAGCTCTTTGTTTTCTTCATGTTTCATTATTTCTCGCATATGTAAAATTTCTTCTCTCACATGCTCCTCTCCATGGTTAAGTAGAATTTTATCAAACATTTCATCTCTTATTGTTTCCTCAGTATAAGACACCGACATTTTGCTGTTTCGCCCCTCCAAAAGATTAAAATCGGCATCAGTTGAGCATTTTTTTATCTTGCGCCTATTCACTAAGCCACGGGACTTCTCTTCCCCTAATTCGATTTCTGGTGACTTGTTATTCACTTTATGTGTTGAATCTAGTGAAAGCCTACTCACATGCAAATCAATATCTGAATTGTGGATGGTTGGAAGAAACTTCAATCCTTCTTCGACTCCTCTCTGGAACTCCTTCAACAGTAAGCTCTCAATTCTAGAGTCTTGTGTTGAGCTTGTACTAATTGAGTTGGGAATGATCGAATCATTCGAAATGGATGTGCTTGAATTATGGCTTGAATTTGATCCGCTCAAAACTAACTGGTTATCTGGTAAAGGTGGATATTTCTCTCCAAGAATATCATAAAAAGGTTTCTCGATGTCAGATAGCGATGCCGCCTCTTGATACCCACTAAATTGTTCATCGATATCTTCTTCTAATAGAATCCGATTTATGAATTCTAGTGTTGGGTACAACATAAACTCATTTTTATTATTTGGGTTATTTATGAATGTACACGGTTCATTCGAGTTGAAGAAACAAGAGTTGTTTTCTTCAGGCAAAGCCATGTTGCATGGTTTTCCAAATTGAAGCAAATTTATTGACCTGAAAATTAGATTCGATTGATTTAAATTATACAAAACTGCATAATTAGGTGATAAAGAATAGATAACAATTGATAAAAACTATCAAGGATTTCTTCTGTGCATCCATACTCAAAGCATGTTTATAATGTCAGCAGTTTGCATGTGATTGAGTATATATTGGTTCCAACTTGAACCACTAAATCAGATTTAAGACTTAAAAAGCAAAAGGAAATATTTATTAGAGAAGAATTTGGGATAGGCAAACGGTTTTCACAACTGATATGACAAAATAATATGACAAAAGAATTTGCAGATAGTATTAATCACCATAAATAATATGACAAAAGAATTCATACTAGCAATACTCGGAAACTCTGGTGTGGTAAATATTTCATTAATTAAATTGATGATTGGCAATTACCCACCATACACTAGCAGTACATCAGTATCTTAGCCTCAATGGTGGTTTACTGCTTACTAGTAAAAGAAATCCCCTTTCCTTTTGCTTGTTCGTAAAATCAAGAGTTGATATTTATGTACAACTGCACAAGGGCCTTGTTACATATCGTAATTATTCACCCAGGTTCCTCTAATTTTTATTTTTTAATCAAATGTCCTTCCTATCCACACAAATACACAATTGCTTAGAGTCATCTCAGCCTAATGGATCACGCTATTTTTTAAGATCACCAAAACAGCTCACCACTTGATATATATGTTGAGGTATTGTTCAATTGAAGAATTCAGGGTCAATTAGTTCTAACTTGGCTGAATTGAGAATAACTAAACTACAGCAATATATTGCAAAGTTTTCAAAACTGCCAAGTAGCTAGAGAGACAGTGAGAGCGAGGTGTACCTTTTATCTAGGGTTTGGGAGAGCAGAATTAAACCAGAGCGATAGGAGCAGGAGGGAGTGCAAACACGAGGCTCCGATTTTCTGCGAGGACGGAGAGGGAGGGACGGGAGGGGAGGGGAGGGGATGAGACCAAAGTCGCCGAGAGAAGAGCGACAGCGAGCAGCGGATGGACCAAGAGCAAGAGAACCGGCTCCTCGAGCAGGAGTTGGAGGAGGAAGAGAGAAGCGAAATAGAGTTTTAGATGGGAACGGCTCCTCGAGCAGGAATTCGTATCCTCTGCGGAGTTATCCCTGCGGAGTCGTGCGGAGTCCGTTCGTTTTCTCGGACGGGATCTGATCTCCGTGATTTTTATTTTTACCCAAAAACAAAATTATTTTAATATAAATAACCAAATTTCTGGAAAAAAATTATTTATGTCCAAACCGTACAAAATATTTACGGTTTGAATTAAGAATTTAAACCGTACAAAATATTTACGGTTTGAATTAAGAATTTAAACCGTAAATATTCTGTACGGTTTGATTTTTTTTTAGAGAAAAATAGGTAAAATGCTGAAATTAAATATAACACAAAAAAATCAAATTGTTTTTTAAAATATTTGTTAGAAAATACGCTACGAATAGGGCCGATTTTGTGCTAAAATACGGTAAATTACAATAAATTTACTAAAATGCTGAAATTACAATAATTATGTAGAATTATGCTAAAATACGGTAAATTACGCTAAATTACGTATGAATTGGGATTATATTTTCACTGAAAAGGTGAAAAACAACGACGAAACTTTAAACGGTCATAAAACGGCTCTCGAGTGTCTGATTTCAGCAAATGACCACTTTTCGGAAAGCTTGTGAAAATGCGCATGCGTCCGAACTCGCTTTGCTAGATTTCCAAATTCAGAATCACCAAAAAATAAAGGGAAGAGCCTCAAAACTTCAGTTGAAGTTTCCGATTAAGATTTTCATTTCTATTCTCCAATCTACGTAGCTCAGTAAATTAGTTATCTAATGAACTTGTAGAATACCAATTTTTATTATTTTTTGGAACTTTTTTACTATTTTTTTATGATTTATGAAAGATGCCACAAAATCGGCCCTATTCATACGTAATTTAGCATAATTTCCCGTATTTTAGCATAACTCTACATAATTATTGTAATTTCAGCATTTTAGTAAATTTACCGTATTTTAGCATAATTATTGTAATTTACCGTATTTTAGCACAAAATCGGCCCTATTCGTAGCGTATTTTCTAACAAATATTTTAAAAAACAATTCGATTTTTTTGTGTTATATTTCATTTCAGCATTTTAGCTATTTTTCTATAAAAAAAAAAATCAAACCGTACAGAATATTTACGGTTTGAATTAAGAATTCAAACCTAAATATTCTGTACGGTTTGAATTCTTAATTCAAACCGTAAATATTCTGTACGGTTTGGGCAGAAATAAAATTTTTCCAGAAACTTGGTTATTTATATTAAAATAATTTTAATATAAGATCTAATCTGGTCCATCCGATCAAAACGAAAGGACCAGATTAAAAGTTCCGCACGACTCTGCAGGGATAACTCCGCAGAGGATACTGGTCCCCTCGAGCAGGAGTTGAACTGTTGAAGGAATGCGCTCTAGAAAAGCCAAAAATTTTATTAATAAAAAAATTAATAAAAAAATATCGATAATGAGGAAGCATTTTGCAAAAATTCGATTTGTAAGAAAAGCGTGATAGTTCATAACGTTCATGGAACGTTATAGACCATGACAGCCAGCTTAACGAAATCAAGTTACCGCTAATTAACCGAAATAAACACTGTAGCTGGACGTTATGGTCTATAACATTCAGTTATAGTGTTTGTTTGTTTTTTCAAAAAAATTCACAAACGAAGCAACAAAACCAAGCCCGGAATGGAGGGTAACTTTTTTTTTAAATCAATTGTTTTAAAATAATTCAATTTTAAAGATCAAATAATTCGTAATTTTTTCCTAAAGTAATTGATTTAATGAATTTTTGTAATATCAAAACCGAATTTTATTTTCTATTATTCTTCTGAAGTAAATATTTTTTTTAAATAGTTTCTTTTTTAAAAATTTATTTTTGGACACTGGACTAACAGCATTAATGTGGTGGTCTATGAAGGACATAAAACATCCTTGATACACCACCATATTCATGCTCTTAGTCCAGTATCTATGATATATTTTTTTTTAAAAATGATCTAATTCGGTTTTGTTTTAAAATCAATTGTTTTAAAATAAATCAGTTTTAATAAAAGTGTTGGAATGTCGTGAATTTTGATTTATATTTTATTATAACAAAAATTGTTCGGTTCAAATAACAAACTTATTGAATTAGAAAAAAAAAACAGCAAAAAAAAAAAAGGACCTGGACCGGACCGGACCGTGGACCGTGCGAACCACGGGTTGAGCATGGGTTTGGGTTGGCCGTAGAAAATCAAACCCGTGAACCCGACCCACCCGACCCGTGGACCGGACGGATTTGGACTGGACCAGCTCGTCTTCAATACACTAGGTTGAGCTTCCCTTCGCTTCCAGGTTCAACTACTGCTTGAAGACAGATTGTGATTATATCAGCAATAATGCAATTCTGAGTGCCGGGGGAGGGGCCGAGTGGGAAACTGGGAACAGATGAGGCTGATCTGATCTAAAGCGAGAACACAAAATGAGAAAACCAACAACAACTTGGGAGTTGGGAGAGGATCAGAGGACTTAATTTGTTACTTGGGCTCGTTGGACATTTGGGCTGAAAATGAACCTGGCCTTTAATCAGTTTCTCTTGCTCGTAATTACATGAGCATTGGTATTAAAAAACAATGGAATCTAAGAAATTTTTTTACTTTTAAGTTTATACGTCCAATTACCCTTCATATACTGACAACGTAATCTTCTTGATAACGCTTGTTTTTTTTGTATTTATTTGGATTTATTACTTAATTTGTACAGGAAACCGCAAACATGAGGGGCAATGCTGCAGAAGAAATGGCATAGAGAGTTCTTAGTCAATAGGCACTTTTATCCTCGGAATTTTTTCTCATTAATATCTACCTACTTTTGTTATTACAGCGAGGTACAAAGTTTCTGTATTTTTTTTTTAGGGATGCTTCTGTGGACATAAGGACCTATTTGTAAAATAAACATATTTTCATTTTCAAAGTTCAAACAGTCGATCCGACCGTTTAACATTATCTCCATATTAAAATGTATTTGGAGGTCAAATTTTACATTTTTTTGAAATTTTTTACTATTTATTAAGTATTTTACAAATTCAATGGTCTGAATTTGACTAGTTTTTGTAAAATACTTAATAAATAGTAAAAAAAAAAATTCAAAAAAAATGTAAAATTTGACCTCCAAGTACATTTTAATATGGAGATAATGTTGAACGGTCGGATCGACTGTTGGAACTTTGAAAATAAAAATATGTTTATTTTACAAATAGGTCCTTATGTCCACCGAAGCAAATGCCTTTTTTTTTATTACTTTTAGTTGGCTATGTCTTGATGTTTGTGCCTCAATAAGCAAGTATAGAAGAAAAATGTGAATAAATGCCATGTTAATACATGTAATTCCGTAATGTCTCAAGATTGAAGCAGGACGAGATATTTTGATACTCAATAGATCGAAATGGTATCAAATTCTGAGACTAAATTATCTGTTTTGTACGTAGATGTTCCAGAAACAGTATACGTCAGTAAAATTTAATACCATAACTAAATATGGCATACTGTACTGGCAATGCCAACAGGGGCCCACCATCAGTCCAGTTTACTGCCTTTGTGATCCAGCAACTTCGATCGTTAAGTGATATCCTAATTTTTATATATTAAGTAGTTCGTGAATGTGACCAAATTTTACATTTTTTTTCGATTTTCTTTTTACTATTTTTTAGAAAGGTCACAAATCACCTTATTTAAATATTTTGGATCATCCGAAAATATTGATTTTCTTATATTTAAGAAAATAGTAAAAAAAATTCTAAAAAATGTAAATTTTGATCCGTGAGTACATTTTCATATGAAGATCATGTTGGATGGTTCGGATCGGCTATTTGAAAAGCAGAGATATGGAAATATAGCTAAGAAAATGGCTGTGTTTAGTTACTTGAAAATGCTCAAGCAGCCTTCTCTGAAATGTGCTAATCCACCTGCATATGTTATTTAGTTGTTCGGTTTTCGCATCAGTCATTCAATTGGGTAACATTAAATTCTTATTATATCTAATTTAGCCTCTTAGTACCGAGGCAAATTTATTGCCTGTATGGTGCCACCCTTCCCTTCCTGTCTTCCTTTTCTGTTAGATAAACAGCCATATTTTGGGTTCTTGATACATGAAAGTATCTGTAATCTGGTTTATCCTTGAGGCTTTTCCATACATCAAACAACTCTCGATATGGCCTCCAGTCGGTCTGAGTTGGCGGTTACGGCTGGGCACAAACTGAGGCCAGAATTTGTCTGTCAGCGAGGAAATCACAAGCTGGCAAAACCATTTTGATGACAGCAGCCACCGCTTCCTTGAGCGCTTTTGACTCCGAGCATTTGTCATTGTCAGAGCTTCGTATGCCTTCTTGACCGAGTAGGAACTGTTAGTTGCGCTTTTGACTCCGAGCATTGGGGCTGTGATCGAACCCAATATAAGCAAGCATTGAGAGTAACCATAGAGATTCAGTAATTTGTGTATGTCCCATGTTTGTCTCTTGATCCACCAAGTCCTTACTGTGAGATCCCTCTGCTGCCTAAATTGAGGAAGGAATTGTAAAGCGCCAGAGAACCATGGCTGTCCCAGAGCCGACCATTTCGACCCATCAGCCAAATTCCAGGAGATTTGAGGCGACAACTGATCTCTTAGCCCCATGATTGCTTTCCAGATTCTGGTGAACCACAGGGACTAGATTTATAATAATAGAACAACAAATTTCTTAAAAAAAAAAACTTAATAATCTTAAATCAAGGACCAACATCCGATTGCTTTCTTAATAATACAATAACTATTTTTTCTCCACTCCCGAATTGACAGTTCTATCAGCATGCCTTACCAATTGCTTTCTTCATTGCACGTCCCTTGCAAGGCCCAATCATAACGAGACATCAGGCTCAAGGCCTTTAAAAACCATGTAAATTCAAAAATCAATGCTTATTCAATTCACCCTGCTTACACAGCCCCTCAATAAGAGTACAATAGGTCATGTCATCAGGATCGAGCCCTTTGGAAATCATGACATTTACAAAATCCATTGCCTTCTCAATTTCACCTTTCTTGTACAGCCCTTTTATAAGAGTGTTGTATGTCACGATATTTGGCTCATACCCTCTGGTTTTTATGACATCTATAAAATTTAATGCCTTATTAGTTTCACCATTCTCGCACAGCCAATTTATAAGAGTATTGTACGTCACGACATCAGGGTCATACCCTTTGGAAATCATGAGATCTACAAACTCTATTGCCTTCTGAATTTCACCTTTTTTGCACTGCCCATCTATGAGAGTGTTGTAGGTCACGACATTAGGCTCATACCCTTTGGAAATCATGAGATCTATAAAATCTATTGCCTTCTCAATTTTACCTTTCTTGCACAGCCCATCTATAAGTGTGGTGTAGGTCACAATATTAGGCTCATGCCCTTTGGAAATCATGACATCTGCAAACTCCATTGCCATCCCAATTTCACCTTTCTTGCACAGGCCATCTATAAGAGTGTTGTAGGTCACGACATCCGGGTCATACCCTTCGGAGATCATGACATCTACAAAATCCATTGCCTTCTCAATTTCACCTTTCTTGCACAGCCCATCTATAAGAGTGGTGTAGGTCACGACATTCGGGTCATACCCTTTAAAAATCATAAGATCTAGAAAATCTATTGCCTTCTCAATTTCACCTTTTTTGCACAGCCCATCTATAAGAGTGTTGTAGGTTACAACATTAGGCTCATGCCCTTTGGAAATCATGACATCTACAAAATCCACTGCCTTCTCAATTTCACCTTTCTTGCACAAGCCATCTATAAGAGAATTGTAGGTCACGACATCTGGGTCATACCTTTCGGAGATCATGACATCTACAAAATCCATTGCCTTCTCAATTTCACCTTTCTTGCACAAGCCATCTATAAGAGTGTTGTAGGTCACCATATCAGGATCATGCCCATTGGAAATCATGACATCTACAAAATCCATTGCCTTCCCAGTTTCACCTTTCTTGCACAAGCTATCTATAAGAGTATTGTAGGTCACGACTTCAGGGTCAAACCCTTTAGAAATCATGAGATCTACAAACTTCAATGCCTTCTCAATTTCACCTTTCTTGCACAACCCATCTATAAGAGTATTGTAGGTCACGACATTAGGCTCATGCCCTTTGGAAATCATGACATCTACAAAGTCCACTGCCTTCTCAATTTCACCTTTCTTGCACAAGCCATCTATAAGAGAATTGTAGGTCACAATATTAGGCTTATGCCCTTTGGAAATCATGACATCTACAAAATCTAATGCCTTCTCAATTTCACCTTTCTTGCAAACACCATCTATAAGAGTGTTGTAGGTCACCATATCAGGATCATGCCCATTGGAAATCATGACATCTACAAAATCTATTGCCTTCCCAGTTTCACCTTTCTTGCACAAGCCATCTATAAGAGTATTGTAGGTCACGACTTCAGGGTCAAACCCTTTAGAAATCATGAGATCTACAAACTTCAATGCCTTCTCAATTTCACCTTTCTTGCACAACCCATCGATCTATAAGATTATTGTAGCTCACGGCATTAGGCTCATGCCCTTTGGAAATCATGACATTTACAATATCCATTGCCTTCTCAATTTCACCTTTCTTGCACAGCCCAATTATAAAAATGCTATACGAGACTACATTGGGTATACATCCACTTGGGTCTTGGGCATTTTGTCGAGCACTATAATAGTGGCCTCACCAGTTCTTTTCTCCCAGCAGAGGCCTTTGAGAATTGGACTAAAGATCTTGGCATGAGCTCTATGACCCTCTTTGAGAAATCGTCCCAGAAAACCAAATATTAGGCTATCCTTGTTCCTTCGTGCACAATACTCCATCAATATCTCATAGGTGTAGTAATTAGGACCAGTTCCTTCGGCTTGGGTTAAGCGGGTGAAGAGGGAAAAGATGGTGGGGTAAGGGTTGTTTGAGGTTTTGGTGTAGTCCTTTAGGTATTGATTGATTTGATGGAGGTTCTTGGCAGCCAACAGCTGATCAAACTGGTGAATTACCTCGTGGTCAGAAATAGCATCCGCCTTCTGGTGCCGCCTTTTCTCCTCCTCGTGCTTACCCTTCCAATGAGGCTGACGCTGTGGATTTAATTTGTTTGCAATTCTGTTGGGTTGAGATTGAGAGAGGGGGAACGCGTAGCAGACAAGGCAGAAACCTCGGCGAGAAGAAAATGGGGATGGGGATGGGGATTGGGATTGGGGAGCAGAAGGTGAAAGTGAGTGGATGGGGGCAAGAGATAAGGTTGACACCATCTGATCCTTATTTAGTCTTATTTGATTTGGTTAACAGTCTCTTAATTGATCTCAGCCTCTTTCTAAAATCTTATCAAGGTTAAGCTTCACTTCCAGGTTCGACTACTGCCTTAGCAAGGAATACAGAGAGAGACGAAGGGAGACAATGTAAGGCCGAGCTGCTGAGTGAAAAAACAAAATGAGAAATTAGAAAACCAACATAAAAAATGGGAGAGGATTTAATTTGTTATTTCGGGTCATTGGCATTTGGGATGACTGTGAACATGGGCATTAATGAATTTACTTTAATTGATCAATTTCAAATTTTGAATAAATTTATCATCGATCTTGTCACGGCGGTAGTACCATGACAAACATCTGTGTGAGAGTTAATATATATGTTGAGTTAATAAATATTGATCCTTATTAGCCATGACAAACATCACGGCGGTAGTACCATCACAAAAATCTAACAGTCTGATTCTTATTAGCAATGAAAACATCTGTGTGAGAGTTAATATATATAAAATCTCTTAAAGATCACTAAAACAGCTCACCACTTGATACATATGCTGATGTATATGGATTCAGAATGTGGGTTGGATCTGGTGTCCGGTGTTCTATTGAACAGTTCAGGGTCAATTAGATCTAGAGAGAAAGAGAGAGACAGAGAGAGACAGAGAGAGAGAGAGAGAGAGAGAGAGATGTACCTTCTGTCTAAGGTTTGGGCAGAATCGGAGAGAGCGAGAGAAAAATTAAACCGGAGCAATAGAAACAGGAGGGAATGAAAACACGAGGCTCGAGGGTTTCTGCGAGGAAGAGACCAAAGTCGCCGAGAGAAGAGCGACAGCGAGCAGCGGAGGGACCAAGAGGAAGAGAGAACCGGCGGCTCGAGCAGGAGTTGCAGGAGGAGGAAGAGAGAGAAGCGAAATAGAGATTTATACGGGAGCTGCTCCGGAAGTTTTCTGGAGGGAAGAAAAGGCAAGGGATCAGGATGCATCAGATAACTGTGCTAGAGCCTAGAGGGGGGAAGTCCATCAGGGATCAGTATCCTCCCGGTTACCCCACGGAACGGCCCAGATTTAATCTCAGCCAGTGCCTATTCGGGATAGGGGTGTTCAAACGGTCGGTTCGGTTGAAACCGAATTAATTTTTGCAAACCAAAGTTTTATTCGGTTTTAGAAAATAAAACCGAACCGACCGAACTAAACTTCCAAACCGAATTACAACCGAACCGAATAAACCAAAGGTAAATTTCGGTTTGTTCGGTTTAACCGAAATTCGATAGACTAAATCAAGAAATAAAAAAATTAGACAAAAATCAGACAAAAAATTAAAAGTCAGCCTTCAAATTCTTTGATGTTTCCTGCTTTTCTCGTGCATCGCACAAATCACACAAAAATTACAAAAAGAAAGAAAGAGAGTAGAGAAAAGACAAAATTTTGAGAAAAAAATCTTGAAATCAGATAGGAGGTAGAGGTAGTGAAAATAGTGCATTGATTATATCTTCGTTGACCGTAGGAAAGGAGATGAATTGATTTGATTTGTTTTCTGCGGAGATTCAAATGGAGGCGGCGATAGAGAAGAGAAAGGGAAAAAAGAAAAACGAGTCGGGGAGCGTGAAAATGAAGCGAACCCAGTAGGAGCGACGCGATTTCATCAAAAAAATTGGTCGGTTCGGTTCAACTGATTTAAAAAAAATTTAAACCGAACCAAACAACAAAAACCGAATAACACTGAAAATAGAACCGAACCGAACCAATTAAACCGAAAAACCGAACCATTTAAACCGAACTTTTTCGGTTCGGTTAAAAACCAAATAAACCGAACCATTTAAACACCCCTATTCGGGAGATGGGAGGGGATAGTATTATTTGTGCTTTGAGATTCGTGCAAAGTTAAAAAGAACGGTCCGGATCCAATCACTCCACGGAACAATCTCTCTGTAATACTCAGAGGATACGAATTAAGTCCATCAGTCCATCCATGTCCATATCTTTTTGAGGTAACAGAATATTTTTGTTTAGATCAGGACCGTCCGATTAGAATCCGGACCGATGGAATGCATGGCATTGAGATTGAGATTTCCGGGAATTACCGTCGGATAGAATGAATCAAACGCCCCCTAAATTTGAGATTCAGAAGACTCTTTGTAAGTAGGTACGATTTTATGAATTGGAGAAGTGTGAATCTTTAAATAAAAAATGTCTTTAGTTGGCTATTTTAGTCAAGTATTCAAAACAATCTCTATATGTGTATCGACACTCAACAATTTTAGTCGAGTCAAATTCAAATTATGTTTTTAAAATTTTAAAACAGAGCATAGTAATTATGAAAATATTTATTGTATCCTATTTTATAATGAGGAGGGATCAAGTTACACCAATTTTGAGATACAACAATAGTACAACAACCGTTTTTTGCGATTTCAAAGTCCAAATCGTCAATCCAAACCGTTCAACATGATCTCCATAATAAAATGTGCTTCCAGATCAAATTTTACATTTTTTTTGAATTTTTTTATTATTTATTAAGATGGGTACAAAATTCAATGGTCTGAATTTGACTAGTTTTTCTACCGATTTAAAAAAATAGTAAAAAAATTCAAAAAAATGTAAAATTTGATCTGGAAGCACACTTTATTATGGAGATCATGTTGAACGGTTTGGATCGACGATTTGGACTTTGAAATCGCAAAAAATCGTTGTTGTAACATTGTTGTAACTCAAAATTGTTGTAACTTGATTTCTCCTCTTTTATAATTGGTACTTAATAATTGGGATATGATTACGATTTTTTTTTTTTGTTGACTTAACTATTAAGTGTACCGACAAGAAAAAAATAACGTTAACTCATCGGGTTAGAATATGAATAAATAGAATAAAAGATATTGTAGAATTACATGAAATTAAAAAGGAGAGGTGTTGTGTTTCCACAAGTGATAATAAAATAATCTTATTTTATGTCTTAAATAAACTAGATGAATTCAGATTTTTGGTTGAGTTGTCGTTTAATCCTAATTGTAAGATCTAAAGTAGTTGGGTAAATACTAAATTCTATGAACTTTAAATTTCTAGGGTTTAAAACTTTTAATATAACACTAGAATAAATGTCTAACAATTATGTGTTAAGAGTACTAGTTAAGTCTTTACAAGAATAATATTTTTGTTAGAAGTAAAAAATTTAATGTTTTTAAAAATATACAATCATGTCGGTCATATATTTTATAATTATATGTTAAAATAACTAATTTTTGTTTTCAAATTAATAATTAAAGTATTTTAAAGTATAGCTTTTATATTTGTTTTAAAAAAAAAAACTAAATATGTTCAGAGTTGAACGCAAAAATATTTGTTTAAAAAAATTAACTTAAATATGTTAAAATAACTAGTTAAGTCTCTATATGACTATGTGATTGTATAATTTTAAATTTTAAATATTGAACAATTTACTTTTAACAAAAATATTATTCTTGTAAACACTTAACTAGTTCTTTTAACATTTTATATTCCTTTTAACTCATATAATTACATTTCTCGAGACATATCTGATAATAGTATGAAAATCACATGAATAATTATTATTGCATTTCCTACCATCATCAGACACTGTAAAAATTATAAATACACAAGTATTGAACATAACAAAGTAATGTTAAAAGAAAGTAGATTATTTTTAGAGTGAGGCTATGGTGCTATGCATAGCACCAATGGCTAGTGTACTACGGCTCAATATGGTACTTTTTAAAATCCTAACGGTCGATCCGACCGTTCAATGTGATATCCATATGAATATGTACTTGCAAACTAAATTTTATATTTTTTCGAATTTTTTTACTATTTTTTCAGATAGGTAGAAAAATCAGTGTTTTTTGAAAATTCTGGACCATCAAAATTCTACTTATCTGAAAAAATAGTAAAAAAATTCGAAAAAATATAAAATTTAGTTTGCAAGTACATATTCATATGGTTATCACATTGAACGGTCGGATCGACCGTTAGGATTTTAAAAAGTACCATATTGAGCCGTAGTACACTAGCCATCCGTGCTATGCATAGCACCATAGCCTCACTCTTATTTTTATTAGTTAATTCAATGTTAAAAACACATAATTATCTAATCATTTTCTTATTATTGGATGTTAAAACCAACAAGTTTTGAGTTAAACCAAAAAAAATTAATTATGTACATGTAAAACATATTAGTTAACAAAACTTTGATACTGAACCCATCCTGAAATGAACTCTAAAATAGACTCCACACATTTTTCTTTACAATATACACTCACTGAAATACTCTCATCAGACATTATACACCATACCGACTTCCAATGTCGATGCATGCGGTATACTGATCGCATACGACGGTCCCCTGCTATTCCTCCTCAGAAAATCATAGGCAAAATCAATTATAAACCTCCTAAACAACCCTGATCCACTCTTTGATTTCACATAAGAATTCCCCAAAATGAATGCCATGCCTGCTTCTCTGGCCTCCATTAGCTCCCGCATCTCCTCCCTCGTAGCTGCATCAATTTTCGTGCTCTCAGGCACCACAAACCGAACCTTCTTTTTCTTTTTCTTAGGTCCGATAACAGGAGATTGGATTTCCCCACTGCCTGACGGCCCAGGCTTATCATTGACATTTTCATCTTCTTCTTGAAATCTGATACCAGATCGAACCACTGACATTTTCTCTTCTTTTTCTAGTTCAGGGGTATTGCCGTTGGGTGTGGTGGCGGCATCATTGCGAATGAATTCGGCAATGCTGCAAATGAGGTCCTTTTCAAATTCGATATCGTCCTTGTGGAAGTCACGGTATCCGTACCGCACAATGCAGCGGTACATGCGGTATTCCTTGGGGCCCACTCGGCCCACAAGGAACCTTTCTTCGGGCCGCACGAACGGGACTGGGACTGACTTCACGCAGAGGAATACTAGCACCTGAGTTTGTCGGAAGAATTAAGTAAATATATCAGAAAAAGGCAATGGGTAAGAAAATATACAAGTGGAATTACCAGAACACCACTGAAATTAAGCACATCCCATCATATAATCTAAAATCAACTCACCAAACAGAACTAAACCAGAAAATAAGATGCAATGAGTGAAGCTATGGTACTATGCATAGCGCACTTTGGTGCGTACTATGGATGTATATCCAAACAGTTGATCCGAACCGCTCAACAGTCAACATGATCTCCATTGACAATGTGTTTGGAGGCCAAATTTTACATTTTTTTAGAATCTTTTACTATTGTTTTAAATAGGTAGAAAAGCACTACTTTCGGATGATCCAGAATCTTTAGATCAAGTGATTTTTTACCTATTTACAAAAATAGTATAAAAATTCTAAAAAAAATGTAAAATTTGGCCCCCAAGTACATTTTCGTATGGAGATCATGATGAACGGTTCAGATCGACTATTTGAACTTTGAAATGAAGATATCGATCCATAGTATGAACCAAAGTGCGCTATGCATAGTACCATAGCCTCACTCTTATTTTTTTCCCAAATTTCTCTTTAACAAATGAGCAGGATGATGCAATTATATGCATAACAGGAAAATAGGAATGAAAAAAGAAAATCAGCGTCTTGATTCCCATACCTGGTGAAAAGCAGGGAGATTAGTAACAAAATGCGAAAAGATAGCCGGGATGCCAGAAACAAGATCAGTGTGGATCAGCCCAATTCCCTTGACCCGCACAATACCCAAATTCGGGCCGAGCTGAAGGAGCCAGTTGATCGACACCTTGTTTTGCACATCAAATTCGTACTTTTTTATTGTGCCAAAGTGCCATATGCACATGATTGCCATAAAAAATAGAGCGAGCACGACCGGGACCCACGCTCCTTCCATAAACTTGATGAGGGATGCTGAGAAATAGAGCGCCTCAATTGTGCCAAAGAATAAAATGAAACCAATGGCTAGAAAGATGCTCTTGTGCCAACATAGAACTATTACTAGCGACATCAGGCATGTAGTTACCAGCATTACTGTTATCACAGCCAACCCTGCATGTAAAAAGACAATAAAAATTATTTTCAAATTATTAATTTATTATCCTACTGGCTACCTCCAAATGAAACCCAGCATTTTACATTTCATTGTACTTCTGATTTTTTTTTCAAGTAATTGCAACAAATATCCAAGCATCCAACAATTCAACATCTCGTTCAATTTAATGCAAAATATCCAAAGTACCAGTAACAATCAAAGTGAAGTAAAAGATGAACAAATTGCCCTCCAAGAAAATAGTAAGTTCATCCAAAACCAATTTGTTCAAGTATTGGACCAACCAATCAAATTTCAGTTACATAGTTTTTGCTAAATTTGAGCCTGTTTCCATTAAAACGAAAGAGCAAAATCACCAGTATGACAGCGTTAGGTGTTCATTACCAAGCAAACATGTGAAGCAGTGGTGCAGTTGCAATATTTATCTTATGTTACCTGAAGCATTGCCCAAGCGCTTTGTATCTCTGAAACCGATGGTGACAGCTAAGCAGAGAATCATCAATGTCCAATTGATTTCAGGTATGTATATCTGGCCATGTACTTTGGAGGAGGTGTGAACGATCTTGACCTTTGGAAAGCACCCCAAGGCGGAGCATTGTTTGATAATTGAAAAGGTGCCGGTGATTATGGCCTGGCTTCCCACAACAGCAGCAAGTATGGCTATAGCTAAAACAGGCCACCTAATATTCTCTGGAATAGCGTCATATAGAACATTAGATCATGAAAATATAATGGGGTTTTATTGAATCACTTATAATTTCGTTTGAGTGAGGCTATGGTACTTTGCAAAGCGCAGTTCCGTCTGTGCTATGGATTCGTATCTTTGTTTCCAAAGTCCAAACAGTCAATTCGAACCGCTCAACACGATCTCCATATGAAAATGTACTTGAAGACCAAATATTATGTTTTTTTAGAATTTTTTTACTATTTTTTTAGACAAGTAGAAATTCACTTGATCTAAAAATTCTAGACCATCCGAAAGTAGTGATTTTCTACCTACCTATTCAAATAGTAAAAAAATTATAAAAATTATAAAATTTAGTCTCTTAGTACATTTTCATATGGAGATCATGTTGAACCGTTCAAATCGACTATTTGAATTTTAAAAATGGAGGTATGTATCCATAGCACAGACCAATCCACACTTTGCAAAGTACCATAGCCTCACTCTGTGTTTGTAGGGCTTAGTCAGCTTAGTTCAGGATTTAAATACTAAGATTTGAACGGTTTCAACAAATTTTCATTGGGAGAGTGGCCTTGACCATTATTTGAGGTGCAATTTTGAACTCAAGATATTTCTGCTAGCAGCACTACATGTAAAAAAAGAAAATTACCAGGTACAGAAACGTAAAATCCAATGCGGTAGTCAGTTTCAATAATGTGATGTTTGGATAAGTATGCAGCTTGTCCCATATATGCCAGGATCAAGGATGGGTATACCACAAATGAAAAGGCAATCTGCGTATATATATAAGAGATTATTATGAGAATGCATATTTCAATAAATGTAGAAGCTTAGTAAACAAGTAAATTTTAAATGGAAAAAAGGCTGCCAATGTATGTTCTCCAAAAAAACTAAATGTAGTGTTCTACCTAAAGATTATAAAGATTCTACATATCTAAAAAAATAGTAAAAAAATTCTAAGAAATGTAAAATTTAGTCTGCAAGTACATCTTCATATGGAAATCACTATGAATGGTTCAGATCGACTATTTGGACTTTGAAAACGAAAATATTGATCCATAATACGGACCAATCTGCGCTATGCATAGTACCATAGCCTCACTCTTTGTAAAATAGGAACTACATTGTCCACACTGAATAAAAAGACAGTGACACTATTCATTACCTGAATGGACAGTTGAGAGAAATGCCCCAAATCGGCAAACATAGCTTCAGAACCTAAATACAAAATTTAAAAGGGGTAAAAATTAGGGAAACCAAAGGATCGCACACTCAATACACCAAAAGGTGACAAGCAACATAATTTAGTATAAAATATATACCTGTTATACATAGCAGAATTCCACCTAAGGACATCCACCCACTTCTCTGAGTCTTTCTCAAAAACTTGTACATGTAATAAGGAGATAGTGCTTGGTAAACATGCGGGTTCCAATGGAAGATGTTGTAAAGCCCAATTAGACTGATACACAAGAGCCATGTGACTACAACCGGTGCGAATAGGAAACCGACACGGTGGGTCCCGTAATGTTGCAGTCCGAAAAGGCAGATCAGAATTATGCATGCAATTGGAAGCTCCACATCTGCATTTTAATTATGGTATTGGTAGAAGAATAATAATTATAATGCATGAGAAGTAGATAAAACATAGTGTCAGGCTTACATTTATGTTGCTCCTTGGACATTGAAAGCTCGACACCTGATACAGCTGAAAATACTGCAGAAACAAACATGTCTGGTTAGAAATGTTACATTGAAAATCTAAAATTTTATTAATAATATAATTTGACGTAAGGATGAACACAAGGACAATGAATCATAATATTTCTTTTCGTCTTAACGAATTACAGGCATTACATGAAATTTCGAGAAGACTTCCCTTATTTGCATAGCAAATAGCAGAAACAAACTCATGTGATAAATGACAGCCACAGTACTGGTATACAACAATCAGACGTAGGCAAGTAGATAATAACAGAGAATCTACCAAACATGAATAGTTTATAACTTATATGCACAAGAAACATATAATATATTGATGGACATGAAAAACAAGAAATTGCAAAAAGGGCCCATTAAAGCATTGTAGGTATCGCCAAAGTCCTTTATCCCCTAGTTCCATTTTTTCCTAAATTAACCCTCTTCATACTATGTCCTTCTAAACAGGGGCAGAACTAGAAATTTAAATGGGGGGCTGAAACGTAAAATGCATAATATGTGAAAAAACATAATGTGTGGTCAATGGGATTTAAACCCAAGTTGTCCACAACAACTAAGCTACAAGCACACATTTAGCATTTCATGAGGGGAGTTGAACTATATAAAAACTTTAAGAAAAATGAAAATTCAACTAAATTTCAATATACATGATTACAAATTTTGAGATCATAGGAGTGGCTAAAGCACCTATATCGATCCGCCCCTGCATCTAAAGTAACTCACATGAAATTCTTGACAAGCCAACATAAAATTGCTTACCAGATATTGCAGGGGTGAGAATTCCATCACCAATGACCATACAAGTCCCAATAAGCGCTAGCACCAACAGTATTCTCTGAAGCACTTGCCGCCCCTCCAATTCCCTCCTTATTACCCCTACAATTCCACGCCTCCCCACCACCTCCCCTCCGTAATCCCTCTTCTTATACCCCAATAACTCCTCATCGGCCAATTGACCACTCGGCAGCAACCCGACACGTGCATGTCTACAAAGCAGCGAGTACAGTGCAAAGGTGCCGCCTTCGCCATTGTCATCTGCTCGCAACACAATGAACACATATTTCAAAAGTGGGATCAGGGTTAGGGTCCAGAAAATGAAGGAGAGAACACCGAATATTTCTTCGTTGGTTTCTGAGTGCTGGATGTCTTCAGCGAAGGTGTTTTTGTACACATATAGAGGCGAGGTGGCAAGGTCACCATAGACAACCCCAAGGGATTGGTACGCCAATGTAAGCACCATGCGCCATGATTTCTGAAAGAGAAATTAGAAAAATAATTATTTTAATTTAGTGTAAACCAAATACTTGCTCTAAAAGGTTAAACAGATAATTGAAACTTTTTTTTGTTTTAGTTAGGTTAATAATTATCCGTGCAATATCTTTGCTGATTTCATATATCACCTAAACCTGGACAGCAAAGGTTTATTTTTCCTTGCTCAGCGGGTTTCCATTTCCATCTAAGTTGATTATTCCAACTTAGGCCAGCCTAAGCTATTCCCGTTTATTTGAGGTCTAAAGTTATGTCATGGCCTAAGCTATTAAGATATAGTATCGACCAAAGAAGAGAGGCCTAATTTTACAGTTAGGCCTAGTTAGGCCGGCCTAATTAATCCGCGTATGGTAGAATAAATGAGGCATAAACCCCTATTTCCATGGTTTAGGCCTCGACCGATTGGTGCTAATAGCAAACTTATACTGAATCATAATTTACAACTAATAGGTGCTAATAGCAAACTTACATTGGTGGGGTTTCCATGTACCCCTGCTTCTGGATCCAGCTTTGTATCGGGGCTCCGTCCGCTAATACTTGGTTTCTCTCTTATCTGAAACTGAAAGGAAATGGGGCAAGCAACAAGTCAGTAAAATATCAAAAATTCATTTGCCACATCTAGCAACAATAAATCCAGTAAAGCAAAAAAAGAAATTAGGTAACACTGTTTAATCAGTAATGGATCCCACTTGTTCCAAAAATCATCATGCCACCCACTTTCTCTCAAGAGGAGATAAGCAACTGAACTTTTCTCTCTTCTCAGAAAAAAAATAATAATAAAAGGAGAGAAAGAAAGAAAAGGGAAAGCAGGAAGAAAAAGACTAGCATTATTCTATGACAAAAATGGGGGTAAAGATTTTAACAGAGCAGTTTTGGCTTCATGCAACACACGGACTATAGAATCAAAACAGCACTGCATATGTTCGTGCGCTGCACATAGCCAAAACTACTCTGTTAAAATCTTCACCCAATGAACTAAATAAACACTGCAGCTCTCTAATTTCTATCTAAAATGCGTAGAGAATATTAAAAAAAGAGCATAAAGAATTTTGCTTTCCACCTTTCCTCTCCAATTTTCTCATGCACATAAAACAGAAACTATCCGCATTAACCAAAAATCGAAGAACCAACAAAAAACGAAATCAAAACTGACCTTACTCGGACTGTAGTACGCCCCAGCACCACCTTCTAATTCCATAAATGGGAATCTCAAAGGCACACTAAATTTCTCCGATTCAACCTTAGTTCAAATTTCTTCTTATATATTCCTTTGGTTTTTGGTTTAGTTCTTCGTTCTGTAAAATTTTTTTAAGGCAGTGGGAGTATCAACCAGGGAAGGCTCTTTGGATTTGGAAGTAGTTTGGATGCGACATGCGAGGGAGAAGCGAAGGAGGGGTTAGAATAGTAATAACAATAATAATATATTGAGAGAAATGAAAGCCACGAGGCATAGGGGTTGTGATATTGATATGAGGGGGGACTGGAAAGTGAGTTGGTGGGTCGAAATTGGTGGTGGCGTGGTGAAAAGAGAGCAGCTTTGTCTTTTGTTTCTTTTGTTTAGTGGAAGTTAATTAATTCTAAGAGGGAGTGAGGGAGAGAGAACTCAATGGTAGGGGTGTCAATGCTACTTTTTTAGCCGTCTATTCGAGCCGTAGATAAGATTTTTTTTTTTTAACTTACTGAGTATGGATATGGATAAAAAAAAATTTATTAACTAAATAGCTAAGGGGTATAGATAAGAGTAGAACTAGGGTGTGATGTGCTCACCAAACTCTTTGGTGAGCACAACTCTACATAAACTATCAGATTCACTTCAAACGAGATTAATTCAACCGTTGAAACCGATGTACTTTACGAGTGATGCATGTACATGCAAAATTTTGAATTTTTTGAATTCATTTAGTCTCAAGTCAAGTGGTCAAAATTGAGAATTTTTTGAATGCATTAAAACAACTTCATTTTGGATCATTCATTCATTTTTCATCAATTTTGACCACTTGACTTGAGACCAAATGAATTCAAAAAATTCAAAATTTTGCATGTACATGCATCACTCGTAAAGTACATCGGTTTCAACAGTTGGATTAATCTCGTTTGAAGTTGATACATCCTATCTCCCGAGGAGAGTAGTCCGTGTGTGAGAAGTGATTGGGATGATCTCGCCCTACCAGGAGATGGCAGTCCGAGATGTGTAGAGTGTGTGAGAATTAAAGAGCGAGATGGGTGTAGAGAGATTCTGACTCTGACCTACGCGATATCTCTCTGTGTGTAAAATCTCGACCCCCGTTCAATGGGGATTTTTGCCTTATATATGCTGAATCATAACCGCCTCATAACCGCTATCTCGGTGGTTATCTCGCCTTAAGGCGGTGAAGCGGTTATTGTGACCACGTTGGGTGGTTATCCCGCATTAAGGCGGTACAGGTTTATTGCGGGCCGAGTTCGACCTTTGCAGGGCCTTCGGCCTGTTTCTGTGTCTGGATCTTAAGTATCTCGGGCTTTGGGCCTCTTTACCTTGGCGCCGGGCTGGCTCCTAAAAGGAGGTCCGAATCCCGGGCTTTCATAGGCCTAAAGTTTATTTAATAAAGGACCTTGGGAACATGGCCCTATCAGAAATGAATCCGATAGTTTATGTAGAGTTGTGCTCACCAAAGAGTTTGGTGAGCACATCACACCCTAGTTCTACTCCATAGATAATGACTATTTTGTACTCATTACCCTATAGAGTAGTAAAATTTAAAATTATATATATTCAATTTAATTTTCAATACACTTACATTTACTCTTCCATTTCAGTGTCATAAACTGCATCTTTCTATTCCAGCTCACCAAATTTGTATCTTTGATATATTTTTTCTTTCCTCTTCGTTTTCTTGCCTTTTTACTCGATTGTTAGAATGAAATGTAAATTTTGTAAAATTCTAACTCGCATAGTCACATTTCCACTTCAATTTTTACAATAAAAATTATAATGAGTAAAAAAGCAATTTAAATTATTATCTTATGTAATGAGTAAAATATAATTTGTAAAACATAATGAGTTTTAGATGTTTTATTTGTAAAATATAATAAAACTAATTATTATATTAGTATTATCCGTTATTCACCTGCTACTGTTTCGTTACCCGATAATATTAACGGGTAAGGGTAGGGTAAGGTAATGTTAATTCTTAATGGGTAAGGGTAGGATATAAGTAAGATCAATTTTAATGAGTATGAATATGAAAATATTTCCATCCGACCCGTACCGTACCCATTGACACCCCTACTCACAAATTAGAAACAATTTATCATTTTCTAAAATTAATAATTTATATATAGTTATATACTTTCAAATGAGTTATTGATATATGAAGTTTTGAGGAGATGAGTATTTTTTGGTACTGCACGGAATATAATATTTCTTGTCAAATTAATATTTTTTTGGAACCTATTTAGAATATAGGGAGTCGCTATAAGATTCGTGCAAACTTAAGTTGAACAGTTTAATACAATGTCAGATATCTCACACGATATGAATTTTAAGAAGAGTGGGTTTATAGTTTACTCATACTTTTTAAGCATACATATTTATATTTTTTGTTAATTCACAAATTATGTGGAAAAGTTTATTATTTTCTAAAATTAACAATTGGATATAAACTTGAATGATTAAATAAATTATGATATAAATAAATACATACTGAGACACGTACTTTAAATTTAAAATGTTATTTTTTTTCTATAATTATTTTGGTAATAACATAAGAGTGGAAAAAAAATCAATGGTAGAACGGGTCCAGCGAACTAGGAATACTCATGGGATGGTGGATCCGTTTTCTATTTTTTTAATATAAAAAAAATTCTAGCTGGTGGATCAGTTGAGAACTTGATAGGGGCAAAGAAAAGAGGAAAAAACAAAGAAAAGAAAAAGAAAAGAAATGGTAAAAGATAAATGCCAAGTGTATGCTACCTTTTTAGGAAGGATGGGAACTGAGAAAATGATGGCTGATTATTTGGCAACCTGATATTAAAAAACGCTTAAAAGCGACATAAGAGGTCCTGCCATGAACAGCAACCGGAATTTCTATGGCCATATTTCTCACTCTTTTCGTGTGGTTCAGAGGTTATTAACAAGAATGTGCTATTATTTTTTAGTCCGGCTAGTATGATATTGATGTCATATGATACTAATTTTAAAATTTATTGGATAGACTTTAGACGACTAATCTAAACTGTTTAGACCGATTTACTTTATGAGTAATGCGTTTATATGATACTTATTTATTTTTTCGAGTTATTTTAATATCAAATCAAGCAGTTAGAATTGTTAAAAAAGAAATACATTAAAATTAACTTAAAAACTCCTACGGTAAAAAACACCTAGGCCCTGTTCGGCTTCAAGAAGGGAATAGGCGTGGGCGTGGTAATTGAACTAAATTTTACTGTGCTCGTGAGTAAAAAAAAATTCACTCTGAATAACTACAGCAACAGTATTTATCCGAACACGCCCTTAAAAACAACATGAGAGGTCCTTTTACCATGAACAGGGTAATGAATTTATGTGGCCATATTTCTCTCTTTTCGTGTGGTTCAAGGTTATTGACAAGAATAAACTATTATTTTTTAACTGATTGAGGTGTTTTCAAAATACAGCTGATTGAGGTGTTTCAAGTTGCTCTATCAATTGCTACATATAGTGATGGTACAGGAAAACCAACCTTCCAATTTCCAAATAGGTCTAAGAAGAAAAGATAAAGACTATAGTCAAGTTGTTGCTAAGCACCAATCATTGAATAATCCACATAATATCTTCTTCTGGACACTTCCACACAACTAAGATCTCTTATCTTAATTAGGGGAGGTGCCTCATGATTTAATTTATATAATATTCAAAGTTCAAGATATTATTTTTTCTTTATATTAGTTTTTCTCTCTAATTAAGATTTTTTTTATGTTAAGATTTGTAGAAAATTACTGTGTCGCTTGTTAATGATCATGATATATTAATTTAGAAAATTACTTTTGTAGAATATAACAAATTATTTACGAATAAGAATATATCGCGTGATCACATAGTAAAAGCCGAAATTTTTATTTATACTATTTTAAAAAAATAAACCAAATAGCTACGATTTCTGAGTATTTTCATTTTCACCACGTCCTCAGTTTGAAACTGCGGACAGAAATTTTTGTTTTTGTTTTTGTTTTTTAGTGGTCAATATTAGTAAAGTATACTCTTAAAATAGCATCATTCTTTTTTAGTGGTCAATTAAAATCAGTACAGTGACCCATGAAAGAAAAGTCAAATTAAGTTAATTTGGTTACCCACCGGGAATAAATTCTATTCTCAATAAATGATCACCATCTTCCACAGTGTTTCTAGTAAATGAATAAGACCCATATTCTGGTATTTATCTCTACAATGGATTAGTTTTTCTTTTTCCCCAATTTGAGATAATGATCACTGCCTTACTGGTTTGTTGGTTAGTGCCTTAGTGGTCACCAAAAATTGTAGCAATAAAGCTTTTTTTTTAATTTTATTTAGAATTAATTCTTTCATGTTGTACTTTTTTTTAATGTAAAGGTTGGAGGTCAAATTGGCTCTAATTCATCCATCATATTAGGTTAAAAATTAGCAACTCCTACTATTAGTATTATCATGACATGATATATTTTAAGAGGTATCGGATGACACTCTTTTTTGGTGATATCGGATGACGCCGTGCATTTTCAAAGTCCAAACAGTCGATCCAAACCGTTCAATATGATGGATATATTAAAATGTGTTTGCAGATCAAATTTTACATTTTTTTTAATTTTTTTTTACTATTTATTAAGATATGTACAAAAATTCAATGGTTTGAAAACAACGATTCTGTAAAATACTTAATAAATAAAGGTTGGAGATCAAATCGGCTCCAATTCATCCATCATATTAGGTTAAAAATTAGCACTCCTACTGTTAGTATTATCATGACATGATATATTTTAAGAAGGACCGGACGACACTCTTTTTTGGTGACATCGGATGACGTCGTGCATTTTCAAAGACCAGACAGTCGATCTAAACCGTTCAATATGATGGATATATTAAAATGTGCTTGCAGATCAAATTTTACATTTTTTTAAAAAAAATTTACTATTTATTAAGATGGGTACAAAAATTCAATGGTCTGAAAATAACGATTTTGTAAAATACTTAATAAATAAATGTTGGAGATCAAATCAGCTCTAATTCATCCATCATATTAGGTTAAAAATTAGCACTCCTACTGTTAGTATTATCATGACATGATATACTTTAAGAGGGATCGGATGACATTCTTTTTTAGTAACATCGGATGACACCGTACATTTTCAAAGTCCAAACAATCGATTCAAACTGTTCAATATGATGGATATTGTTCGCACAAAAGCGCAACGCAAGTTTCGGTACGCTTGAGGGCGTACCTTTTAAAACCGCGCTTACACTTCACGAGTAAGGGTTGCAAGTGTACAACCCCTATCGAGTAATATAAACGGGTGTCGATCCACAGGGACGGACAATTACTAGGTTAGAATTTACTAGACTTGATTAAAAACTAGAAGTGAGAAAGATTGGGTTTGGTATTTAAGTTCCTAAAGTATCAATTCAAACAGATCAAAGAATGCAAACTAATGTAATAAAGTGCTAGAAGAAATGTAAACTATGTTTGATTATGGATAAAAGGCGTTTCCAGGGTTTCAGACTTCATCTATGATCTGCCTCTAGTGGTACGGCCTAGTGGTACGACCCGTACCAAGTTGGTACGGCTAGGCCGTACCAAGTTGGTAAGGCTAGGCCGTACCAGCCTTGGTAAGACAAGGCCGCACCATCCTGGTAAGACCCGTACTGGCTTCCCAGAACAGAGCTTACCAGTTCGAGTTGATGCATTTCTTGCTGGTACCTTGTGCTAAACTCTTTAGAAAGGTTCAATTGACCATACCTAAGGTTCCTAAGCCTCAACTCTCGTGTGTTGGATCAAGATCTAGGTTGGAATGCAATTGATTACCTTTTAGTGTTTCTACACCTCAATTTTCATGTATTGGTACAGATCTACCCTAGCTGACTGATTGGAGACCTAAGGTACTCTCTAATCTGTCGATTAGAGGGGAATTCAACCTCTCGGCTTCAATTCGAACAAGTCTACCCTAAGCACTTGATTTGGTTGAGAGATTGAGATGATCACATGACCTTGATAGGTTTGATCTAGACCTAAAGGTTCACCATACACAATCACAGCAAGCAAAGCAAGAGATAGCAAAGAAATCACAATCAATCAATCAAAAGAGTTCATACAAAGTACTAGTCAAAGAAAGTCAAAGCAAATCAAGAATCCATCTCAAAACCCTAGAAACTAAAATAACTACTCACAGCACATGATCTGATCTAAAAATACAATAAGAAAGGTAAAGAAAGCCATGGATCGAAGGGATCGAGTGGAAGAGGCTTGATCCGTCGAGCTTCGCCTCTTTCCTCTTCCTTCCTTCTTGCTCCTAGCTCCTCAGCTCTCTTTCTCTCTCTTACTGTGCTCTCAAATGTCTCTGGAATGAATGATGATCGAAATTGGAGAGCTCCCCGCCTTAAATAGCCTCTGCCAAGATTTGAATCTGTCAGGCCGCCTTTAGGTACGGCCCGTACCAAAGTGGTACGGCCTGGCCGTACCAGGTGTGATGAGCTGAAACTGGCCAAGTCTGGTACGACCCGTACCAAGCCTGGTAAGGGCAGGCCGTACCAGATCATCCAAAATCGCCATTTCTTCGTGTGTTTTGCTCCAAACCTGCAGAAAACAAACAAACACTCAGCAGTACCAAATTCTAAAGATATATCGATGAAATGCACATGATTCTGGTGAATTAGTGCACGAATCTGGTACTAAAACAGGCCTAAAATAGACTAAATATGCGAGGTATCAAATTCCCCCAAGCTGAACCTTTGCTTGTCCTCAAGCAAAAAGTTTCAAACTCGGGTAAAAGTGCTGGACAACTAAATCTAAATGCGGATACAAACCTAAATGTGAAAACCTGCATGAGTCTGCTATAGTCAAGAATTTCTAGAATCGATTCGATTGTGATTCAAACATCCCTTTATAAACTTTGATTCACTCCACCTATTGGTCAATTGAACTTCTTATTTTGAGATGCTTCTAACAATGTAAAGACTAATTACTTAGGTTTGATCGAAACAATTTCATTCTTTTTCCGAGTCAGTGCTTTTATTCAAGGTGATTTTTCTTTTCATTTTCCCTCCCCCAAGCTTGAATCAAGCTTAAGGGTAAGAAAGCTGCGAACGAAGTGTGTTGGTACGAGCAAAATTCTCTCTTTATTTCTAAAAATTTTTTTTTTTTTTTTTTTTTTTTTTTTTTTAGGTTGGGAGGCGAGCTCAAAGGCGCCTGATTCTCATTGTGAGTCAGACTTATTGCCAGTACTCGCTTATTGCTCCTCTTTTTCATTTCTTTTCTTTTTTTTTTTTTTTTTTTTTTATTCTCTCTGGTTTGCTCATACCATGAATACACACATCCATTGGTATTCACTCATACCAATGGATATTCCAAACTTTCTTAATTTGAAAATCCCAATTCCTAAAGGCACAGTTCAGCTTTTTCGAATAATCTCGTTCGATTCAATTCTAAGTTTGTTTCATCTTTTCAATTATTAAAAACATCTCAACCTAAGCAGTTCATTAACCAATAATGGGTTAGTTCTAGTTCATTCAGGTCTATCCTAATCACAACCAAATTGTTTCAAAGTTATTCTCAATTCTAGCAGTTCACACAAATTTCCACCTAACAATGCACGAAAATACGAAAAAAATGCAAGAAAAATAACGGTAAAGTAAACATGACCTACATGCTAATGTCATCCCCCCAAGCTTAGCCTGAGCATTGTCCTCAATGCTTCAAGACTATGAGATAAAAGAGATAAAAGAAGCTCGGGGAAAAGAGAGCGAACCTGATCAGTCCTCGGCGCGGTCGTACCAGCGCCAGTCGCGCAACTCGTCCTCAATGCCAGCCACCCGCTCCTGGAGATCATGAAGTGCGGGGAAGGGGTGCGGGGGGTACGGGGGGGGTTAAATGGAAAAAAGAGACGGCAGGTAAGGAACCCGTTCGCGTCCGACCTAGGTACGGCCTGGCCGTACCAAGTGGTACGGGCCGTACCGACCCCTAGAGTCACCAACCTAGGTACGGCCTGGCCGTACCAAGTGGTACGGACCGTACCGACCCTTCGTGTCCCCGACCTAGGTACGGCCTGGCCGTACCAATGTGGTATGGCCTAGCCGTACCAAGTCAAATTTGTGTGGTTTCTCTCTCTCTGAACTTCTCAGGCCGCTCGTGATGCAATGCAGTAGAATGAATGCATGTCTATCTGTTCCTAAAATGCAAAACAGGTAAAAATGGCCTGGGCTGCCTCCCAAGGAGCGCTCGTTTTAGGTCTCGAGCTCGACCTTCTCTTGTCAGGCTTCGGTTGGAGATGGATCGGAGAGATCCAAGTTCACTCGCATTTCTCGGGGATGATCAGCAATGTAATGCTTGAGACGCTGACCATTGACTTTGAAAGTGTGCCCCTCTTTGTTTTCCAACTCCACTGCGCCAAATGGGAACACTGCCCTTACCCGGAATGGACCGGACCACCTGGACTTCAGCTTCCCTGGAAAGAGCCTAAGTCGAGAATTAAACAAGAGGACCAGGTCTCCCTCATGGAACTCACGAGGCATGATGCGCTTGTCGTGAACCTGTTTGGTCCTTTCCTTGTAAATTCTCGCGTTCTCGTAGGCATTGAGACGCATCTCCTCTAACTCATGCAGGTCAAGGATGCGTTTCTCTCCAGCTGAGAGCAAATCCATGTTGATGGCCCGTGTGGCCCAGTATGCCTTGTGCTCAATCTCCACGGGCAAGTGGCAGGACTTCCCGTACACCAATTTGAAAGGGCTCATCCCAATCGGAGTTTTGAAGGCTGTACGGTAGGCCCACAGTGCGTCACTCAGCTTGAGCGACCAATCCTTTCTCGTTCTAGCCACGGTTTTCTCCAGGATAGACTTGATCTCTCTGTTGGAAATCTCGGCTTGACCGTTGGCTTGAGGATGGTAGGATGTGGTCACTTTGTGAGTAACTCCATGGCGACTCAGGAGATTGTCGAACTGGCGGTTGATGAAGTGCTTGCCACCATCGCTGATGACGGCTCTCGGAACTCCAAAGCGAGGGAAGATGATGTCAGTGAACAGTCTTTTCACTGCATTGGAGTCCGCATTCTTGCAAGCTACTGCCTCCACCCACTTGGAGACGTAGTCAACTGCCACCAGGATGTACTCGTTCCCACAAGAGGGTGGAAACGGTCCCATGAAGTCAATGCCCCAGACATCAAAGATGTCTACCTCTAGAATAGAGTGGAGAGGCATGTCATTCCTCTTGGAGATGTTCCCGGTGCGCTGACACTTGTCACAAGCTGCGACGAAGGTCCTAGCATCTCTGAAGAGTGAAGGCCAGAAGAAGCCGGATTGCAGGACCTTTGAAGCAGTCTTGGAAGATGAAGCGTGTCCTCCGTAGGCTGAGGAGTGGCAGTGCTCGAGAATGGAGCGCGTCTCGTCGTATGGCACACATCGTCTGTAAATGCCATCAACGCCAGTCTTGAAGAGGTAGGGGTCGTCCCAGAAATAGAACTTGGCGTCCGATCGAAGCTTCTTCTTCTGCTGGTATGACATGGTAGGAGGAAGCACTCCTGAAGCGAGAAAGTTCGCAATGTCTGCATACCAGGGCACTGATTTGGTGTTCACTCGGTCAGTTGCATGGGACGTCCGATCTCGCACAGCACGAGTCGCGTGCATCGGTGTACCGACCGAGTTGATCTCCTCCGTGGCAGAAATCGAATGGAATTGGTCATCAGGGAATGAGTCATCGATTGGCAGGCTACTAGAGCCCTCATCTTCCCAGCGAAGCCGGGACAGATGGTCAGCCACGGTGTTTTCTACTCCTTTCTTGTCCCTGATTTCAATGTCAAACTCTTGCAGGAGGAGGATCCACCTAATCAGGCGAGGCTTGGCATCCTGCTTGCTCAACAGATACTTGAGTGCGGCGTGGTCAGTATAGATCACTATCTTGGAACCAACCAGATAGGATCTAAACTTATCGAGAGCAAACACAACAGCCAAAAGCTCCTTTTCGGTTGTTGTGTAGTTCATTTGGGCAGGGTCTAGCACCTTGCTAGCGTAGTAGATAGCGCATGGCTTGTTCTCCTTTCGCTGCCCTAGAACGGCTCCCACTGCGTAATCACTCGCGTCGCACATCAATTCAAATGGCAGGGTCCAGTCTGGAGGCTGCAGGATAGGTGCTGAGACAAGGGCTTCTTTCAATCGACAAAACGAGTCGACACACTCCTGCGAGAAGATGAAATCAGAATCCTTAATGAGCAGGTTGGTCAACGGTTTCGCGATTTTTGAGAAGTCCTTGATGAAACGGCGGTAGAAGCCAGCGTGTCCCAGAAAGCTTCGCACAGCTTTGACATTTGTTGGGATCTCCAGCTTCTCAATCACCTCCACCTTGGCTTTGTCAACCTCGATTCCTTTGGAGGTCACTACATGTCCAAGGACAACTCCCTCTTGGACCATGAAGTGACACTTCTCCCAGTTCAGGATCAGGTTGACCTCTTCACACTTCTCCAGGATTTTGCAGAGGTTGGCTAGACATGAGTCAAAGCTGGCTCCATAGACAGAGAAGTCGTCCATGAAGACCTCAACCTCTTTCTCGATGAAATCCGAGAAGATAGCCATCATGGCTCTCTGGAAGGTGGCAGGCGCATTGCACAGACCGAATGGCATCCTACGGTATGCGAATGTACCGTAGGGGCATGTGAATGTGGTCTTGTCTTGGTCGTTCGGGTGAATGGGGATCTGAAAGAATCCTGAATACCCGTCAAGGTAGCAGAAATGAGAATGATTCGCCAGTCTTTCAAGGAGTTGGTCGACAAACGGCAATGGGAAATGATCCTTGCGTGTGGCAGCGTTGAGCTTTCTGTAGTCAATACACATGCGGTACCCAGATACCACACGAGTCTGGACCAGCTCGTTCTTGTCATTTCTCACCACTGTCGTGCCTCCCTTCTTGGGCACCACGTGAACTGGACTCACCCACTTGCTGTCAGAGATGGGATAGATGATACCTGCATCCAGGAGTTTGAGAATTTCTTTTTTCACCACCTCTTTCAGGTTGGGGTTAAGTCGTCGCTGGTGCTCCACAGACGGCTTGTGATCATCCTCGAGAAGAATCCGGTGTGAGCAAATGGCTGGGTTGATCCCTTTCAAGTCCTTGATCGAGTACCCGATCGCACCCTTGTGAAATCTCAGCTTCTCCAGAAGTTTGGCGGTTTGATCGGGGTTCAGACTCGCATTGACGATCACAGGACATGATTTTTCTGGATCGAGGAACTCGTATCGGAGATTTGTGGGAAGAGGTTTGAGTTCAGGAGTCGGACGCTCAGGCTGATCATTGACACGAGTCGCGTCTGGGTGATCTGACTCGTGTGTCGTCGAGATGTCGGCCTTGGCAAGCTCCGCTCTGCTCCTCGTCTCAGGGTGTGATGTACGGAGATCCTCCAGATCCTCAGGAATCGCATCTGCTGCACAGATTGACTCGCTCGCCTCGCTTGGCAATTGGGAGAGGAATTCAGCGTCTTGGCGCAGCGAGTTGTTGACTTGTTCAAGAAAGTAGTCCTCGGCTAGATCAGCCAAGCACTCCTCTATCCCGTCAACCCGGAAGCATGTCTCAGAACGTGACGGATATTTCATGGCGCGATCGATTTGGAACTTCACCTTCTCCCCTCCAAAATTCAAAGTCAGGGTGCCTTGCTTCACGTCAATTAGCGCGCCAGCTGTGCTCAGAAAAGGTCGCCCCAGGATGATTGGGACTTCCTTATCTTCCTCCATCTCCATGACGACGAAATCGACGGGCACGAAGAACTTCCCGACTTGAACTGGCAAATCCTCCACCACACCAAGTGGAAGTCGGACTGAAGAATCCGCCAACTGCAGCGTCATCCTTGTGGGCTTGAGCTCCCCCACTCCTATGCGATCATAGATGGTGCGTGGCATGAGGCTCACGCTCGCTCCTAGATCACACAGGGCTTTCTTGATTGTGGCTTTCCCAATGGTGCATGGAATGGAAAACTTTCCAGGATCGTCCAATTTGGGAGGTAACTCGCTCTTCAAAATTGCGCTGCACTGCTCCGTTAGCTTGACTGTCGCATGCCCCTCTAAGCTTCTCTTGTTGGAAAGAATGTCCTTCAGAAACTTGGCATAGGTGGGCATTTGAGTCAGAGCGTCGGTGAAAGGGATGGTGATGTGCAGCTGCTTGATGACGTTTGCGAAGTTAGCGAATTGCTCATTCAGTCTCGTCTCAGCTAATCTCTGGGGGAATGGAACAGGTGGCCGGTATGGAGGTGGTTTCTCGGCACCTTTCTTCCTCTGGCTTCCTGACGCTTCGGGTGGAGGTTGTACAGGTCTTGCCGAGCTGGTGCAGTCTGCACTCGCTTGAGGTTGGATGACCTCAGCTCGTTCTGGATTAACCTCCTTCAGTGGAATTGACACAGGGGTCAGAATCGCGTCAGGTGTCGCATCAAGGATCGGATCAGCCGTGGTCTCACTTGGCATTGGTGGCTCGTCATACTGGGTCCCACTTCTCAGAGTGATCGCCTTAGCCTCTCCTCTTGGATTGGGTTCTGGTTGAGATGGAAGCTTCCCAGGTTGAGAGTGGCTTGAGGTGACCATCTGGCTCAGCTGCTCCAGCAACTTGCTTTGGGCAGCCATTTGAGTGGTCATGCTCTGCATCTGCTCCCACATCATCTGATTCATCTTGCCCTGCTCGTGAGTGAAGTTGTTCACTTCGGTAGGCGCATTTGGCTTTGAGGGGTTAGATGGAGCTGCATGGTTGCCTTGATTGGGAAAGGAAGCGTTCTGATAGAAGTTCCTGTTGCCATTGTTGTTGCTGTTGCTGCTGCTCGAAGCCTGGTTTCTCCAGTCGTTGTTGTTTGGAGGGGGGTAGTTCCCAGTGTTGTTCGCCCGATTGTTCCAATTGTTGTTGTACTGCGGCCTCTGGAAGCTGTTGTTGTTGAAGGGCGGTCTGAACGAAGAGTTGTTGAAAGGCGCGGGGTTGTTCTGGTTCGACCTCCAGTGCTGCTGCTCAACCGGATCCTTGGAGTAGGACCGGCTGAAGGGAGGTCTGGGGAAGAAGGAAGGCTCGTTGTTGAGAGAGTTGACCTGCTCACTCTCCTCGTCTTGCTGCACCAGCGGGCATTGCTCGTATGCATGCCTCTCGTCTCCGCACATGACGCAAACTTGAGGCTGCTGTTCGACTGCCTTGACACTGAGCTTGTCCATCGCCCGCTGCATGGCATCCATCTTGGCGGTGAGAGCTGTGATGTGATCGAGCTCGTACTTGCCACCTCCTTGGCTACCTCCTTGGCCTCCTCGCTGGCGTGACGTATCGCGGCCGGACCACTGCTGGTTCTGCGCCATGCTGTCAATCAAGTTCATAGCCTCTAAAGGCTCCCTCGACATCAGCGCGCCTCCCGCAACAGCGTCCACGTAAGCACGTGTGCTCTCGTTCAAGCCGTCGTAAAACGTTTGAATTAAAAGCCAGTCGGGTATACCATGGTGTGGACAGGAGTACTGCAATTCTCTAAACCTTTCCCAAGCCTCGTTCAGGGGTTCATCAAAAATCTGCCTAAAGCTGGTCAGGTCATGTCTTACCTTGGCTGTCCTCTTGTGAGGGAAAAATCTGGTCAAAAACAATTTGGACAAGTCCCTCCAAGTCCTAACAGAGTCCCTAGGCAAAGATCCTAACCATTTCTTAGCTTTATCCCTGAGAGTGAAAGGAAATAGAGCAAGCTTGGTGTAATCAGCATTCTCACCGTTGGTTTTGATGGTCGTGATGCACTCGAGGAAGGTCTGGAGGTGAGCGTGCGGGTCCTCATGGTCGAGTCCGTGGAAGGTGTTCTGCTGCACCATGTTGACAACCCCCGGATTGAAGTTCGGTTGCTGTCCTGGAATGTGTGGCAGCCGGATCGCACCTCGCACGTCTCCTGCTCTCGGCACGTTGAACTCCCGCAAGGTCCTAGGCATGAAAACATCGGCATCATCGTCCGTCAGGTGGCCTTCTTCTTCTCGCCTTTCTCTTTCTCTTTCCCTGGCCTCTGCCTCCATTCTGATTCGGGCTTCGTCCTCTGTCTCAGCCATTTCTTCAAGTTCAGGTGACTTGGTACGGGTCGGACCAGGTTGGTGCGGCCTGGCCGTACCTGAGTTGGTACGGGCCGTACCAGAGGGAACCGTACCAGGTGGTGGCTGAGCAGTCTCGGCCGGATCTGGAGGAGTTTGGTCGAACAGTGGGCCCTTGCTTCTCAGATGATATTTCAACCTGAATTGGCCTGCAGGGGGGGGTTCAAAAGCCAGTTTTTAGTGATTTTGAATAAGAGAAAGCAAGAAAGATACAAGTTAAAATCTAGATTAACAAAGTAAAGTAAAATCTAACTAGGCAATTGTTTACCGTCCCCGGCAACGGCGCCAAAAACTTGTTCGCACAAAAGCGCAACGCAAGTTTCGGTACGCTTGAGGGCGTACCTTTTAAAACCGCGCTTACACTTCACGAGTAAGGGTTGCAAGTGTACAACCCCTATCGAGTAATATAAACGGGTGTCGATCCACAGGGACGGACAATTACTAGGTTAGAATTTACTAGACTTGATTAAAAACTAGAAGTGAGAAAGATTGGGTTTGGTATTTAAGTTCCTAAAGTATCAATTCAAACAGATCAAAGAATGCAAACTAATGTAATAAAGTGCTAGAAGAAATGTAAACTATGTTTGATTATGGATAAAAGGCGTTTCCAGGGTTTCAGACTTCATCTATGATCTGCCTCTAGTGGTACGGCCTAGTGGTACGACCCGTACCAAGTTGGTACGGCTAGGCCGTACCAAGTTGGTAAGGCTAGGCCGTACCAGCCTTGGTAAGACAAGGCCGCACCATCCTGGTAAGACCCGTACTGGCTTCCCAGAACAGAGCTTACCAGTTCGAGTTGATGCATTTCTTGCTGGTACCTTGTGCTAAACTCTTTAGAAAGGTTCAATTGACCATACCTAAGGTTCCTAAGCCTCAACTCTCGTGTGTTGGATCAAGATCTAGGTTGGAATGCAATTGATTACCTTTTAGTGTTTCTACACCTCAATTTTCATGTATTGGTACAGATCTACCCTAGCTGACTGATTGGAGACCTAAGGTACTCTCTAATCTGTCGATTAGAGGGGAATTCAACCTCTCGGCTTCAATTCGAACAAGTCTACCCTAAGCACTTGATTTGGTTGAGAGATTGAGATGATCACATGACCTTGATAGGTTTGATCTAGACCTAAAGGTTCACCATACACAATCACAGCAAGCAAAGCAAGAGATAGCAAAGAAATCACAATCAATCAATCAAAAGAGTTCATACAAAGTACTAGTCAAAGAAAGTCAAAGCAAATCAAGAATCCATCTCAAAACCCTAGAAACTAAAATAACTACTCACAGCACATGATCTGATCTAAAAATACAATAAGAAAGGTAAAGAAAGCCATGGATCGAAGGGATCGAGTGGAAGAGGCTTGATCCGTCGAGCTTCGCCTCTTTCCTCTTCCTTCCTTCTTGCTCCTAGCTCCTCAGCTCTCTTTCTCTCTCTTACTGTGCTCTCAAATGTCTCTGGAATGAATGATGATCGAAATTGGAGAGCTCCCCGCCTTAAATAGCCTCTGCCAAGATTTGAATCTGTCAGGCCGCCTTTAGGTACGGCCCGTACCAAAGTGGTACGGCCTGGCCGTACCAGGTGTGATGAGCTGAAACTGGCCAAGTCTGGTACGACCCGTACCAAGCCTGGTAAGGGCAGGCCGTACCAGATCATCCAAAATCGCCATTTCTTCGTGTGTTTTGCTCCAAACCTGCAGAAAACAAACAAACACTCAGCAGTACCAAATTCTAAAGATATATCGATGAAATGCACATGATTCTGGTGAATTAGTGCACGAATCTGGTACTAAAACAGGCCTAAAATAGACTAAATATGCGAGGTATCAGATATATTAAAACGTGCTTGCAGATCAAATTTTACATTTTTTTTAAATTTTTTTTTACTATTTATTAAGATGGGTACAAAAATTCAATGGTATGAAAACAATGATTTTGTAAAATACTTAATATATAGTAAAAAAATTCAAAAAAAAATGTAAATTTTGATCTGCAAGCACATTTTTATATATCCATCATATTGAACGGTTTTGATCGACTATTTGGACTTTGAAAACTTTGAAAATGCACGGTGTCATCCGATGTCACCAAAAAAAGATGTCATCATATCCCTCATATTTTAAAGTTAACATTTAAAGTATTGTTCTTTGCATGACACTTTTTTTGTGATATTATTTTATGTAATTTAATATAAAGACAAAAATGAATATTGTAACCTTTTGGAAAGTGTAGTGAAATTTTTTATAATATGCAGGGAGATATCAAAATCATGTTAACGTACACCGTCCCTGCTCTTATTGATCGATAGTATTTAAAAACAATTTCTAATCGATATTAGTTTGTCTTGAAATCTTGAATGACGCAAGCATAAATAAAGTACACATTTAATTAATATTTGCGTCAGAGTTGCTAAGAAAAAGATGGTGGTGGACTGGTGGTGTTGGGGTTTGGTGATTCTAAGATTAAAAAATCAGTACGGGAACAATTATTGCATTTTAAAAGTACATCGGAACAGAGATTTAGACTTCTTCCTTCTTTTTCTTTTTCTTTTTCTACCATTTTAGAACGAGACTGAGATTTTATTAATTGAGATTCTGTCATTCAAGTGAAAAGATCAAAAGGGGGGCACTTGTACACTATTATAAGTCTATATAACATATCTTGTCCCATATCAAGCCAACTTTTAATAGTTTAATTAATTTATACATTTTTTTTTAACAAAGATTAAGTTTTCAACTTAAAATATTTGTTAAAAATCTCTCAATTGAATTTCGAACATACGGCATCTCATGAGAACATTGTCTTTAAAAACATGTGTAAACTAGAGTGTTATTAAGTTTACCAAGTTCATGTGTGAACATTCCTATGTGAACTCAATTTTAAAATTTATCAGATTGACTTCAAACGATGAATCTGAACCGTTGAAACTCATCTACTTTACAAGTGATGTGTCTACATGAGAAAATTCTAAACTTTCGAATTAATTTACGAGTGATGCATCTACTTTCGAAAATTCTAAACTTTCGAATTAATTCTAAATGGTCAAATTAGAAGGCTTATTAATTAATTTTAATACATTTATTTTTTGAATTTTTTTTTACCGCTTGAGTTTGTCATGACTCACAACAAATATGTTAAATTTTAAGAGTAGAACAACAGTATTCTTAAATTCACCAAGCTCTTTTGTTTATACATCACTAGTAAATACTGTTGTTCATGAGGTTAGGGGTGTTTATAAACACATCATGAGGTTAGGGGTGTTAATTAAAAAGTCATACTTCAAATAAATATATATTCTACTAATACAACAATGATAATAATTCTGAATTTCTTGTCATGAGTTTAGGGGTGAAAACGGTATGGATTATATCTGATCCGTATTCGATCCGTATTTGAAAACTTAGATGTGGATATCTGATATCCGAATATCCGTGTGGATAAGGATACTGATATGATTTTACGTTTCAATTATCCGTATCCAAATAGTAGATATATACCATATATTTTAAGGCATTTGCTTCTGTGGATTAAAAATACCGTCAGCACTGTTCATTTGTAGTTGATCCAACGGTTCAAATCAATTTGTTAATTTTTACACTATTTTTAGGTCGGAAGGGTAAAAGCATAATTTCACAAAACCTCCTCCTCTCCCGCTGTCTACTTCTCCCCATTTCAGAAAAGAAAAATCGCGACGATATCCTAACCCTAACCCTATCTCTGGCGACTCTCTTCTCCTTCTCACGATACTCGTCGGACGCGCGGTAGGAGTCCCGTCTCTCACGATCTGCTGTCAGGGAGCAGCCATGAGGCTCGTGATTCAGCAGCCAAGCAGGGCCTAACGGTGGTTTCGGGCTCAACAACAACCACCACCAGCAACACTGACAGCATCTCGTCTTCCAAAGTCGGTGAGGAACTCAAAGTTGCCTCTCAGCTGCGTAAGTTCACATTCCAGGTGGCTGTTGACGAGAGCCAAGAGAGCCTCTCTACGCCTTGTCTTGGACTATAGACCATCTCTTTATGTGCCGACGACATCTCATGAGGTGGCGGCAGCCGGCACCTCATTGATAGTTCTGCATGTGCAACCACCCGTGCACAATTATATATATTCTGTCGGTCCAGGTTCAAATTTCTTCATTCATTTCCATTAGTTTGATTGTTTATTTGGCTTAATTCCTTAGTTGATTCAATTTCTTCATTCATTCTCCAGGTATTGATTCAATTAGTTTGATGGTTGGATTTGATGAAAATTAATTGTAGTTGTTTGTGCTACACCCTCTCCGGTGGAGTCTGTGAAGCAAGCTCAGGAAGAGAGCTCCAGGCATGTCCTCAACAAGGCACTTCATATCTGTAATGAGAAGGGGTAATTAACATTGCAACTTGATTTTGAGTTAAATCTATTATTTTAAAACTAGGCTTATCAGCAAGCTTCACTGTTATAGTTATGGCAAGTAATTCAATTTAAGCCAATAAGTGGACTAAAATAAGTGGACTAAAATAAGTGGACTATTGAAATGGCCCTGAATAATTCCTGCAAATCCCATATTAATTTTCCAATTAAAAAAAAATTATGATTCGGTTCTTAAACTGTGCAATTTGTTTCGTATGTTTTCATGGGGGAGTTGATCCTTTGAGTTGCAAGGGTAAACATAAAATTGCCCACGGTGTAATCATGTAGAAAACTAGATAACAAAGTACAATTTACTGAAAATTTTAGTTTGTGTGATAACAGGATTGACAACTGAGAAGTTGGAGTGGGGAAATAGAGAGCATATCGAGCAAATTTTGCAGAAGCACCCTTCTGGTTTTGATCTTGTTCTTGGAGCCGATATTTGTATCCTTTTAAGATGTTCTCTCATGAGTTCATCACCTAATGTCTTTTTGCATCTCATATTTGGAATATCTAGGTATTGTATTTTTCTTTTTTTAACTGATACAAGTTATCAGCGGTATAGTGCCTCGTTTCAATGTACCAGTACTGACAGAGAATTTTAATTTGATTTATCAATTAGTATCATGGCTAAATTTTCTACCAGTGTGCACATTGTAATTCATCCATTTAATTGAGATAAACATATCACAAGACATGAAAGTAAATAAAAAGTATAATTATAACAACATGATATATAAACGTGTATTATTAGTTGGTACTTTGGAAGGGAGTTTGTGGATACCTGGTGAGATCGTACAATACTGTAATGTGAGGTCGGTGTTTGTCTGTGCATATAAATATTTTTTTCTCTGTGTATTTGTTTATGTTTTGTTGGTTCTTATTGACTGTTTTATATTACAAGGCATTATTGCAATTCTTGACTAGTAACCAAACTTTCAACAATCCAGCATACAACATCTCTTCGTAACATTGCATCAGCTTCTTCAATTAAAGGGTAGAGGATGCAAGTTCATACTTGCATACGTGTCTCGAGCAAAGATGTATGCACTTTATTTTGTCTAATTTCAATCTTTGTTTTATAGACTTCAGTATACATACATTATTCAGGCACGGATCATTTTGAGATAAAAAACCTCAAATTAATGCGTAGACCACTGCAATACATATATTATAAAGGCACGGATCATTCTTTCCTCTTTTCCTTTTTGAAATTCTGTTGAATTTATTTTTTATTTTTATTTTTCTTCCATTTATTTTATGTACTTATTTATTTTGAGCAGGATGGATACTATAGTGGTGAATGAAGCAGTACAGCAGGGAATGCGGATCAAGGAGGTTGAAGGAACTAGAACCACACCTTCATCCTTGACAAATTTACAAAATTAGAAGTTATATGTGAGATGTATTTCTATTTGCTGCTACTGTACAAGAAACTAGAGTGAACTCCTTTCATTAATCTCAATTTGGCGCAGAAGGTTAAAATATTGAACTGGTTTATGGAATGTATTGATTTTGCAACTCAGATTGTTTTCAAGATTTATGTAGCTGTATGTTTGTATTTCTGGATACTGGTATGCTACTGATGCTACTGATGCTACTGAATGTAATAGTGCCCAAGGGCTTTTCTTCGCAAAAAAAAAAGGAATTGGAACAGAAATTAGTTTAGGTTGACCATTGTTTGACTCTGTAATTGACTGCTATATAAATCCATGTACAGACAGATTGTAAATGCAATACGAAATACAAGATCACTCAAATATCTCTCTTGTTATTCTTGTTTTATGTTGAAACAGCAGATGCCAGGTAGCATAGAATTTTAATTTTTTATAGTTTCTTTCTTGCTATTCTCACTTCCTTCAATGAAAACCAGATAGCATATAACACAAACTTATTCTAGTTTCAAAAAATCATAGGACGAATTAGGAGTTGATAACTGTTCATTTGGTCTAACATATGTTCTAGTAAATATATTCTAATTTGAGTCAGTGAATATTGTCTTATATTTTTTAAGATTTTTTTAATTATTTAAGATTTTTTTATTAATTAATTTTGGATTTTTTTATAATTTAATTTAATTTTATTATTATTTAATGTTATTTTATTATTTAATTTTTTTGGATTTTTTAATATTTAATTTTGGTTTCAAATTGGTTTGAAATTTTGAACAATGGACAAAAAATGTAGAAAAAAAGCAAATAATTTGGCAAATATTTGACTCTATGCCCAAATTGTGTGAGTTCAACAATTTTATATGGGAATTTTTAATGATTTGCACATGTTCAAAATATGTTTATGAAAGTGATACAAAATATGGGAATTTTTGTACAAAATATGATTTATGCAATTTTTGTACAAAATATGATTTAATGATTAGGCAGCAAATCATTTCGAAAAATTAAAAAAAAAACTTTTCAAAATTATTCCATTATTTTTAATTTTTGCTTGTTTAATTGTATGTTTGTAAATTTTTAATCCAAAAAACATATTTTTTGCATTTTTCCAAAAAAATTTTCAGCAAAACTTTAAAAAAACTTTATAAATGAATTTTGTATTCATTGACAACATTTCAAAACTTCCTAAATGAATTTTTTAGAAGTTAATTCTAAATGAATGAACACAACCGACATAAAGTTCGGAAGTTTTATTATGTAGGAGCTTGGATCGAACAAGAAATCCTTATGGCCATAGGATGCTTCCATCTTCAATCGACTAGATGGATGCGTAAATGAAAACAAAAATTTATGAAAATTTCAAGAAAAACATTAAATGCAGTGCTCTTCAATTTCAACGGTCCCGATCGGTCACCGGACGACAGATTTTCATGCGCCTTCATTAACTCACAAGGCAGGAGTTTAAGTTTCATTAAACTTAAACTCCTGCCTTGTGAGTTAATGAAGGCGCATGAAAATCTGTCGTCCGGTGACCGATCGGGACCGTTGAAATCGAAGAGCACTGCATTTAATGTTTTTCTTGAAATTTTCATAAATTTTTGTTTTCATTTACCCATCCATCTAGTCGATCGAAGATTGAAGCATCGTATGGCCATAAGGATTTCGTGTTCGATCGAAGCTCCTACATAATAAAACCTCCGAACTTTTATGTCAATTGCGTTCAACATTGTACCTTGATCATTTCAGATCAGATTTGGAACGATTTTGTTGCAGATCCACCGTTGAATTCCCACGTGAAAACAAACGGACCGAAATATTTTATAAATTTAAATGGACATATAATGATCGAAGCCTATACAAATTATATTGATAAGTATTATTTAGCCATATAAGATGTTAAAAAAATATTCAATTAGAATTTTTTTTCATATATATTGCTGTACAAAAAAATGTAAAAAACGCAATAGCACTGCATGCTCTGTCTCTGACCCACGGACCCCACTGCGCAGAAATTAATTAGCCCATGCCTGGGAGCCAATGAGAGACGATCACACGGATCGCTACCGTGGCAACCTCGAAAACAAAGAGATACTGACCGACGGATCGCCTGGGAGCCAATGAGATACTGACCCACGGATCGCGAATCTTTCTCAAAACAAAGAAAAACATTCCAATTTCAAATCCCGATTGGTCTCTTTCTTCTCTCGCGCTCTCTATTGCTTGATTTGTTACCCTTTCTCTCTTCCACTCTCCAACTGTAATGAGGGAACGGAACCCCGGCGACTATATCTGTTGAAAAGAGAGGAGCTTTGAAAGGGGAGAAGCCCTAAAACTTTGAAAAAGGAGCTTTGAAATGAGGGAACGAAAACCCTAACAAATCTGAAAGACGAGCTTTGATAGAGCTTTGAAACAGGAGCTTTGAAAGAGGAGAACGCGAAAAGGAGAGAGGAGAGCTCGGGCCTGAACCTGTTAAGTATCATGGCAAATGGCTTTTTAAGCGTGCTTCTGTTTTTCAGGTTATCTTGTAATACTTGCTGTCCAATTTTCTGATTCACGAATCAATTAATGACTCTAACAATGTAAAGCAAATTATTACCAATCATCATTGTCTACTGGCACCCAAATGGAGGGTTTGAGCTGTCAACCTAGCTATCTGTTTTGATTTCTACCCAGAATAGTAAGACTGCCTCAACGTCCAAGTAATGTACTTGAAACAGATGCATTAAATTTGAGTCTAACAATATCCACTTAATTATTTAAATCAGGTGTCTAATAGGTTTCTTCCCTGACAAAATAGCGTAAAATCAGGATTAACATGTTAAAAACAGGGTTAACGTCAAGGGAGTCTTGAAATCCAAATCAGGGTATACACATTAAAATTTTATGATCAATTATAGGAATTTTATGTTTCATCAAGACCTTAATTTTTTTTCCCCTTTTCATTAGAGATTAATCAAAGGACTCGGAAGAGGAAAAAACAAAGATAACAAGAGGAGGCTAGAAAGGCAACAGCTAAGGTAATTACCATGGGTGAAACTTCTACAAGGTGAAACCTAGTATCCATAAACGAATATTTTTCTTCCAAGTGGTATTCAATAATTTAGAGAGTTGTAATTATCATGGGTGCAGGGTGTTTTCTATGCTGCTGTTGGATTTGGATGTGGACTAGTTGGACAAGGTATCACCAATTTTAATATGACAGTCATGTTCTCACAAGTATAGAACCTCCAATCTGCCCTATGACCTATTTCTGAACTCTCCTTTGTTTATATTTTATGCTTGTTATATTTTAGTTACACCTTCCATATTAAATTGAAATTAAGTTGTATATTTCTGATTGATTTTAGAAACATATAGCATGTTTTTAGTTCTATAGCAGCAGGTCATTCATCGTGTTTCTCACTACCTAGCAGTTTTTCCACATGAACCTTGTTTTGTTTATCTGGGCTGTTCGACCTTGTTGGTGACTTAGTGTTCATGTTGCTTAAAATATTTAAACATTTTCAAGTCAACTAACCTTTCAAGTTAATATTTGAACAATTTCTTATGATGTTAGGCTATGTGGTTTTACATATTGATCAACGACTCTATGTATTAAAGGTTAATTTGTAGAAGATGTCAAATCCTATTTGCCGGAGATGTCTACGTGTAACTATTGTGACAACCGCACACACTGCAAACAACAACGGTAGAAGATATTACAATTCATGCTTCGTTTGTTTGAAGAAAAAATAATGTGATGTACCAAAAAACAATTATTATGTACAAGAAACTGGTAGGATTATTTATAGTTGGTTTTATAATTATGTTGTTCTTTAAATAACACGTAATGTACTTGAATGTCATGTCATTGTAATTTATTAGTTAAGTGATGATGTCAGTTTTTGGGGTAATGTTTGGTTAAATATGGGCTTATGCTGGTAGGATATGTGTAACTTTAGCTTTTCATTGTGTAACTAGAGAGCAATTCATGGTTTCATGCATTTGGAATTGTGGCTTTAGTATCAATTTTAATTCAAGCATGCTAAATATAATACAGTTAGTTAGTAAGTTAGTAAGCTTGTTTGATGCATTTACTTGGGAAATTAGTACTATTGCTTAGTATGCTTTGTTATTGGGTTTGGTTATTCTTTTATGTGGGATGCTATTATGAAGCTAAATGCTTTCTGTTGTACTTGATTATAAATAGAACTCTATTTATTAGACTGTTGTCATAAACATATGTGTGTTAGATTCTTGTTGTTTAATTGAGGGTGTTAGCCTAGATAAACTGAACTACCAATCAGAATTAGAGGCACATCTGAGCAAATTGTCAGAAAAGATAAACCCGACTTTTCAAACAAGAAATTATGCAAGAAATTGGAAATTGGAAATGAACATTCAAGAAATGAACAATTAAGAAATGAACAATTGCAAATTGACAGTTGGGAAGTTATGGTTACGATACATAGACTACAATTATTTATTTTTTACTTCTTTAAATTCTTTAATCAAAACCTGATTAAATCAAAACAAGCTGAGAAAAAACAAAAGCAAGCTCTTACCAGTTGATCAAATCGGGCCACAACTTGAATGTTAAAAATGGCAAGACAAAGAATATTGTAACTAATAGCCATAGTGCATAGTTATAGCTTCTATATTTTTACATATAAAGTCATTGTTTTTCCCCCAAAAGTTTAACAACTATTTCATCACTCCAAACTTTAGAACTGCCTTTTACAAAGCACCGACAGAGAATCAGGACACTACCCGGATTCGGATTGAAGATTCGCTAGTCCAGTTCATTTCCAGAATTCATTAAAGTTGTGCTCAGATGTGCTTCTGATTCCGACTGTAGTTCAGTCATAAACATATGTGTGTTAGATTCTTGTTGTTTAAATAGAACTCTATTCAATTACAGCTACATTCTTAAAGCAAATTACACTTCAGTCCAAACCCAAAACCAAATTACAGTTACATTCTTGAAGCTACATTCTTGTAATATTGCAGTTACATTCTTAAAGCAAAATGGACAATTACACTTTAGTCCAACATTAATAAATATTGCAGTTCTTGTAACAACCCTGGCAAAGAAAACTCAGCGTAAGATTCCAATCCATCCTTTCAGAATCTTCTCTTGCACTTCGGTCGGTGTACTACAAAGCATCAAAATTGAGTTATAAAAGAAAAGGACAAATTTCTTGTATGTCCCTACAAAGCATCAAAATATCACAAATGCCCTACATTTTTCTTTAATGAAAAGCATGAAAACTGCACAAGCATGAAAAGCATGAAAAGACCATTGAAGAAAAGGCCATTTTAATTTGTAGTCCTATATTTAGCTTTCCTAATATATTTGTTCAAATATTTGACGTTTTATTGCAATTTTTCTGCTAGTCTGACATATTACCAGGATATTACCATGAAGAGGAATAGTGTAACAGTAATACCTTAATGTGAAGAAAGAAGGCAAGTTGAACAATAACGGATCGTCCGGTAAGATGCACAGAGCTGCTACAACTGCAAATCTATTCCATCTTAAGAAAGGCATCTAAAAAAGAAACAGAAAAGAAGGAGATTAACAAGAAACTGAGATATGCTCATGCCACACTGACTACATTATTTTCAGTTTTTTCTGCTAGTGTAGTGCTGGACAACCTACTCCAAAGCTCTAAATTAGAACCAGAAAAGAAAAATTAGTAACTTATTACTAAACGAGATACAAAATCAAGTGCACAATATTTCTAAACTGATATACAAAGGTACAAGAGTTACCAAAATTACAAAAGTAGAAATGATGGCAACACCAGTTGAAACCTACAATTCCCCTAGTTTTTGCATGATCCTTTCGGCGTCTTCATGTTACTTTATATCCATGTAGTTATGGCCTTGCACCTGCATGCAAAAATAATATTCAAACTTAATTTCTTTCAATTAAGAATCATCCATTCAACTCTTAAATAAGTATGAATACTATCAAGTCAGCAACATTCTGCAGCACCTCATTACATAGTAAAAAATAAGTATTTAACAAAACTAGAATGATAGAGAACAAAAACAAAAGGGATGAAAAAAAGGAAAAAAAGAAGAAGAAAAAATGGAGGAAATACTAATAGAAAGAATAATAACCCTGGCTAGCTTGATGAGCCTGGATGTGACAACCTTTCAAACTCACTATTGATCTCAAAAGAAAACGGGGTGCATCTAGATACTAAATTATCTACTAGCTCGTAAACCAATTGCTCAATTGGTGAGATTGACATTGTTAGTCAAAAGCTTGTGATATCTTCACTTGCTGATTTATGCAGTCAACGGCTCCTCTTCCCCTCCAACTTCTCGCATAGCAGTCCAATCTTCCCCCTCTGCCAAACAAAACCATGCAACTTTACCCATAAGATCAAAGAAAAATAGTACTGCATCTTCAAACAAATTTAGCTTTCAGCATATGAGATATGACAGTGGGCTTACTTAATGCTTTGTGGCTCTCAGCAACTGACATGAGACGCCTTTGTAATATAGCCGCCATAAAGAGGAAAATGGAACACATCCCAAACATAACAGTGATTGGGAAGGCGTTCACCTGAAAAAGCAAAACAGAATGCACAATTCAGCTTTCACTCACTTCAATTACACACAAGTACCAAGCAAATTGGCGTATAGATAAAGACAATTTATAACTCACATTGTAAAGCACAACACAGACAAAGATATTCAAGGGAATCCTGAAACCACTGATAATTGCTCCTTGCCTCCTCTGGGATGTACTGTGATCTCATTTTCATGATAGATGGTCAAACATCTGTTAAAAATAGCTAAAATATGAAAAATACCAGCCCAGTTCCAGATTTACCCCGCATTCAAACATCTATTAAAAATAGCTAGAAAATTACAAAAATCCTAAAAATTGGCATGCATGTAGATTAGACTTTCCTTTACATTTTCATAAAAAGAACAAAAAATTTGGTTTTGTAGATTGTCCAGAATAAATTTTTAAAGATTGGTTGTCAGAACAGCAAAACTGCATCTGAAAATAAAATATCAGCAAATACCCTTTACCAGTAAATGATCCTTGCTGGTCAAACTGAGCCGAGTCTGGTCATAACCTTTAATTAAGGAAGTTTAAGTACTAATTACATGTAAAAGCCGAGTCTGGTCATAACCTATAATTTGACCCCTTAATAATCAGTTCCTAAATGCACATGAATTCTAAAACTCAAAACACAGTAGTAGGAATAATTACATCCCTATGAGAAAAGTTGTCGTACCCAATCTATTAAGTGTGAATCATATCGAGTAAAAAGGCGTGTAAACCCAACAACCAAACGATTTGTTACCACTCAATTTATAAAGCTCCACTCTTTTGCTTGTGCTTAGGTCAAATATTAAATACAATGATATAGGGCTGCTAATGGGCCAACCTTTTACCAAAACCATAACCAAGAATAAAACAAGAAATTATAAAGGCCCAACCAAAGGTACTGGTACCAATTCACAGAGTACCAATTCATAATTACGATACACTATTATTCACAACATACATAAAAGTTTTTAAAGAAATCTAACATTTTTCTTTCCTAGCTTCCTTTCAATAAACAGTACTAGCTACTTCAATTTGTCCAGCTATTACATGTTCTCATGCCTGCATATTAATGATAAGCATGTAAAGCAAACAAGTAACAAGTGACGTCTGAATTGAACATATTCTATCAAACTGGTCTAGGTGTGACCAATAACAATTCCAGTTTCAATTTATTGCGGGTTTTACCGACTGGACAGCACCAATAACAATTCCAGTACAAACTGGACAGCACCAATATATTGGTGATGCTCAATTTTTTCTGAACTCTTTAACTTTATTCATAATTTCACTGAAGCAGCTGGTGATCATAGAAGTGTGTTGCAGTGAAAGTGTAAAGTTCATTACAAAAAGGGTGCATTAATAATTGTTTAGTAGAGAAGGCGTACCAACTGACACAATTTGATTTCTTCTCCATCATCATTTGCACCAGAAGGGCTGCTCTCTCTAGTCTGCAAGACATCAACATATCCATATTGTCAAAATTAAAACTTCTGAGCTAACACAGACTGAAAAGTTACAATTAAAATGAGAAAGAAAGTTACCAATGTGAAGATTGTGTGGCTTCGACTGCTGACAACATTGAAATTATTAGACCCCACATGCCTGGAGAGGGAGAGAATGGTGAAGAAATGGTGGAGCGATGGAGGGTAGGGCGTGGCGGAGGGAGGTGCTGGAGCGAGAGAGGCGAGGAGCTGGTGGAGAGTGAGAAAGCGGAAGGGAGAAGAAATGTTGATGGGCTGGACGGCCGAAGGAGAGGGGTCGCGGACGAGACCTAGTTTTTCTCTTTTGCGTGAGAGAGGAGGGGTGCTCGGAGGCTGGATCGAGAGGGAGTGGGCTAGCGAGAGGGAGAGGGAGAGGACTGCTGGATCGAGCTAGCGAAGGGTGTACTATCGCGAGAGGAGAGGGAGAGCGAGAGGGAGTGCTGGATCGCGAGAGGAGGGCGAGGGAGTGCTGGATCGAGAGGAGGTGCGGGATGGAGAGCGCCTCTTTTCTTCATTGCCAATTTTACCCTTCCGAAAAAATAGAGTGTGAAAATCTATGAACCGTCGGATCAAATACAAATGAACAGTGCTGACGGTAGTATTAATCCACAGAAGCATGACTCATATTTTAATATATATTATGAAAAATTTATGTTACTCCCCATTATAATTAGATAAATATTATGAACTTTAATATTTTTTAATATTATTTTAATAAATATCCGATCTGATCCGGATCCGTATCCGTATCCGTCTGATATGTCTGATATCCACTCCGTATCCGTATCCGTAAAAAATGAAAAAAGAGATATGGATATGATTTTACCACTATCCGCTCCGTTTTCACCTCTACATGAGGTTTATTTATGTATTCATTTATTTTTCTAATTAAGTTGATTTGCACATGTTGATTTGCATATCAGCAGCCAGCAAGTAGGCTATTAAGTAGGGTTGACTATAAATTAATGATTAGTTGCTGGAAATGCAACATCTGGTGTTGGCTTATTACACTTTTTTTTTCCTCAGAAACAATAATTAGAACCCATTTAAAAATAAATTAATTAAGAGCTTGTTGTTTCAAAGAGGACCACTAGCCTATCTTTTTGCCACGTAGGAATGGTTAGTAATTTTTTTTAATTTTACATAAAAAAAACTTTAACAACGATCTCTGAAGTAATTTAAAATGTTTTTCATTTCTGCAGTATATTTTAATCTAAATTTTTGAGAGTCGATGAATAATTCATTTTTTTAAATTATTTTTAATGAGAAAGGTTCAAATGCCTCCATTTTTTTGTGCCTATATCGTACCTCCATTTTTAATAACTTTAATAACTCAAAATTTAAAACTTAAAAGTCAAAATAAAACCGTTGGATATGATCTACATCATTTTATCTATGCATGTGTAAAAAATTATGACATTTCAATTTTGTTTTATTGTCATCAAGGGCTTGTAAAAAACGTACTAGTGTGGATAATTTCTAGACGTTGATTTTTCAACTTATTGATTCACATAAAAACAAAATCAAAATATGATAATTTTATATGAGCACATAAATAAAAGAATGTAGATCATATACAACGGTTTTATTTTGACTTTAAATTTTAAATTTTGAGTTATTAGAGTTTTTAAAAATGGAGGCATTTGAACCCTCCTCATTTTTAATAATATATTAATTGTGATTACATATGTATTGCGTATATATGGTGAGATGATAATTCCAAAAATATTAGTAATTAAGCATAATTGGTGTTTCAATTACTATGTCACCATCTGCAATCGATTTGCAGTTAAAATGAAAATACTTTTATGCATAAATAATTAAAAATGTATTCTCATGATCCCATCAATTGACAAGTAGGGTCCACATCCAATTATCACATATGTTATTATGTGAAAAATTGATAGGTCTAAATTATATATATGTTCGGTCTAGTTTTTATCACGAAATAATACCAAATATCTTGTATTTTCATACGAAAAGGATAGAATACACTTAGAATCCAGTTACTGCGTTTGTTTGGTTCTGAATTGCAGAAAAAGAAGTTTTTGGAGCAAAGTGCGGACGCACTAGCCATTGATGCGACCGCACTTAACACTTAGACAAATCTGAAGACCTCAGGATGCCACAGAAGAAAATTCCGACACTAGTGCGGACGCACTCAGTACTTAGAGAAATTAGAAAGAATTTGGAGTTCGACATGAAAAATTCGAGCTCAATGCGGATGCACAGACCTGTGATGCGGCTGCATTCCATACTTAGACAAATTTAGCACACTACAGAGCAAAGGAAGAAAAGTCCGAGCGCAGTGCGGACGCACCCGGTACTTAGAGAAAAATTCAGAGCGTAACGCAGAATCAACCAACTCCAAATGCGGCCGCACGGACCAAGAGTACGGACGCACGCATGCAGTAGGAGCAGAAATCAACATGACCGAGCCCCGTGCGGACGCACTGCGGTCGCACTCTGGCCGCATTCAGCCTAAAAAGTTGGTTATTCTATTTCCGGCGCTTCTAAAAACGACCCAGGAGTGAAAAATGGAAAGTGGGGACGTGGAAAAACTTGTGTGGCAAGTATCTAATGACGCTCCACGTCTATTGGCTCCAGAATTAACAAGAACTCCTTCTATAAAAGGGCTAGAACTTTCATTTCCAAGACATCCTATTTACCATCCATACTTAGCAGAAATTCTCATATCTTGGAAGCGAATCAAGGAAGAAGAAGAGAAGTTCTCAGCAATCGCAGGCAAGACTAAGGTTTTTCATCTAGAGAATGATGTAAACTATTTATCTATTTAATTTATCTTTGTTTTAGCCTTGTTTTGTATTAATTTTCTGATGAATTCTTGCATCTCCATGAGAGGTTAGTTTTTCTCTCTAGGGATTTAGGTCTTTAATCTTAGTTTTTATTATGATTGTTTTATTTGATGTTAATTTCTGTAATTTATTCTTTGTGATAATGCATGATTTTGTACTTGAATTGCAGTATCCCGCTTAGGTTTAATAGACTCAAAGTAGATTAGGATCACAAAAGTATCCCGCTTAGGTCTAATAAACTAGAAGTAGATTAGGATCATTAGGATAGTACCAAATTGTGAACACAAATGCCTTAGGATTTGGATTAGAATTGACCAATTTGAAATCTAAATCAGAACTACATAAATTAGGGTTAGGGTTTGATGAAAGACTTAATCGTGAAGTCAAATCCCTAATTGGAACACATTGAATTGAATTAAATAGTGGTATGAAGGACTTAATCGTGAAGTACCAATATCTAAGGATATGATAGGCTAATAAGAACTTCATGGTCTAGATAGCTAGGGAGAAGGACTTAATCGTGAAATCTTAACTGTTTAGGCATGTTATTAATTCACGAAAGTGACCCTTTTTAACATCTTAGGTAAAAAAATTCGTCATATCAAACATGAATTTAAATGAACCGAGTAGATAAGATTATCAAGGGATTGTAGACCGAATGCCCTTAGACTTTCAAACCTTGAAAGCAACCAAAACTCTCTTTTACTTTTCAATTTTAGTTTAATCGTTACAACCTCATCTTTTCGGGTATTGAACCCAACAATTAGGAAATTAGAACAAACCCCCCAATCAACTTTTACTTTCTTTAATATTCTGAAATTAATTAATAGAGTTTAAAAATTAGTATTTCCCGATATCTCTTGGATCGATACCTACATACTACAATCTATAGGTTGTGCGTTTGCAATCGACCAATATTTGAGTATTAGGTTTATAAATTTAAAAGTTCAAAGAGTATAAAATTTAGCATAAAACCCTATACACTAAATACTCAACAAAAATACAACAAAAGAGAAAATTACTACAATATTATGCTGCCAAGTTATTTTAATGTATACTGTTTGATATATTTTTTGGATGGTTTTGATTAAATCATCAAACATTTTTCTTGAGAAATTCTTTTTATATTTCTTAATTAGGACGTTCTTCAGAACTCGTTGTATAGTAAAAAAAAAAAATAGAGACATTAGAATCCTCATTTATTTTATAGTAAAAAAAATAATATAATCCTGAATAACGTCGTTGAACTCATTATTTATTTTTCATCGGAAGTTTATGGACAAAAAAATGTATATTTGATTAAGGTAAATGTTGAGGAGTAGGGTTAAAATGTGCTCCATCATGTTCCAATATCATTATCTTTATTTTCAAAATCTAAATAATTAATCCAAACTATTCAACATGATCTTCATATTAAAATGTGATTGGATAACAAATTTTAGAATTTTTAGAATTTTTTACTAGAGGTACAAAATCACTATTTTTGAATGGTCCATAAACTTCTCAAAATAGTAATTTTGTATCTATCTTAAAAAATAACAAAAAGTTTCAAAAAATATAAAATTTTGTATCCAATGACATTTTAATATAAAGATCATATTAACCAGTTCGGATCAACTATTTAAATTTTAAAAATAAAAATAACAATATTGAGACATGATGAGACATAAAACTAACGGAGCATTTTAACCCTACTCGACGTTGAGTTATACAATTTTTGACTCCATGGTATAGAAAAGGTAAATGAAATTGGAGAGGGTAGCTGGAACAAGTGGTATAGAGCATCAGAATGATGACGATAGTTTACAGATAGACCACTCAGCAGTTTCTGACATTTAGCTATATCTTGTCTATGTTGTTAGCTGATGGTTTTATGTTGCAAATTGTTTAGCTTTTCTAGTTTCATAGTGTAGTAGGATATGTGCTAACATTTGATGTACCGGTTGATATGTTTTGAGATCTGGTACTACGTATGATAAAAACTCTGTAGGTTTCGTTTCTTAATGAAATCGGTGGTATATACCACTTTTATCAAAAAAAAAAAGAAAAGGTAAATGAAATTGATAATCCACTTTATAAATTATGGAAGCTAGGAGATGGATGGTTGCATTGGAGTTTGAAAGGAATGTTTCATTTTAGTATTGAAAGCATTGTTGACACGTTTTGACCCTTTGTTGTTTTTGGATAAAGATTGCCGACTTAAATTTTCTTCTTATTTCACAATCTACTAATTTTTTTTTTTTTTTCAGATGCATGAAACGAATCACTATGCGCCAAAAAGGAACCTCAATAATTAAAAAACAGAGATTGGATCAGTGCTTCTAACGCTATTAGTTCATAATTTAATTTTATGTAGAATTAATTTTGTCCCGGGCTTTCACTAGTATATCAAAATTCAAAAGTGTAAACTGTATAATTTTTTTTTAATATTTGACAATTAATACAATACTTATACATAGTTAATACTTAAATGAGGAGGGATCGAATTACACTCTTTTTTTTGACACACTTTGACACCTACCATTTTCAAAGTTCAAATAGTCGATCCAAACCGTTCAACATGATGGATATATTAAAATGTGCTTGGAGATCAAATTTTACATTTTTTTGAATTTTTTTACTATTTATTAAGATGGTTACAAAATCATTATTTTCAGACCATTGAAAAACAGCGATTTTGTAACCATCTTAATAAATAGTAAAAAAATTCAAAAAAATGTAAAATTTGATCTGCAAGCACATTTTAATATGGTGATCACGTTGAACGGTTCAGATCGACTGTTTGGATTTTGAAATCGTAAAATTGGCATATAAAAAAAACAATGTCAAGATGTGTAAAAAAAAAAGGTGTAATTGGATCCCTCCTCTACTTAAATATATCTATAATATATTATGAAATAAGTCCGGAATGAAGAGTAAAACTAGAGTACTCTTAATTAATCTCATCAAATTTTTTTGTAAGTTTATTTCCGAAATTTATCATATTAGTTTCAAATGATGAATCTAAATCATTAAAAAAAAATTCTTTTCAAGTGATTTATTAACATGTAAAATTTATAAATTTATAAATTAGTTTACTATAAAATCAAATTAGTCAAAAAAAAAAATTAAATACATTAACTCTTTGTTGGAGTCGATGCCTCAAATTTGATGTGGCCAAACAAAAAAACTAGTATGGTCATGACATGGCACGGTATTCGAGTCATGCGTGATCAGAACCGTTAGATCTTGATCAAATAGTGAATTACGAATAAACTAACTTATATTACAAAAAAAAAAAAAATTGAACGTTATCAAACATAACAAACGGTGGCCACAACATAACTGATATGGCGTGATCATTCACGTATCATGACTATCCCTCCGAATTTAGTCACCATACATCACGCAAAAATCTAACTTAGTTACGACACATCACGAATTTACATACCAAGTGTACTCTCAAAGAAAAAAATATCAAAAAGAGACTTAGAAGATTTTCTTATCAGTATACCAAAAGGATGGATTGATTAAGACTGAGACAATAACAAGAACCTTTCCTTGTGCCAGGTGAAATCATGCCTTAAAACTGAGCTTTTAACTTTTAAAAAAGATTTACAAAAAAAAGTGCATATTGCTTGTCTAAATTTGATACTGGAAATTTTGGTAAAGAATGAAAGTGATGATTTGAAATGTAGTAAAGCCAACTGGCATGCATAGCATTTACGTTCAGAAGGGAAAAAATTTATAATTGTAATTTTGTAGGAGAAAATATATAATTTTAGATTTTAGAAGTTAAATATAAAGTTTCTATATTTTAAAAACATAAACATGACAATGTAATTGCATTAAAATATAATTTTACAAGCAAAATTTAAAGATAAAGTAAACTTTTTTTTTGTTAAAATAATAGTTTTATTAGTATTTTATAGTTCATCACGTAATTAAATTTACACATAAGATTTTTTATTTTTACCCGCAAACTGTTCTGTTATGTATAATTGAGTTTTGGTCTTATTTTTAGTATAATTAAATCTTTAAAACTATTATAATTTATTAAAATCAATTATTTAGCCTTTTATTAACTTAATTTTTAGGTATTTCCCATATATTTCTCTCCAAATATTAGAATCTTTTGAATCAATGAATTTTTTTCAATCTAAAAAAATAGTAAATATATACTAAAAGGTGCAAAACTTGGTTTCCATGCATATTTTAATATAAAGATCATATTGAATGATTCGAATCAATTATAAAATAAAATATAGACGTTGAGTAAAACATAACATAAATTTTATTAGCACAAGTCATATATTTAATATATATGCATAACGTGAGTATATATGGGGTCCGTTTTTTTTTGTATACACACACACACATACACGTTTGTTGGTTAGTTTATATATTGAGCAAAATTGGTTTTCCAATTTGGTGGCTATCACCTATGGAATGGACTCTGCTGCTTTTCTCTCAGAAAAGCAGCGTCCTCCTTTTCCCCATCCAACCACTCAAATTTGTTGAAATTTGTGCATAAAAAAAGTTACTTTATCGAGATACGCAAATGAAAATTTTTGAATCGTTGGATTCGGAAAAAGAAGACGCTGCTTTTCTCCCACCCAGAAAAGCAGCAGAGTCGGACCCATCACCTATCAGCCAGGTGACGTAACAAAGGATGGAATATTATTTTTCGGTTAGCACTTATTTGGATGAGAATGGTTTAAACAAAAATATATTAAAAGGTTGAAGAACTAGTTGGTGCATGACGTGAAACCAACTAATGCAAATGCAATTTAATTAGATAATGAAATCAAGCCACCAAGACTGCGCCAATATCATGAGACAAGCATGCAATATACCACCTTATTTTAATTCAGTAATCATTACATATTTAGGTAATATTTGTTTGATGTATAAGTCGTAAAATAAGAGCTTTACTTTAGGTCACGATTAGATCCATCTAATAAGGTGTAATTCTAAAACTAGATCGACCTAACTTGTCCAATTTTTTTTATTGATATTTTTTTTTCACTTCGAACTTAAACATTATCTTTTTAGGGGGGGCAATTAATTTCGAAAGAAAATCTCCTTGTTACTATGGTGTAGCGGATAATTTCGAATTGGATACCTAGGGGTGAAAACGGAGCGGATAGTGCTAAAACCATATCCATATTCACGTTTTAAAGAGTGGATACGGATACAAATAGTAAATGGATGTCAAAATATAAAATCAAATCTACCTTAATCGGATACGGATACAGATACGAAGCAGATAATCTACGAATACGGATTAAAATACAGATACAAGATGAACAATTGTCAGATAATTGAGTTATATAAACTTTAAGATATAATTAATAATTAATAAAATTTAAATATGAAAATAAATGAATAATTGCAAGTTGATAGAGAGATTGATGTCGGAATGATGGCAGCTATAAGATATTCCATTGATATAATATATAAACAAAATAAAAAAGTAGTAACAAAAGATACTGTGGTGTAGTGGTTTGTAACTTGATTGTTTTCTTACATGACATGGGTTCGAATATATTTATTGGGTTTCGGATATTTCAGATATCCGCTCTGTTTAGATATTAGTATCCGTATCCGAATTTGAACCTTCTGTGAGTAATTGATAACTATCCGGATCCGTATCCGGAATATCCGTTAATCCGGATAACAAACAGATTCGGAGCGGATATCCGTCCGGATATCCACATCCGTTTACAGCCCTACATATACCACGCATAATTTGCGAATATTGTTACTAACTGTAGCGGATAAGAAATCACCTTTTCAAATTCTAACACAAAACTATGCACTGCCATTGCCACAAGAGATCTAAAAGTCCATTTTTTAAGCCCAAGAACACGTGTCGACCATTAATTGGGAGGAGCAGCAGTGCTCAGCATGCGGCGGCCACACGTACGACAAAAAGTGGGCCCCACACGCTTTCTCTCTCCGGCACCCGCTGTTTAGTCGCAGCATTTTTTGGGGCCAAACAAATCCAAAAGTGACACGTTTGTCTCATTATGTAACCCTAACCCGTTAGAAAGTTGTCATTAGAGAGCTGGTCACAGAAGATCCGGATTAAAATTCAGGCAAAATTCAGAGGAAATTATATACAGCAAAAAAAAACTCGTGGCTCGTGGCTCGCTCGCTAACAGCTTGTTCGTTACTGGACCGAGCTGTTAACGAGCCAGCTCGCCACTAGCGCGGTCCAGAATTAACGAGTTCAAGCTAGGGCCTAACTTGCTCGCTAGCTCGATTAGACATCAATTTGTGCATTTGTATGATTTTGTGTGCATTTTATACCGTATAGCTCGGTTCAACTCAATCCAAAAAGTTTGTAGAATTTATTTTCTTCTTAAAGCAAAATCCAGCCAAACTCAGCGAGCCAGCTCGTTAGCTCGGGCTAACTTGTTACGATTTCAAGTTGAGATTTTAGCTCGGATGCCCTAGGTCCAGCTCTCTTGGCTATAGCTCAGTCCAAAATTAACAAACTGAGCTATGTCCTAGCTCAGACCGAGCCAGCTTATTGCCACGCCTAGTGCAGAACGAGGGGTAAATATTTTAACATAGCAATTTTGTCTTCACGCAGCGCACGGACTATAAAATCAAAACAGCGCTACATGAAGTAAAAAATATTCTGTTAAAATCTTTACTTAGAACGAGCCGAGTTGATTCAAATTAGGCAAAGCTTGCTCGTTTCAGAATAAATCGAGTCCGAGTCCGAGTCCGAGCTGAGTTTTATTTTAGTTGAGCCGAGTTAGTTCATTAGTGTTGTGAGCTACACAAAGAATAAAATTTTGATGTTGTGAGTCATTCAAAGATTGCGAGTTCAAAAAATAAAAACTATATTTTTTTACAACAAGCTTTATCCATAATAAGTACAAAGAGATATAGTAAAAGAGTTGGTAAATAAAATAACTTCATCTCCTTCTAACAACGAGTTGAGAAACAAATTGAATCAGAGTTGAACACTGTGATTGGAAACAAAATAAGTAAGAATTCAATTAGAATAGAATAGAAAAGAATAGAATAGACGTGATTTTAAATTGAAATTTTAAGATCGGCTAAATTATTTTCTTAGAACGAATTCATTCTCTGTAATTTATAATTACTCTTAAAACTTCTTTCAATTTACAAATAATGCCATCAAACCTAGATTTTAGGGTTTAATTTTGTAAGAGAAAAGAACCTTATTCGATTTTTTTGACAGTGGACGGGAAGAAGAATGGAGGAGAAGAAGTAGAAACGCACTTCGTCGGAGCTCTTGACGCGAAGAAGAGAGATCAATTTCACCGGTGCAGTTGACGAAGGGAGAGAAGAACGGAGAGGGCAGATAGGTCTTCTCACCAGCGATCAACCAATTCTCGCCAAATACCTGCGTTTTGGCGAAGATTTCCTGACGCGATTTGGGGGTCGAAAAGTCACGTGGATTGAACTCTTCTCTCGCTTCTGATCACGAGTGCGACATGGAATTCTAATTCTATTTCATGTTTGTCGCTCCCTTTCCCTTTCCGATCACAGTGGAAATGAACCAAGTTTTAACTGGCTAATAACGAATCGAGCCATAATCGAACACATTAATGTCGAACAAGTCGCGACTAATTTTTTTTATTAGTCCTAATTCTAAATTACTGAACTTCCATTTTGTTCTATTTAAATCCTTCAATTACTATTTTCATCCGAAAAAGAGTTGCGATATTGTCAGCAAAAAAGAATATTTAAGTTGAGCAAAAGATGGTCTGCATCAATAAAAAATTCAAAAAATATTTTTGCATGTCGGTAACATTTATTTTTGAATAAAGTGAGGAGACCCACCAATTTCATACGAAATTATAATTTGTTCTTACAAAAGGTGGTATCAAGCATCTCATACCAGTTAGAAAAGCTAACAAACAACCAGAAAACCACTAAATTACAAAACATCAGAGCTTATTCCATCTATTCTTTCCATATCTAGCAAGATTTTGTTGTTAAAATATCAGCTAGATTCTCTTGTTTCAGTCCAAACCGAATTCGAATCCTCTGAGATATCTCATATTTTTGCGTCACTTTCTGAAAAACCTCAACCATTTAAATACGTTCTGCACGAATCTCAAAGCTCAAATAATACTGGTGATACGTCTTATCTCAGGGAGAGTAGGCTGTATGTCACGAAACTTCCGGGTTGGTCTCGTCCTGCCTCGGGATGGTAGGCCGAGATGAGAATGAGTTTGACACTCGGGATGTTTTTGGAAATATTTGAACTCTGACCTATGCGATATCTCTCTTAGCAAAAATTTCGACCCTTGTTCAATGGGCCTTCTTGTCTTATATAGGCTGTTCCATAACTGTTATCCCGAGCAGTTATGGGAGACTGGGCGGTTGTATTAACCATACCAGCGGTTATCCCACGCGAAGGCGATGTAAGCCGATTTCGGGCCTGGCCTGTATTCTTGAGGGTTTGAGGCCTTTTGTTGGGCCTGTCTTTGAGGGATTGATGGATCCCGGGCCTTTTCGTATTGATTCCGGACTGGTCTCTCAAGGAGGTCCGAATTCCGATTTTTCATGACCCATGAAGAGGTATTTTAAGGGCTTTGAAAACATGACTCTATCAACTCGGGTCTAAGTACTCCTTGAGGAGAATTTTTCATTTATAGAAATATTATAAAATAAGAGAGGAAAAGAAAAAGAGTATCTTGGTTTATTTATGCATAGAAGAATGAGTAGAATATTTTCCTATTCAAACTTTGGCTGGTAAAAATTTTACCGATCCAAATTTTTTTTGTCAGTAGTCTCCTTTATGTGTTTCTTTGCAATATTTATCCTCCACTATTCTCTTTAATAAGTCTTTTTGAGTGCAATACCGATCCGTTACACAAGAAGTAATGAAAATATACCACAAAAGATTCTTAAGTATTTTCAAGTGGAAAATAAAATAAAAGAAGATTGGAAAAAAAATCAAGGTATTCTTTCTCTTTTTCTTTCTTATTTTATAATATTTTCTATAAATAAAAAAAAAATTCTCCTTCTCAAGGGAGCTTTTCCTTTCATGCATCTGTATCTAAGAAAATTATTATTCTGTCTATCTGAGATAAAGGATTTACATCAAAGGAAGGAATAAATGTCAACATCATAACATTGTTCCTATTATTTAAATAAAATGATTTACTTGAACCAAATTAAAAAGAATAGTGACTTATATGAAGGACAAATTAGGCCAGTGGTCAATTTATTAAGAAAGAAAAGTTTGGTGATCTCTAGGAAGAAATTTCCAGGACACGTGCAATGAATATTATTTGAGATAAGTGATAAAAAGATTAAAAACATCATAATCCCTTATTAATTGTAGTCAAGTACTATCAGTAAAGAAACCTTACTGATAGAAATGTAACAGCAAAAGTGTGAAGCTAATAGTATTAGCCTTAACTTTTCATGCATGTCAGTATCTGAGGAGATTATTATTTTGTCTTTCTGAGTCAAAAATATTTACATCAAAGGGAAGAAATAAATGTCAATATCATAACACTGTTACTATTATTTGAATACAATTAATGATTTACTTGAACAAAATTAAAAAAAATAGTGACATGTATATGAAGGACAAACTAGGCCAGTGGTCAATTTATTACGAAGGAAAAGTTTGGTGATCTCTGGAAAGAAATTTCCAAAACATGTGCGTACGATGGATATTATTTGAGGTAAGTGATAAAATATTAAAAACATCGTAATCTCTGATAGCAATATAATAGCAAAAGGATAAAGCTAATATGAATCTGGCTAATATGCTACGCGTAGCATAGAGGGCCTCCATGCTATGGCTCAATATTTTGAGTTTTCAAAATTCTAACGGTCGATCCGAACCGTTCAATTTAATCTCCATATGAATATGTACTTGCAAGCCAAATTTTACATATTTTAGAATTTTTTTACTATTTTTTTAGATAGTTAGAAAATCACTTGATCTGAAAATTATGTACCATTAGATCAAGTGATTTTCTACCTATCTAAAAAAATAGTAAAAAAAATTCTAAAAAATGTAAAATTTGACTTGCAAGTACATATTCATATGGAGATCAATTTGAACGGTTCGAATCGACCGTTAGGATTTTGAAAACTCAAATATTGAGCCGTAGCACGGAGGCCCTCTATGCTACGCGTAGCACCGTAGCCAACTCCAAGCTAATATTATAAGTCTCAAGCATAAAAAAAAGTATTGTTTCCACAAAAAGTCATTTGGTTACACTGTTGACTGTTCAGTATACACGCTTATCATCTGAAAACAAACAATTTTCTTTTAGAAATTAAAAAAAATGTTTTTTTAGAAAACAGATTGATGGTTTTTTTTCTTCAAAAATATATAGGATCGAATCAAGAAATTCAGTTCAGGTGCGGGATGATCGGATAAATAGTTCAGTCACTCTTTGTCACACTGTTACACAAAAGATGACATACAAAATCTGAAAGGGGTGACCGAATCATCACCCCTAGACAAAATTTTCAAAATCCAAACCCTCTCTTTTTCTTCTTCCTTCTTTCAAAATTCAGTCTAGTGAGGGTGACCAAATAAGTAGTTCTGTCATCCTTCATTTTTTCGCAATCAGTGTTGCCAGTAATGTGCATGTATGACTAATGAGTGATCGAACTATTGATTTGGTCCACACATTTCGTGAACCAATGTTTCGATCCTTGTTATTTTTTGAGAAAAGAAAAATCACCGATTTGTTTCATTATTTAATTTCTAGAAAAAATTTGGAAAACAAAAGCCATAGTTCTATTTATTAACTATATATATATATTTTTTTTAAATATATGAGTTGAGATTAAGCTATCCAACACATTTTAAACCCTCATGTATTAATATAGAAGATTTCGCACCCATGACCTCTCATATAAGAGCCATGCATCTTAGCTACTATTTATTAACTATATTTGTTTGCTTATACAGTGCTAAAGAGCTTTTGCAAGACACCTTCCAGAGGCACTAATGACACATTGTTATTATGGAATATACTTCTTATTCAAAACATATATTAAGTGCCACAGAACTTTTCCACTATGATTTATCCGTCGACACCACTGATATGATATGAAACTTATCCAAAGGATCATATGTTCACTTCTTTTATTTTTAGAAAATAATAAAATAATTTGTCAGGAAACATATTGATTGATTTTTTACTCCAAGAATAGCAAGGAATGAACCATTTATTTGGTTGTGGCACAAGAACGTGTATCCTCTGTATTAACTCAAAAGAGAATTTTGTGAGTTAATGAATCTCAACTGTCTAATTTTAAATGGAGTCAATTCGGATCCTGCCTATAACATAAGAGGCCTTTTAATATTAGTGTGGATCTAATCCACACGAATCTTAAAACAGATCGGATGATCGAGATGCATTAACTCGAAAGATTCCCTTTTCAGTTAATGCAGAGAATACTAATTCGTGGCACAATGGTCAGTCTATCATGTTTCACAACTGCACACCATAGGCCGCACAAATTCGGCCCCTTCCCTTAAACTGAATCATTGGTTCGGTCTATCCATCCCTAGATCAAATATTTGTACATTGGATGTACCTAGAAGTCAATGTATTATTGTAAAAAAATAATGCGATGCTGATGTTTTGTACTACAGAGGTGGTGGAGTGACCGAATCAGTAGTTCAGTCCACCTCTATTTTCATATCTACTACGAATCCAATGGTGTGCAACCCTGAAACATTGATTCGGTCATCCTGTGTCTGGACCGAATCAATGGTTCAGCACTTGCTATTTTCGAAAAAAAAATCAATCTTTTTCTGACAAATCGATTTTTTATTTTCTAAAAATAAAAAGACTATTCATATGTTAGTCACATCTGTGTAGGTTTTTAATTGGGTTCCAACGCATTTTCCTGAAACTGTGTTTGGTTGAGTTGTTTACGTGTAGTGATATAATTAGGTTAAAAAGGGTTTTGTGATTTTGATGGTTTCTTTTCTTTTTTAAAGTTGGGAGGACAAATTCAACTGTGACACTATAAAAAATGATACAGATAAAAATTGTATAGCAGAAAACTTTCAAAGTTTCGACATAGGAATGGTCTTTTTTATTTACGTATTTATTTGTCAAATGCTTTCAAATTCATGTGATTTTCTCAACCACCCTCGTAAAAATATATTTTGTTCAATGAAATTTATTAGTAGGCGTTTAGGCAATTGCTTGATACCTCAAAAAAAAAAAAAAAAATGGACATGTAATCCCACAACATATATGCAAATAAGAAACACAATAATTATTACCAGTTAGGTATCAATTCAAACTTTCAAACAAGTAACCAAGAAAGTATAGGTACCACCACCAGAAACAAAAAAAATGAAGAGAACAATAGAATGAACTGCTATAATTGATTTTACAAGCATACAAGCATACAACAATGCTAGAGAGAGATCTAGAGACACAGAGAGAGAGAGAGAGAGAGAGAGAGAACTACACTTTCGGGCGATTGTCAGCAGTATACTCTAAATTAAACCTATAAAACTCTACACCAAATCTATCTAGCAAAAACAACAAGGCCATAAAAAATTATTAGTCTAACTCCTTGCGCTTCTTGCCTTTGTTTGACGGCTTGATGGCACTAGGAGCAGTGTCGGTTAACTCAGTGGCAGGATTATTTGATGCATGCTTGGTGTAGACAAGGCAGTCATCGAGAGTGTACAACCGAAGAGCAAGGGAAGTAATGGAAGGCGTCTTGGCCGCAGCAGTGAGAGATGACCAGTGCCACCATTGGGGTTTTATGTACTCTGTTTTTATCATGCTCTCTAGTAGAACGATTGCTTGAACCATCTAAGAACACATATGAGCTTACGAAGTTAGTTAGCTAGTCATTTTAGATCAAGTAAGACTACGCTTTTGTACATAATAAATCTAGAGTGAGGCTACGGTACTTTGCATAGTGCATAATGGCCCATACTATGGATCAATATCTCCATTTTCAAAGTCCAAACAATCAATTTAACTGTTCAAAATGATCTACATATGAAAATGTACTTGTAGGTCAAATTTTACATTTCTAGAATCTGTTTACTAATTTTTTAGATAGGTAGAAAATCACTTGATCTAAAGATTCTAGATCATTCAAAAGTAGTGCTTTCCTACCTATCTAAAAAAATAGTAAAAAAAGATTCTAAAAAATGTAAAATATAGTTTGCAAGTACATTTTCATATGAAAACATGTTCAACGGTTCTGATCAATTATCTGAACTTTGAAAACGAAAATATTGATCCGTAGTACAGACCAATCTGCGCTATGCATAATACCGTAGCCTCAATAATAAATCTAATACAAGTATGAAGGTGAGTGACTATTTGCATATATATGAATCTACTGTTACTAGAGTTTATTTCGGTAGCCTGTAAACACAAGAAGAGGAACATGGCACCATCTAATTATTTATCTGATAATATGTCAACTTCACCTGTATTTGCTTGTCTTGACAATACTAATCAAAACGACAATACTAATCAAACGACAAACCAAGGTTCAGAATGGATCAAATAAGAAAAAGTCCATTAAAAAGAGAGAGAGAGAAATAAATAATTAGATGGTGCCATGCACCTCAGCCAACAGGTGGGCCCAACCTGTTGAGGCCGACCTAACAGGCTAGTGCAAATGTTTCAGTCACTCGGTCAGATATTCTATTAGAAACATCCGCAGGAATTCATATCGTCTTGAGTTACTGCAGAATGAATCCAGACCATCCGATCCGTATTGGCACAAATATTAAAGGACCCCATTCATTACAGGGGTGGGCTGGATTGGCCCAGATTCTGATCGGATGGTCGAGATTCTAAACAGAATATCTGAGTTAATGCAGAGGATATGGACTCCATCCGCACCTCGAAATAAAGCAAAAGAAAGGAAAAGGAGATACCTCATATATGGACTCAGCTGTCTTGACAAAAGCGCGCCATGCACATCTTATTGCTGAGTCATACCTTGTCAGCCTTAGTGATTCGTCAGGGAGAGCGGCCTCCATGTCAAGCAAGTTCGTCTTGAGAAACCTGACAACTTGAGAATTTCTCCCCTTGACCGACCTGAGTGATGTCTCAGGAACTGTGCACCGGCTGTTATCAGCTGACCCCACAACCTGTAAGAATTTTTTGATAAGGAAAGGTCACCATATATTAGCTAACCCAAATTAATAAACAATTAACTAACAAAGAAACAAAATAAATAAGTGAAAAAAAATTAGGATCTAATTGCTGCCAAACAGTACAGATCTGGACAACATAATTACCACTGATTTTTTTATCAGTAGCATAAATGAATATCAAAATTTCACTTTTACCATTGATTTCGGACGATTTCATTTAATAACACAACCACTAAATTATTCAGCTGTCGAAATCTGCAGATATCATCTTTAGAAGAACCAACTATCTCATAACACAGATTTCAACCACTGAATAATTTAGCGGTTGTGGTATAAAATGAAATTGTCTGAAATCGATGGTATAGGTTAAATTCCTTTTTCCTTTTTTTTTTGCTATGAATAAAAAATTCGGTAATTACCAAGTACCAAACAGTACAAGTCTATAATTAAGATTTGTCAAGATTCAGTAATAAATAATGTTTTGTTACCTTTTCATTATCCGATGGTGATTCTCTTTTACCCACAGATTGCTCCTCAGTTGGAGTCAAAAGACTACTTTTCCCTGACGAGTGCGAACCGGGCTCAACCATACCACCAGCCACCGAATTTTCTTTTCTGTTAGGAAGTACCAGATTATCCGGGTCAAGATAATTGGCACGCTTATTGACAAAAGAAGGCACCCCGTTCGACCCGATTAACCCGATCTGTTGCACATCCTCCTTGATTGAATCTTTCACAATAAATCTCTTACAGATCTCTTCGAAATCAAAGGGGCATTTCAGTGTCATGTTGGCGCCGGTTCTATCATCCTTCTCTTTTGTGCTTTCATTTACAACATCAACCCCGGTTTTTGGTTTAATTTTCGGCGTGCATTTTCCATTTAAATGGGCATCTAATTCAGTTTGAACCGAAAAAGTTTTATGACATGAAAAACAATGATTCCGGGAAGTCCAGACAGGCTCCAAGCACTCGCATCTAAATAATTTCTCTTCATTCATTTTTCCCTTCTTTTTCGGCCTTTTTGGTAGTTCTTTTATTTCATCTTCAATAATAGCACCGAATTGGCTCTCAAGTACCCCCAAGGCCTTAGTTTTCAACTGAGGAGAGAAAATTTTACCGTGAGGTAAAAATGGTTCGTCTGATGAAGAAGTTTTGTTAAAGACTAGCCTTTGCAAGGTTAAGATAGATTCTTTTAATTCTCTCTCCCTCGGGTCACTATCCTTTAACCAATTCACAAGTGCATGCACTTCTTCTTCGGATTCATATAAGACAAACAAAGGCGCTACCTCTGTTACTGACTCTGACTGGCCTCGAAGCACACTTCTGTTCAGAAAAGTTGATTTTTCACTCCTTTTCTCCTTTTTCGAAGGAGCAGTGCCATCTACTACCAACCAAGGTCGTTTACCAGGTCGGGTCGTAACCCAATACAAATGACCCAATGTGTCCCTGCCGAGAAATTCCCTTCTCAAGCAAACCCTCGAGAGCTGCAACTCCAAATTGACAATTGAATCTTGCAATATAGAAATTTCATTTTTTACAGTATCCATTTCATTGTCTATAGTTGATTTGTCTACGGAGTCTCCATTTGTTGCCCCCTCCCCTACTTCATTGTTGCTCTGATTAGCATCTCCGGCACAAACAGAGGTTATACATTCCTCGTTATTTGGCTCATTGTTGGGTCTAGAATCAGATTTTAAGGCCTTTATTGCAAGGATATCTTCTCTGACCTTTAGGTTTCTCAATTCAGAGCTCAAACTTTTCAATTTCTGTTGGAGGTCAATTGATTTCTCGATGCATTGGTCGATGTGCTCTCTCAAGAGGAAAGAGTTCAGGAGCTCATCACATAGGAACTTTAGGAGAAATATTCTCTGTGAATAGAATAATAAACTAGTGTGAGAAAACTAAACCTTTCAACGGAAGGTTTTATATGATGAAAATGCTGATCAAGTTGTACCAAGTAACATAATAAAAATTCCAGGATTTCCACCTCTTTCTCGTTTAACTTTGATTTTAGGTCAACGATTGTACAGACATGGACTTTAATTAAGGATTACAGATTAAGCTCCATCAAGAGAGGGAACTAGTCAAGAATTAATTTGGAGGAAATCTCAAGTTACTTTGTGCAACCCTTCAAAGCAACAAAATTCACACATTGTTGCATCTCCACAAAACTTTATAAATATCATGTATAGCTACAAAAGTTACAAGTAATATAATCCACGTCCCCTCCCAACCAGTTAAATTAAAAAAAAAAAAAAAAACTTAAAACTTACCCTCCCTAGTTATCTAATACAAAATAGAAAGTTAGTTTTGGTACTTCTAAAGAAACTAGGAGTATAGGGTATATCTGACAGCTAAAAATAGAGTATAGGGTATATCCCATAGTTTATATTAAGTTGGGCATAATGCACTTGTCTTGCAAGGGTATATGCCTGGTGCTATCATGTTTTTAAGAAGCATACTTGATTCAGTTTCAATAAAAAAAAAAATAATAAAAAAATGAATACAATAATAAAAGAGTATTTTGAAAGAGCTAACCTCATCCACACTCATCTCCCAATACTCTCTTTGTTCCATCGTAGACACAAGCCGACTCAAAGCCAACTTAAAAGAACTCTTGTCCTCGCTACCAAATACCTTTAACCTTCTTTTCTCAGTTGAACCATTGTCCTGTCTCTCCTTCCCTTTCCCCTTCCCTCTACTCCTGCAACAAGAGGGGCAGTACCAGTTTCCCTCTGGTATCCGGGCCAGAGGCGGGTTTAGACAGTACATATGGTACTCTGAATCACAAGTGTCACACAATAGTACACTCTTATCGTCCCTATCTACGCCACATACTTTACATAAACCATCATCCCATGGGGCTTTTGGAAGGTCATTTAGTACAGCTAATGCTTCTAGAAGCTCGTTCTCAAGACCTTTATGATATGTAGCGAGTTTCTGAACTAGGCTGAGTACCTGCACTCCTCGAAGAAAGAGTATGTGTTAGATTTAAGGGAACAATAAAGGGGGAGTTTTGCTGTGAAAAAGTTGGAAGTGAAAAAAATGGAAGCTTACCTCATTCTTGTACAAGGATTCAAAGCGCTCGGACAGTTTCTCGACCTTTTCCAATTCACTAGAATTATCGGCATGTCCTGTGCGCAAATTCTGAAGAACCTGTATGAGACAGTACATGTAGAGATGTCAGATGCAGTAAGTTTGAAATTCTATCATTTTTTATTCAGTAAAATCCTTTACAGTTCAAAGGCAGTTCACTGTCCAAGAGGAAGAGGGTATGCATTGAAGCATTACTCTAAAAAAGTTTAAAGGAATAAAAAAGAAAAATGTTGATTCATTACTAGTTTACTACATAAGCGTGGTAATTTATCAAATTCTATGCACACGAATGGCAGCAATATGGTACTGAATTTACTAAAAAATGTAACATGTCAAACTCCATAGACCAACATCATAACACGAGAAGAAAACAAATTACCTCTCGGACATCCTCCAGAAATGCCTCATGGGACCCACCGTAAGCTCCAGCAGCCAACCTCATATCAATAGTCCGGAAATCAAGGGGTCGAGCGAACATGGCAGGCAAACCAATGATGCCCTCAAATTCTTCCTCGTCAGAGTTCACTAGAGATGTACCCAAAAGGTTGCAAAAGTTTTTCTGCTTCTCAGTAACAGTTGTCAGGGCCTGACGCAACACAATACGGCATTTCTTTGTTATTGACTCAGGGATGGAAACAGAGTGGGTTTCTTTCTGAGGCTTCTTCTCTGGTAGCTTTTGGGGCGTGGTCCCACCAGACGCATCATTTAGCACACTTAAGGCGAGTTTCTGAGGGAAAAGGATTAAACAAATTGCTCAATCAATTTTCTTAAAAAAAAAGCAAAAAATTAGCATGGATAAAAGTTAAATAGAACAAAGCAGAAAGATAAGCTCTGCAAGCATATGGAGACAACAGACAATGGCATTATGTGTCTACTTTTGCAAAATCTAAATTTATCCGGTAAAACATTGAAAAAGATATATACAAATTACCCTAAAAATATGAAATATCGGAACCAACCAAGGCTCTCCTCCTTTTTTCTAATGTGTCCAAACTACCCCTCTGTCTCTCAGCCCACATGAGGGGTAACTTAGGGCATTTTTCAAAAGCTAACTGCATTATATCCAATACTTCACATGTCTTGCAGGATAATAAAGACCTTTATATTTAACAATGATACCTGGGGACAATTTTAGTATTTAAAAAAGGAGATACCTTTGTGGGGCCAGAAGCATTCCCCTTGTACACTTCTTTGCTGATGGAATGTTCCAGGATCTTCTTAGCCCAATCAGGCGGGTTTCTCTCAAGGACTTCAAAGATGCACTTTCTGATTCTCGTCCCCACATTGGTCGGCAGCTTTCTCACATTCTCTAGAGGCTGGGCCCACTCTGGAATGGTATTAACATCAGCAATGGCTGCTGGCTCAGGAGAAACCACCACGTCAGAATCTTTATTTTCCATCAGAATAACTTTTGCTTCATTTGCATGATCTGTTATCTGTCTCTGTGCCTCTGCAAGAAGCTGAGAAATAACAGATTGGTTAAATTTGATACTGGTACCCCACACTATGTACTGGTACACTACATCCTGAGGTACCCAACTGACAGAAAAATCTACTATTTCAGTCCTAGTTTAGCCTAGATATCAGTATGATATAAGAACTTAGGCGAACCAATTATTTACAGATTATACTCTTCGTTTTCTTCTTCTAATTTCAATTGTGTTCATTTCTTTGTATGGTACACCATTTCAATGGTTTAAGATACGTTTTATATGCAGTAGATACTAGGATTAGCTTACCAAAGCATCGGCATTAATGCCAGTAACACCGGATATCGCACCGAAGAGAACACCACCATCTCCTTGCAAAGCACGAAAGATCTTTACACCATCTGAGCACGACATCTCTGACATATCCACACAGCCACCGAGTTTTACAACTGCAAGAGCATATCTCCTGGCCAGCTCTGGCCACGTCAGCTCATTAAGGGTCAATATATCTACCTTCGGATCCTTGCTAGCAGAGCTCTCTACATCCTTTCTCCTCCCACGTCTCGGCCTTGATTCCCTTGCCTCAGCTGTGGGGTCCACAAAGACCACTGCTCGTGATATAACTTCATTAAGTAAGAGTTTAAGTAAGGAAGTGTGGATTGTGGCCAACCAGATACCACCACACTGTCCTAGGGAATTAGATGCTAGTTTGACCTGAGAGGCCTCTCTAGTAGATGAGGTCTCAACTGGTACAAACATTGCCACGCCGCCCTCTTTATTGCCACTTGGCTGTGAGGCTTGATCATGTGTACCGGATTGTACCACCTCGTGTTGATTTCTGGTGCCTCTGGGGGTTTCAGGCCAGGGATTGATTAGCTCTTCTTCGATATCCTCATATGAGGGGAATCCTTGTAGATCTAAAATATCTTTAAATCGGTACATGAACTCCCAAATCTGCAAAATTAAGAAGAATTATAAGTACATCAGAATTGCCATAATAGTTACAAAATCAAGTAAAAGAGACTATTTTAGAAAGGATTTGAATTTACTTCTTAGTTAATTACTAGTTTTCTGTCAATAAATTACAGATATTTTACATGCATGAAACAAAGCTCCTTAAGATCAGTACTGGCTAGCACGTAATGGATTGTTAATATATACATTGATTGATGTCATCACGAAATGACTATTTGGGGATAGCACAAGTGCTGCTTGTTGAATTGGCGATTTTGGATTAATGGCCTTTTCAAAATCTAGGGTAGTACCGGGCTTGGGGGATTTCATTTCAGGTTAAGTTAAATTTTGCTTGCTTTTGATTACTTTTAAGTTCTGGTCCGTTAAATTTAGATTGGGTGTACTTCAAAATTCAAGTTATTTGATTTTCAGTCCTTGGAATTAGCAAACTTTTACCAATTCTACCAGTACCTTTTAACAAGCAACAAAAGTTATTTAAATGAATCCAAAATGTGTTAAGCCAGCTAAACAAGTACAAAATTAGTACCTGAAAGACATCTCCGGCCAACTTGGCGGGAAGTCTTTTACTAAAAGATTTCCCTCCTGGAGGCTTGTCATTCCTGTCAAGTTTTCTCGACGAGTAAAGCGCTTCAACCATCCCCTTCGCTCCATTTTTTGGCACTGCCACAAGATTCTCACTTGCAACAGTAAGTGCTTCCAAGAAGTTGCTTCTGTTTCCCAAGAAGTGATAACGTGTGCAATTGCCACAGGCTGGGAGAAGGTTTTCTATAACTTCTTGCACAAATTCGAAATTCAAACCAGCCCTGTCGCGATCTAACCATTCTCTAATTGCCAGACAGGACGACTCCAGTTTTTGCTCGTTCTGAATAATTTTAGGTATCCCTAGAGGAGCACAGGCACAGCAAACCCTAGCTAAGTGACCCATATTCTCTGGGTTTTTCACACCATCACTCGCATGGTTGCAACAAAACTGCATAGAACCAGATTGCCGGTACAGTTCACAGCATGCATCGAGAATCGTGCTAACAACCTTGTCCCAAACCAAAGTTAAGCTTTCCCCTTGCACCAAAAACTCTCCGATTCGATCAATACGAGATGCTTCCTTCTCTGTAGGGGAAGTAAACAGATTGAGTTGCAAACCGGATGCCTCTTGTTCATTTCCCAAATTGCCCTGAAGGCATGCCGTAAGGTCCTCATCTAACTGACAAGGTTCCTCCAGCAGTACCATGATATCTTCCTCCCCATCAGGAGCAGTAGTAATACAACTCACTGCACTGTCGGTCTTGTCAGTGCTGAAATCAACAGCTTTTGCTGTGTTCGGAAAAAGGACTGTGGATGCATTAGGTAGAGGGAAAGAAGAGCATGGCATCCGCCTTACACTGAAAAGCGGGCCATTAATTCCCCCATCTAAGACTTCAAATTCAAAAAGGGAGCCAGTTACTCTGTCATGCCAGTACGAAGTAAACCCTACAGGGTATATCTCGCAGTTGGTGTGATAGGTCATGCGCAAATCAACCTCTCCCAAATTGATTAGGTAATAATCCTCAAATTGGATAGGAAACCCAGCCTGCTAAATCAAGAATAAAAAACAAGGTCAACAAATAGGAAAATAACACCCTGCTAAATTTAAAAAAAAAAGAAACAAGATCAACCAATTCGCCAAAACGAACATAACACCCCTTATAGTATATTCATGACTTCAGATGAAGCAATTAAAGTTGCATGCGTTCCAATACAAGCCATGACTATTCGATCCTTTAAAAACAAATGCAAATTGAGGAAGAATAACTTCTTTAAGTCTTAGGTCAATTTGCAAAGCAATTACCCAGCCTCTCATTTACGTAATAACAATAATTTTGTTCTTCAGTTTTTATAACCTCCGATTTGATCTATAATTTTCCTTAAATTATTTCTCTATTAAACAGCAGATCTTGAAAACAGAGAAAATAGAAATTCATCTAGAGATCTAATAAAAATATTCCAAAAATAAAACAGAAACTCACAGGGAAATCCATCTGGGTATATCGGCCGTTCTCTTGAACCAGATACCTCGGCAACCTTATCGGAGCCGTAGAATCAGCAAATCGCGGTTGCATCGCATCTAGATCCATAAATGGTTCCAAACCCAAGCCTCTGCTGCTGCTACTGGTACCACCACCCCTTAACATCTCTTGGTTTTGAGCAAAATAAGATGCTGCAAAGATGTTTGAGCGAACTCTTCTCTTTCGAACTGGTGCCGATCTATGAGGGACCAAACCTTCATTTATAGAATCGGCTTCGACGGGGAGATACATTGAACCAGGACCTGAATTGAATGCAGGCATGAAATGCCTTCCATCTGGAAATGTAACCGATAGACGTGTCAAAAATATGGTCATAAATGCTTACTTTTCTAATGCTTACTTTTCTAGACTGCCGTTTCTTTTCGTGATTTTTCTAGAAATTTCACCTTTTTCGAAGAATCTTTATTTGAAACACCAAATTACTGAACTGTCTAATAATAATAATAATAAATTTTCAAATTAAGTAGCACCTACAAACTGGTAATACAAACAATACCATGAGGTAGTCCTTGAAAGTAGATGCTTCCTCTGCTTGTAGCCTCAGTAAGCATTCCTGGATTATTTATGGAAAAAGGTCGCAATGACGGAGCAAATCCACTCAAAGGAGATAAGTCGGAGGTGTTAGGTCTGCAAACAAAGGTAATCGGTTTCAAACTTAGTTAAAAATTGCATTATATATAGGTTGCTTATACAGCTCGTACTCTTGAAACTATTTACATTATTTATGAATCCCAGAATAATCCTGAAAATGTGCCCTAAGAAAGCTTCTCAATCATGCAAAGTACAATATCAAGGGCACATCATTATATTTTCAAGAAATACATTGGGTTTGATACAATCAGCAGTTAGCCATTGAAGCTCCAAACAGAGAAGCCACGGATTCACATGCCATGAGAGACTGGTACTGTTGATTCGAAAACTAATACTCTTCATTATACACTATGAAAATTTTCATAGAGATGGGTTTCTGAAAAAGTTTAATTCTTTTTTAGAAAATAACTTGCAACAGTAATAGGTAAAGCAAGTACCTTCTATGTCTCAACACAACTCACTTATAAATTGAAAAATACCTCTTGTATCTTGACAGAGTTCCAATCTGTTGTTGCTCACTTCCCTCGACCTCAGTCGGTGGTGGCGCATTCATATCAAGCATCGGATTAGCTCCTCCAGCCAGACTCCACTTCCTCGCTGGCACACCAGCAGACTGACACTCAGGGCAAACCCACTCATCAATCCTTTGGTGCCACATGGCAGGAGGCACAACACAACCAAGGTGGAACCCACGCTCACAGCCATCACACACCATTGTGGCGCCAGGCAACTCAGGCCGGGTACAGTACCCACAAGCTAAAGGAGGCATGCTGAACCCAGCTTCGCCAGGAAACTCAGCAGGGAGACCACGAGATGGAGTGACAACGCCATGGAACCGGCAGGCAAGCATGTATGCCTCATATGGAAGGAATTGCATCGGTTCAGAGGTGCCCGGTTGATCTGGTGTGGCTTCATGGTCAGAATTTGCGGTCGGATCGGAGGAAGGAGCAGGAACATCACACGGTGGCGTAGGAGGGTCTTCGTTGAGATCGATCGAGAGTTGCAAAGGTCGCTTAGGTTCTGGGTCGGAATCCATGGTGCATTCTAGTACTGTAGCATGTAGTAAGGAGTGAGGTGCTTAGGTTAGTGGATTTAGTGCGCTCAAGTTCCTGTCTCTCTCTTGCGAGAGAACGAGGGAAGGGAAATTCAGGGGAATACGGATCCTCTAAAGTAACTCAAATTTTGAGTTTAGATCTGGACCGTCTCGGGCGAATAAGGTTCGAGGTGAATGCACGGGACTCTTGTGAGAAAGAAGATCGGACGGTTCCAATGTAAACACAAAATTTGAGTTACCTTAGGTGATGTGAATTAGGGGTTAGTGCCATGGTCCGTGGAGAGATTGGGGTTTTGCGCCACCGCGAAGGAAATTTACCAAATGGCCCCTAAAAGGTAAAATTATAATTTCATAACTTTCCTTTTCTAATACAAAGGTTGTTTCCGGTCAAAATACAGTCAACTTTGATTTGAACCCATTAAATTCAAACTTTCCAAAATGATGTATTTTGCGAGTGGCGCTATGTATAAAATTTAAATTTTTTGTAACTTATGTACTATTAAATTAAGCCGTCAAATGTAAGAACTCTTAAATTTATTTTAATAAATTTATTTTTCATCATTTTTGACTATTTAACTTGGTACTACAATAATTCGAAGAGAATTATAAATTTTGCATGTAACGTATCACTTCATAAAGAAGATCTGTGCAAGTAATTTAGATTCGTTGTTTGAAACCTATCATGTGAATTTTGGAATTTGTGGCGAATACCATCGAATATCACAGTAGTTGGAATCATCTCATAGTACCATTTCAGTTCATATGAATGAATTTATACATGAATTTAGAAAATATATTTAATAATTCATTTAATTCGCATGTAAAACTTGACAAAAATTTAATTTATTTATTAAATTTGTATTTGAATCTTATGCAATTCATTAAAAATTTCATAATTAATGTTATTTTAATTATTAATATGATTTGAATTGTTTTAAAATTATAGGTTTCACGTTCATTTAAAAAAAATATTATAGTAAATCAACATCCAAATGAATGATCTGGAATTTATGCATCAAAATCTTTTTGGCAGACAAAAATTTAACCTTTCTTTTTATTTATCGATAGAATAAAAGTATGATGGGTATTATATAGTGTTGAACAATTTTTTTTTTTTCATAAGTTGGCATAGAGGTGAAAAACAAATATTTCAAAATTTGAGTTCTAAATAATCTTGCGGTTTAATTAATGTAAATATATGTATTCACTATTCAGTAAATAAGACGTGCAACATGTTAATCTCTTGACCAATACATTTCAAGACCGTGTTCGGATTATATTCTAAGTTTGTTTTACTTCACGCTCATATTTTTTATATTTGAAAGTTAAAACAGTCAATCTGAATTGCTCAACATGATCTACATATTGAAATATGGTAGGAGACCAAATTTTACATTTTTTGAAAAAAAAAAATTTAGTACTTTTTAAGAATTTTTTAAAATCACTGTTTTTTTATGGTCTAGATTCCATCCAAAAATAACAATCTTCTACCCGAGTCTGAATTATACAATCATATATATAGAGCAAAACTAGGGTGTTCTTAAGCTCACCAAGTCCCTTTGTGAGCTTAATTCAAAAATATATTAAATTGGCTTCAAACGATGCATCTAAACCGTTGAAACCGATATACTTCACGAGTGATGTGTTTATATGTCAAATTCATAAATTTTCGAATTAATTTAGTATAAAGTCAAGCGGTAAAAAAAAGATAGTTTATAAGTTAATTTTAATTTGTTCATTTATATTAAATTAGTTCAAAAAGTTAAAAAATTTGACATATAAACTCATCACTCGTGAAGTCGGTTTCAACGGTTTGGATGCGTCGCTTGAAACTAATCCGATAAGTTTTTGAGTTGAGCTTACAAAGAGGCTTGGTGAGCTTAACAACACCCTAGTTCTACTCCATATATATATATATATATATATATATATATATATATGTTTGTGTTTAAACTAATTATACAATCATATTATATTCTGAAAAAAAATTCCACCTTATTTTATTTTTTGGCTCAGCCTCTGACTATTAAGTTCAGAAAAATTCATAACGAGATAAATATAGGATCTAATCGATGAAAAATTGAACGCCGAGTCTGATTCCTCTGAGGTAATGCACAATTTGAGTTTCAATCCGGACGTTCAATTAGAATCCGTATCAATTGGGTTAGTTTACGAGGTGTTTAAAAGTCGTGACCGAATTCAATTTTAAAAATGGAGGTACCTTAGATGATATGAATTCAGTGAATGCATGCATTTAGCATGACAAATTTGGGAAGTACATCTCAAGTGTCGTCTCTCATTTATTTCTTTTGCCTCCTCATTTAACCATGATCCCAACAGAGAGAAATATGAGTAAAGTATTTTCAATTTTAAATATTTAAAACTTTTTGGTCCAATTTTCAAATTGAAACATTATATATGAAGAGCATTTATTTAACCGCTATATCAAAATGACTAAGCATCTTGAGCGTTTATTCCATGTCACTGAAAATAGAATTAATTACAAAATACACTAATCAGTTATTTAACGACATGTTTTCTACAACTTATTTAATAAAATACACAATATTTTAGATGAACTCAATTAATTCACATAAATATATCAAATTACTCATGCATATTTAATAGGTGATAACAACTAAATACAAAAAATTTCAAAAAAAAAGTTCTTTTTTTTTTATTTGTATGAATCTTTTGACAAGTGATTTTATTTTCATTTCTTTACCATCTTTTAATTTTTTTAAATAATTAAAATCTTAACTTTTCTCGAGATAAAAGCGCGGATAAAAAGTGTTAATATTAACTACATACGGCAAACAAATCTATCTTATATATTAATTTTGGATGGGTAAGTGAAAAACATTGAAGCTGATACATGTTAAGATTGCACTGAAGGAATAACACACTGGATTGAAAAACATTTTTAAAGATAGTCCTCTGGTTTCTTTGTATTTGTTTCTTGGTTTGATTTTAATAATGTGTTTGCAGTGCTGAGTATAAATTGAGGATTAGTTAATGAATAATTGCACAAATGATGAGAATTTAAACCAGTTATGATATATACGCTTTAACAATCATATAATCTACAAAATACAATGCCTTCTCAATTTTGGTTTATCTTGGGCCGGGTTTCAGGCGGGTCAATTTTGGTTTATCCATTGATTGTATAATGTGATTTACTGTATTTTGCTTCGTATCATTTTAATCAATCATGACCAAATACCTTCTCAACACCAACTAACAACCTTTAAAATTTCTGCAGCACTGAGACCGGCCGAAATTTTTATTAATAGAAAAATTAATAAAAAAAATATCGATAATGAGGAAGCGTTTTGTGAAAATTCGATTTGTAGGAAAAACGTGATAATCCATAACGTCTAGAGGACGTCATAGACCATGACGGTCAGCTTAACGAAATCAAGTTATCGCTTGCTTTTCAAAAAGATTCACAAACGAAGCAGTAAAAAAAAAAAACTGTTGTTGGACGTATATACCATAACGTCCAGCTACAGTGTTTTTTGTTAATTAGAGATTATTAACAATCAGATTAACTAGACGTTATGGTTTATAATGTCCAGCTACAGTACCCTAGACATTACAAACCATAATGTTTTTTCTATTTTTCAAAATCTAGCAAAACTGTTCCTTAATGTTTATATTTTTGTTTTGTTTTTTCTATTAATAACAATTTCGGCTGAGACCGGACACCATGCTGGCGCACATATATCAATGGTTGTAAATAACATTTTGTTCTTCAATAAAACGCTGTACAAAAAAATGTGTTTGAGAGTATTATAACATGCTATTACATTGGCAGGCCAATATTAGATAATATTATCTAGAGGAGGGATCCAATTACACCCTTTTTGGTAACACACTTTGACACCTACCATTTTCAAAGTTCAAATAGTCGATTCAAACTGTTCAACATGATGGATATATTAAAATGTGCTTGGAGATCAAATTTTACATTTTTTTGAATTTTTTTGCTATTTATTAAGATGGTTACAAAAATCGTTGTTTTCAGACGATTGAAAAACAGCGATTTTGTAACCATCTTAATAAATAGTAAAAAAATTCAAAAAAATGTAAAATTTGATCTCCAAGCACATTTTAATATGGTGATCATGTTGAACGGTTCAGATCGACTGTTTGGATTTTGAAATCACAAAATTGACCTATATAAAAAACGGTGTCATGATATGTCACCAAAAAAGGTATAATTGGATCCCTCCTCTATCCGAGATTTTTATTTTTACCCAAAAAAAAATATATTTTAATATAATTATCCAAGTTTTTGAAAAATTTAAATTTATACCCAAACCGTAAGAAAAATTTACGGTTTGAATTCGGAATTCAAACCGTAAAAAAAATTTACGGTTTGAATAAAGAATTCAAACCGTAAATTTTTCTTACGGTTTGAATTTTTTTTTTTTTTTTTAGAGAGAAAAATAGCTAAAATGCTGAAATGAAATATAACACAAAAAAATCGAATTGTTTTTTAAAATATTTGTTAGAAAATACGCTACGAATAGAGCCGATTTTGTGCTAAAATACAGTAAATTACAATAATTATGCTAAAATACGGTAAATTTACTAAAATGCTGAAATTACAATAATTATGTAGAATTATGCTAAAATACGGTAAATTACGCTAAATTACGTATGAATTGGGCCGATTTTGTGGCATCTTTCATAAATTTACTAAAAGGAGCGTAACTTTTGATCCGTCCGTCGGATCGGGCTGAAATTTTGACAGGAACTCCACAGCCCAAAACCGGACCCGAAACCAATCTATGATCCGTTTCGCCCATTTGCGGGCTCAGATTCGCGATCCGAGTCTTCCTTCATGGACTTTTGAACCTTTTTTTATAATTTTAGAGTTTTTAGGGTCTTTGATGTATCTTTTATATATATTTTCTGTTTTAGGGTTTGTATTTAAACAGACGTCATGTCTTTGGCATAATTATTGTAATTTACCGTATTTTAGCACAAAATCGGCTCTATTCGTAGCGTATTTTCTAACAAATATTTTAAAAAACAATTCGATTTTTTTGTGTTATATTTCATTTCAGCATTTTAGCTATTTTTCTCTCTAAAAAAAAAAAAAAAAAAAAATTCAAACCGTAAATTTTTTTTACGGTTTGGGTATAAATTTAAATTTTTCAAAAACTTGGATAATTATATTAAAATATATTTTTTTTTGGGTAAAAATAAAAATCTCGGCTCCTCTATTATCTAATATAGGACCAACAATATAGTACTTCTAGCTGGGTAGCATATTAGTTTTTGTTATATAGAGTTTCTATGTTATCTTTTTATGTACTCTTCTCTCTATCACATAGTCCCGCAACAAAGCGAGGGACTCTTTTAGTATAATATAACTTTCATTATCGAAATTTTTTTAGTTACCACTCTAACTTTTCAAAATTCACACATTACTATTGTAAACTTCATATTTCAAATCTTGCCACCCCGAAATTTTTAATTGTAGCACAAAAAAAAAAATGCACCAAATCTGAGAAATTTTAGAAGTAGCACGGCTGCAGATTGGTTAAGCGGCCCCATTTACTGCACAAAATTTGTTTTTTTTGTTATAAAAATAGTTGTATTTGTTTAAGTTTTAGTTTGTAATGTTGTTTGAATTGATATATTTTGTCGTATCGTATTTTAGAAATGTCGTTCGTTTGAAATATTTTTACCCAAACTAAAAGTCAAAGCCAAACAAATCTAATAAACCGAAAATCTTTTTGAAATGTTCGTTACGAATATTTTGTCGTATCGAATTTTAGAAATGTCGTTCGTTTGAAATATTTGTACCACTTGCAAGAGTCGTTAGTTGTGGAAGTACTCTGATGTTTAATTGTTTGGATTAGGGTTTTAACAAACTAAAAGTCAAAGCCTACAAGTCAAAGCCTACAAATCTAATAAACTGAAAATAAACAATGTTCTTACGAATATAATTAAAACTAAATAAACATCCAGTCCATTGATATCTCAACCTGCAAATTTTCAAATAGTGATTGTTAAATTTGATTGTTTAAATATTTTCTTAAAAGTTGAAATTGATTAGTAAAAAAAATTAACTACCTTGTGCATCTCGAGCAGCTCTGTTCTGTCTTTCAATAGTATCTCGGCCGGCTTGGTGGTCTCTTCTCCTCTTATTTAGTAAGTCCAACCACATCGGAATCCTGTTGTGTTTTCTTCTACCCAAATAAACATTTTTATCCTCTGGAACAAGAACAGGGCCCTCGTTTGCAGGCCATTCCGACTGATTTTCATACACATGCTATTCAGCGCTCCATGCGTTGATCAGTGTTCGGATGTGGTAGTAGTGACTAACAAAGCAGTCAGGGTCGATGCCTCGGAGACGGCACACAGATAGAACAATTAAAAGAAATGCGACCCTGGGTCCGCTCAGCCAAAATGCGGCCCAGAAACCCATTTCTGGGGCCGCTCAACCAAAATGCAGTCCCTAGTAAATGGGGCCGCGCCAATCTGCAGCCGTGCTACTTCTGAAATTTTCCAAATTTGATACATTTTTGGTTTTTTTTTGTGCTATAATTAAAAATTTCGGTCTTACCACCCACGCAATTCTGGTCTGCATACCAGGCTAGCGCACCAAATGTCTGTGCTATATGGTCGAAATTTCACAGAATTTTTATTTACCTAGTTCAAGTTTTCTCTCTCCAGAGCCAAAGAGCAAAGAGCACATGGCAAAATTTGCCGACATTTTTAAAAATACCCCAAGTTAATTACAGATTAATAAATATTCCCACGGTTCCCGAAAAATTTTAAAAATGCCCAAACCGGCAATTAAATGGCCGGTACCGAATAAATCTCCCAACCGGCCATTAAATGGCCGGTACTGAATTTTTTTTTTTTTTTAGAAAAATAGCTAAAATACTGAAATCTAACACTAAAAAATCGAATTGTTTTGTTAAATATTTGTTAGATTACTTTTTTCATAGCATATTTATACTAAAATACACTATGAATAGGGCCGATTTTGTGCTAAAATATGCAAAATCCGAGATTTTTATTTTTACCCAAAACAGAAAATATATATAAAATAGAAAAAATATATAAAAGATACAGAAAATATATATAAAAGATACATCAAAGACCCTAAAAACTTTAAAATTATAAAGAAAGGTCCAAAAGTCCATGAAGGAAGACTCGGATCGCGAATCTAAGCATGCACAGGCCCATATTGCATCATTTCCGATTAAGATTTTCATTTCTATTCTTCAATCTACGTAGCTCAGTAAATTACCGTATTTTAGCATAATTCTACATAATTATTGTAATTTCAGCATTTTATTAAATTTACTGTATTTTAGCATAATTATTGTAATTTACCGTATTTTAGCACAAAATCGGCTCTATTCGTAACGTATTTTCTAACAAATATTTAACAAAACAATTCGATTTTTTATATTTCAGTATTTTAGCTATCTTTCTAAAAAAAAAAAATTCAGTACCGGCCATTTAATGGCCGGTTGGGAGATTTATTCAGTACCGGCCATTAAATGGCCGGTTTGGGCATTTTTAAAATTTTTCGGGAACCGTGGGCATATTTATTAATCTGTAATTAACTTGGGGTATTTTTAAAAATGTCGGCAAAATTTGTGATCATATAAATAGCAAGTCATAAGCAGTGTTCTTAAAACCGGATCGGACCGGATGGTTGAACCGGAAAAAACTGGACCCAGGTTCTAAACCGGTTTGGTTCAATAAAAAGAATAAAGATCGCTTCTGCAATTAGACCGGTCAAACCCGGTTAAATTGAGTGGTTTTTCATAAAAATCGCTGCTAATGAACCCGATTTTTAATAACTTACTACCTTTTTTTGTTTTTCTTGGGCTGCATCAACTTTTTAACTTTTAGCCTAATATTGTACTGGACAAGTATCATGTACCGCACAAGTGGAGCCCACTACTTTATTATTAAGATTAACTAAAAAACGGTGCATATTCGGAATTTAGGAAGAGACAGTATGATTTGTGCTTTGAGATTCGTGCAAAGTTAAAAGAACGGTCCAGATCCAATTACTCCACGTAACAATACCTCTGTAGTACTCGGAGGATACGAATTCATATTGTACTTGGATGCAGTTTTTTAACTTTGCAGTACATTTTTCATGTAAACCCCATTTTCTCCTTCCTTTCCCCTCTCTTCTACGGATCCGTATCCTCTGCATTAACTCAAAAGGGAATCTTTTGAGTTAATAAATTTCAACCATCTGATTTTAAACGGAGCAAATCTCAAGTCTATAACATAGGGGCCCTTTAATATTATTGCATATCTAATTTATATGAATCTTAAAACAGATTGGACAGTCAATATTCATTAACTCAAAAGAGAATCTTTTGAGTTAATGCAGAGGATACTGGTCCCTCTTCTACTCCTCCCTATTCACTCCTATACCTTGTTCACTTTTATTCCCCCTCTATTCCTCCTTTTGTCGTAGATTTATTTCAGTTAAATGTAAGCACTTTAAAAAAAAGAGGAACAAAAAATTGCAGAATAATTAGCAAACAGTGACATAAATCGTCTTTAATCAGGGACAGAGCCAATAAATAAGATAATACCGAGACAAAATTTTCAAAATATGTCATAATTGTATAATTATTTTAAACACAGATATGTACTTTTGCTAATTTTAAAACAAAAACGGCAAGAAATATATTTGAAAAAAAAACTTAAATAGAAGCACTTTCTTCTTATCGACTCCGCCCCGATCATATGCCTATACAAAGTTTTGAGTGAGTCTATGGTACTATGCATAGCACGGATTAGTCCGTACTACGGAGCCGTATTTTCATTTTGAAAATTTTAATAGTCGATCTGAACCGTTCAACGTGATCCTCCCATGAATATGTACTTGCAGACTAAATTTTATATTTTTCGAATTTTTTACTATATTTTAAGATGGATAGGAAATCACATAATCTGAAAATTCTGGACCATCCAAAAACAGTGACTTTTTACCTATCTAAAAAAATAGTAAAAAAATTCTAAAAATAGATAATTTAGCCCACGAGTATATTCTCATATGTAAATCATGTTGAACGGTTCGGATTGACTGTTAGGATTTTAAAAACGAAAATATTGATCTGTAGTACGGATCAATCCGTGCTATGCATAGTACCATAGACTCGCTCCAAAGTTTTTTATATCTCTATGTATTACTTGAGTATTTTTTTGTGCGGTTAAATTTTCTTTATCACTGAATTTGACATGTACAAGATTTTCCAGTTTCACGAATTCAAAAAAGATAACTTGCTTCACCAATTCAGAAAAAAATTTGAATTATTAACAATTTACACAACTTGGTAATATATTGTTTTCTCAATTTGAATTCTTGAAATTGTTCCATCCAGACTTCTTTTTTATAAAAAAAATAATATCTGAATTCAATTTTTTTTCCAGAAAACAGACAGAATAAAATCCCATTTCTTCATTTGATTTCTTTTATTTGTATGTATTAAAAGAAACACTTGGGTACAAATAAATAAATTTAGAAGTATAAAAACACCAGTTATATTAAAAAAAATTATGAATAAGTTTTGATACAAATCCCTGCATTTAATTATTTGTACAAAATGTACTATTTATGATTAAATCGCCCTGTCATAACATTAAATAAATGGTGCCTTATTTATTATATCTCTGAAAATCAAAAATAAAAAAATAAAAAAATGGAAGTACAATTGCTCGTATGACAGGAAATCTAATATCTTGTTTGAAATTTAATAATATCATTTTTTAATATAATTTTTTCATTTTATAAATGAAAACCCCAAAATAAATAAATTGAAATGACGTATTTTATGTTATATATTTATAATTGCAAAAGATATAAGAAGATAATATAGTTATGGTACATAAGTGATCTATATTTTTATTGAAAGCCAATTGAAAAAAGAAAATATTTTTTTAAAATACAAAAGTATTTACGGGAAAAAATAATTATGGTGCATGAAATTGATATCTATATTATGTATATATGATTTCTGATACAATCTATTAATATGCTAAACTGGAAGGGTATATGAGCAAACATTGATTCCTCGTAAGATATATTTAAATACTGGTTGCACCTGGAGCGAACCGCTTATTCTCTACCTTCTTTCACCGAAATATGGGACCCACAGACTAGAAGACGGAATCACGGTTTTTGAACTCCAGGTGTAACTAAAATTTATTTCTTTATCTGGGCGACTTTTCTCGTTATTTCCGTCTTCCTCTTTAGTCCTTATCTCCAGCCGCAAATTTTGTTTTAATTTTTTTCTTTTTAAACTTCAAGCCCTAGATCCTTCCTTCTCTCCGGTGTCATCTCCGATTGAAGGTACTCTCTCTTTCTCTCTCTCTCACTGTCAATCAACGACTCTCTCTCTATGACCTCTCCCTCTAGGGTTTTTAGTGACCAGAAGCTTTGGTAAACCCCTTTATCAATTCCAAAGTAAAGAAGTGAACTTTAGAATTTTCAATGTGTACTGAGTAATTGTCTACTATTAGTATTTTTTATGCTTACACTGTTCTCTTCTCTGTAATTGCATGCTTCAGTTGGTTAATATTTGCTGCTTAAATTGAAGCTATCGGAACGGAATTTTAGTTCATTCCATTGAGCAAATAACCTCAGCCAGTCTGATAAAAATGCTGGGTTTTCCACTTGGACCGGTACTTCAATCTATGATGAGAATATGTTATGGTGGTTTGTTGGTTTCGGGTATTTATACTTGCAGATTGTACCAAATGCTTACCAGTATACCAATTTTATAGTAAACACTCAGATGTTAAACAATTTAAAAAACCTCTATAATAGCAGTAGTGACTAAGGGTTATCTATTTATCGTTGTTATTATTTTGTGGTGGTAGTAGCTTGTGCCAAGATGTCAAAAATACTGGCTATCTGCCAGATGGGCGGGGAGTTTATACAAAACAAAGACGGGACCTTAACCTACTCAGGCGGGGAGGCACATGCAGTGGACATAGAAAGAGATATGACTCTTGATGATCTACGAAATGAGATATCGGGGATGTTTAGTTGCAATATGGAGGCATATTCTATCAAGTATTTCCTCCCGAACAATAAGAAGACGCCTATTACTGTGTCTAATGATAAAGATCTCAAGCGCATGGTGGATTTTCATTCTAACTCAGATACCACCGACATCTTTGTTTTGAAGAAGGCCGAAAACAGGTATGTATTATTCTTTTTTGGGTCAATATAAGAATTAAATTTGAGATAGGATGCACCGGTATTGATTTGATTGTTTCTGATAAGTGTGAATTTTGGAATGCACAATTGATGTTATCATATTCAAAGAGTTTAACTGCATTTGCATTTTGATAGCTGTTTAATTTTTGTATATAAATGTGACATGATAACATCAATATGCCTTTTCTTGCTGAAAACACTGTTAAAAAGTTCTTTTTTTAAACTTAATATAACTGGATTTTCAGGGGTGGATCTACGTATAACTCAGGGGTGCTTAGTGACTGCCATGATTTCAAAAAATTTAATCATGCATATTGAAATTTAATTGAATATTCATTTTTCTTAAAGTTTTTATATAGTTTAGCCTCTCTCATGAAATGCTAAATGTGTGCTTGTAGCCTAGTGGTTAGAATTCCATTTAGTAGTTGTGGAGACTTGGGTTCAAATCCCAGTGACCACACATTTTGTATCTTCACATATTATGCATTTTATGTTTCAGCCCCCTATCTAAATTTTCTAGTTCTGCCCCTGTGGAGTTTTTACGTGCCCATTAATTCCCTGCTCTTTTCAGGATAATTAGGAGTGTGGTAGCCGACTCTGACACTACCACTGATGTTACCACTACAACGCTTGCCACTGTTGACGGCAGTTCCAAGAGACGGAGAGTATCTGCTGACTGGGCCAATCTAATCACTGGCGTGGGCCAAGTATTTGAAAGCCCAAAGGCATTTCGCGACACGCTCCATAAATATGCTGTGGCCAACAAATTCACATACAAATTTGTGAAGAACGATACAACTCGTGTCACAGCTGAGTGCACAGCCGAGGATTGCCCGTGGCGTATTCACGCGTCAAAGTCTCCAGCGAAGAAAGAGTTCATGATTAAGAAAATATCTGACGAACACACTTGTGGCAAGGAGATGAGGCGGGGCCACCGCCTTGCATCCCAACGCTGGGTTGCAAGTGTGATCAAGGAGAAGCTGCGTGACTCCCCGAATTATAAGCCGAAAGATATCGCGAGTGATCTGGAAAAAGAGTACGGGCTGAGTCTCAATTACTCACAGGCAAGGAAAATGGAGATCTCTCTGTTTTCTTTTTGTTATCGAAGTTTTAGATCATGGGCCTAGTTTCCCCGAAATTGAACGGGATGCATTGGTAAGTCCCAGATAGATCTTGGGAGTCCACTAATGATCAGATGGCCCAAAAATGCCCCTCTCTCCAATGTATTCTGTACAACGGGGTAGGAGCTTAACTCTAGGTCATACACACTTAATAAAAAATTTAATTGTTGATAGTTTTATTTTGATGTTTGAGTTTTATAAGGGATACATTGGGATATAGGAGTGTATAGTTTTCCTGTTTTTATATGTTGTAGTGGGGTTTATTCCAAGGGTTCATATCTCTTTCTTATAAAAGAGAAGAAAATATATAAGGAAAAAGTGTCTAAACCAGAAGGTCCCTTCTCTACATCGATACTCTAACAAGATGCAGCGAGTTAACATTACTTGATAAAGGATAATATTTTGGAGCTGACCGCTTAGGTATCTTAATTTCTGGTGCCTGGAAGCTTCTGATATTGAACCTGATTGCTCAAATGGTAGGATTGTTTAGTGAAGTTGCAATAAATTTACTCAGATTTATGATATCCCTGTTGGAATTAAAATGGCCATTTAAAAATAAATTGCAATCTAGAAGCTAGCCTGTGGTCAGTAAATTGTACGGCTTTGTTTTTTTTTTTTTCCCACTAAAATCAATGTTTGCATCCAGGCATGGCGCGGCAAGTTCATAGCAAAAAAGGAGCTCTACAACTCACTTGAAGAGGCGTCAGGCCAGCTTCCTTGGTTCATCAGCCGAATCAGCGAAACAAATCCAGGCAGTATTGCAACAATGGACTCACCTGAGGGGTCAAAATGTCGTTTCTTTGTAGCATTCCGTGCCTCGCTTGATGGTTTTGAGCATGGGTGCCGTCCCCTGCTATTTCTCGATGCTATAACTTCTAAATCCACCCGACACTGGCGAATGCTGGTTGCAACAGCAGTTGATGGAGAAGGGGAAATATTTCCTGTGGGATTCTCTGTGGTTGAGACTGATGCACAGGATAACTGGCACTGGTTTCTTGAGCAGTTAAAATCGACTCTTACCTTGTCACGTCCCATCACTTTTGTTTGTAATGGACAAAACGGGTTATTGGATGAGATCACACTTGTCTTTGAAGAGTATGGGTATCCTGGGTATTGTGTTAATCAGTTGATCGAAGATTTTACTGCTCAGCTGGATGACGAGTGGACCCAAGAGGTGAAAAATAACATGGTTGATAATCTCCGACTCGCTATTTACGCTCTCAAAACGGAGGAATTCAACCAGTGCTTAGATAATATCAAAGAACAGTCTGAGGATGTTTATGAGTGGCTTATGGAGACCAAACCGGAGCGGTGGTCAGATGCGTATTTTAAGGGTTTGCGGTACGGGCAGTATTCGTCGAATGCAGTTGAGACGTTTACTGATTGGGTCTCAACCCGGTATGAGCTGTCAGTGGTACAGATGGTGGATATGGTACGGTGCAAGATCATGGAGATGATGTATACTCGAAGAGAGACGTCAAATGGATGGACTGAGCCACTTACGCCTTCGGCCAATCGTAAGGTGCAGGAGCGCATGAATCGGGCCCGCACTCTTGATGTCGTTTGCTCTGCAGGTATTTTTTCTATATTTTTCATGCTTTAATTTTTCCACAAAGGGTATATTCTGGATTCCATAAATGGAATATGAATCAAACATATGGAGAGAAAAAGGTTGCTTCTTTTACGTGGTGAACAGTGAACACGAGTGAGGCTACGGTACTATGCATAGCGCACTTTGCTCCGTACTATGGATCAATATCTTCATTTTCAAAGTTCAAATATTCAATCCGAACCGTTCATCATGATCTTCATATGAAAATATTTGGTTGCCAAATTTTAAATTTTTTAGAAGTTTTTTTACTATTTTTTTAAATAGGTACAAAATCACTTGATAAAGATTCTGGACCATCCGAAAGTAGTGATTTTCTACCTATTAAAAAAAATAGTAAAAAAATTCTAAAAAAATGAAAAGTTTGACCTCCAAGCACGTTTCCAAATGGAGATCATGTTGAGTGATTTTGATTGACTGTTTGGACTTTGAAAATGGAAATATGCATCCATAGTATGGACCAAAGTGTGCTATGCATAGTACCATAGCTCACACACCTTTCCATATAGAAAATTGATGGGTTGCTCCTAAACGCATACATACAGGTGATGTATTTGAGGTTCGTGATGACTCTGTGAACAATGTGGTGAATGCGGAGACATGGGAGTGCAGCTGCCGTCGTTGGCAAGTTGACGGTCTCCCATGCATGCATGCTCTCGCTGTTTTTGAGCGGACCGATCGGTGCGTCTACGACTATTGCACAAAGTACTTCACTACTGAGTGTTACCGCCTCGCATATTCTTCCTCCATCAACCCTATCCCTGACGTGGGCCAGCCTATTGCATGCAACAATGAACTGATTAGCGCTTCTGTCACTCCCCCCTCGCGCACGCGCCGCATGGCAGGAAGGCCAAAGGAGAAGCCGGCAGATCCTAGGATTTCAATTAAACGGTCGAATCGGTGCAGCAAGTGTAAGGTATACGGGCACAACAAGGCGACTTGCAAGATGCCTGTTCAGATGGATATTTAATTAGGTAATGATGCTTATATTTCAGTGTTTGTTGTGTTAACTTCTCGTAGGGTTGTCTGGATTTTTAATGGAATGGTGATCGTTATTGTATGGTACGTAGTTGATAGATGTATTTTATTTAGTATGTGTTTTTCCATCCAAGTGTTTCTTTGCAATTGGTAGGTACTTCAGGTGCCATTTGTGCTCATGTTTGAATATAATTTGCGGAGCCACTTAGTCTAAAGAGATAGTGCTTCACCATTGATCGAATAACAACATTTTCTTTGAATTACCTTTGGATTTCATGACTGGTTAGATATGAGAGCAGTAGGAAGGGGATGTTTGTTTTTTGGGGTAAAGTTTTCACACATGAGAAATTTTCTTTCGGGCTTGTTTGAAGTCGATGACTGAATTTAATTGGGTTAATTTCACCGTTTTTTTCCCCTCAAATCTTCATGATTTTTTTAATTTTATTTTGGGGAGGATACTTTACAATGATTATTTTGATAATCTTAAAATGTACTCTAAAAAAATAAAACAAAGTTAGAAATACAAAGTAAATTTATATATATGTTATTACATACATAAATAATATAATAATAAACTTTTATGTAAATTTAATTTTGTTTCACAATGCATCTAGGAGGATTGATAATTTTAAACCATTGAAATTTAAGTCACCTTGTGTACATTTGAAATATACACAAATTTCATCATTTTCAATAAATATAATATGTGAATAATAAATCATGTGTATAATGTTAGATTTTTAATTTATATTTTTTTTAGGGTAATTATATGTTACCCCTTGATTCTTTCCCCTATTTTTCCCCCAACTAACTAACTTCCTTTTCTAACTATAATAATCAATTTTAACTAACTAGTGGTCCCTACAAATTAATTAGTAGATTTTCTCCTTCTATTTCTTTCCTCTCTCCCTCCCTCTCCCTCTTCCACCTCCGCCTCCCCCTTCCACCTCTGCCTCTGCCCGCCTCTCCCACCTTCGCCTCTCCCTCTCCTTCTCCGCCTCTGCCTCCGCCTCACACAACGAGGATGAATACTTGTTCAATGATAGATGAATACTTGCATGACGAGGGTGAATACTTGTGCAACGAATAACTCGAAAGTATGTCATCATGGATCTCATTTTAAAGAGAAAATTATGTAGAAAACGTTCGTGGTTTTAGATTTGCAAAATTCCTCACAGATCGTTAGAAATATTAGTTAGATTGAACGGAGAAAAAAAAACCACCTCTAAAAACGTGTAAAAGATGGGTGTGATATGTCCAGTTTTTTTTTAAAATACTTGATATATCAGGGTGAATACTTGATGTATTACATGTGAATACTTGTTCAATGATAGATGAATACTTGATATATCAGGGTGAATACTTGATGTATTACATGTGAATACTTGTTCAATGATAGATGAATACTTGCATGACGAGGGTGAATACTTGTAAAAGATGGGTGTGATATGTCCAGTTTTTTTTAAAAATACTTAATATATCAGGGTGAATACTTGATGTATATCAAGTGAATACTTCATGTATTATAGATGAATACTTGATGTTGTTTCCACTTGCGGTGACGGTTATGCGGTCCCCACGGTAGTTAGTGATGGCGGTTGTGCGGTCCCCCCACTTAATTACGCGTTTTCTTTTATTTTTAGCGAACGGCAGTTGTGGTACCCTACTATCTCCGCGTAATTAATGCTCTTAATGTCGTAATATTTCCATATATAATTCTTTCTCAAAGATGAGTACTTTTATTTATATGGATGAATACAACTCGTGTTAAGTGTCAATACTTTTTCGCAAATTGTCCCCTACTAATTTCACCACTTATCTCCGCATATTACTGTGGTCCCCTACTTATCTGAAGTCGCGGTTGTGCGGTCCCACCATACCTTCATGTACTCTTTACACTTACACAACGAGAATGAATACTTGTTCAATGAGAGATGAATACTTGCGTACGAGGTGTGAATACTTGCGTAACGGACAACTCGAAAGTATGTCATCATGGATCTTATTTGAAAGAGAAAATTGTGTAGAAGACTTTCGTGATTTTAGATTTGAAAAATTCCTCACAGATCGTCGGAAAAATTAGTTAGAGTGAACGTAAAAAAAAAAAAACCACCTCTAAAAACGTGTCAAAGATGGGTGGTAATGTTTCCTTATATAGTTATTTCTCAAAGATGAGTATTTTTCTTTACATGGATGAATACTTGAGTTTACAAGGGTGAATACTTCTGCGCCTGTAATGCTGTGGAGGCATTTTTGGTCCCCTTCTATTTCTGAATAATTAACGGTTTACTGTGGTCCCCTACTTATTTCAACGGTTATTAACAGTTTACTGTGGTCCCCTACTTATTTTCAGTTGGAGGAAAAGTGGGGGATGGATGGTGGGGGAAGGTTAGGCCCTCCCTTTTTTTTAAAGACTGTCAAATTGTCAAAATTAATAATTATCAAGTGATATATCTTTTTTTATTTTTCCTTCTAAAAATCAAATTCAATATTTCTAACCTGCCATAACTCTTGCAGTTTTTCTTATTTTCAAATAAGGTTATAATCTTGAATTTAACAATGGTTATTTCAAAAAACAATTATGGTTAAACCTTGATTAAAATTGCATGGACAAACTTGCTCCCCTTCACCGTATCTCCATGTTGGTTTTTTTTTTTTCCTTACTCACCGTGAACTCCCTGTGGAATTAATAAAATATCTTTTAGAATTTCTATTCATAGTAACGTAACTGTTATATAAATATTTTTAATGCTAAAGATAATTTGCTAGAGTTGCTAAAATCTTTGTCACAAATCTCTCGACACGATATCCTCAACCTTTGATTATTAAAACATAAAAGAGTTATAATTATTCTTGAAAGTCGTAAAAACACAACACCTGTAGAAGCAGACCCAACTGCAATTAGAATATTGTGAGAGTGTTTAATTGCAAAAACTGTTGTTTAATATGGTTTTTTTTATTTCTTTATGTTAAAGCTTGTGAACATAGTAACAAATGAATAATTCGGGTTTGGTTCGGCAGGATAAAAAATTCGTGATTCGGGAATAATTCGGGTATAATTCGGATGATTCAGAATTACAATACGAGACCTCAGTGCATATTTAATTCATTACCGATGATTTACTATACGAGATACTGCTTGTATTTACCATAGAAGATCAATATAGTAAAAAATATACTAAAATGGAGAACTGTGCCTTTTGTTTAGGTTTCACGTGGGTGCTCCCAGCAGAATGGACACTGCGCGCGAGAAATGTAAATTTTTTTTCCGAACAAAACATGAGAAAAATGCGTATTATTTGTAAAATTCGTTAAATTCGCGTTTTATTCGTGTTTTATTCGGTCAAAGGTTCGGTCAACGAATAATACGTCATTCGGTTCAGAAACACTCTAAAAATAAATTATTCGCGAATTAAACGCAAATAAAACGCGAATATTGCCACTGTGCTTGTGAAGGACTCCGCAACACTTTCTATAACATGTTGACCAAAACAATGAGTATAACTTATCTGATGAAATTGAGCAGGAAGGTGTGCTTGATTATATCATCTTCATTACGTATGGTGATATTTGTAAAATTTGTTTTTTTTTTTGTTTAAATAGAAAAAAGCAATTGATTTGTTTCACTTCTTTCTAATAAAAATATAGATAGAGACATCCTTATCTTGAAACTTTTAACATTGAAATTGTTTAAGGAAAAATAATTAAAATTAAAAATGAACACCACAATTTTACTAATAATTTTTATTACATGTAGTTACAATTTTGAAGACAAGTATGATGATGATACTATCATACAAAAGTAACATTGATATTTATTATTGTTTAAATTTAAATTTGAACAATTTAAAATTATCTATTTATAATGCTTGAAAATTTGAGAGCTAAGTGAAAACTCTTTATCTTTATTTTCATTTCATTTTCTTTTAGTCAGATACGTATACAGATACGGATCAGATCGGATATTTATTAAAATAATATTAAAAAATATCAAAGTTTATAGTATTTAATTCTTTATCTAATTTTAATGGTGAATAATAATATTTTTTTCATAATATATATTAAAATATATGATATATATGTTAGTGTAATAATCTAGAAGTCAATCATAGAATAATTATATTCTATTTGTTTTGTTCATGAATTGGATGATTAATAAATATATCATTTTGTTCCTTGAGTTTTATCGAATTATGAATCATTTTGGGTTAAGGACTTGAAATTGTAGAACTCCATAATATAGATGATAAATACTCTTAATAGTCTCTAACCTTGGTAATTAGCATGAACACTAATTGACCATTCAAAGGTTAGTGTGTGGATTAAATGATGGTTAAGTTTTATAAACTATAGACAAAGAGTTGTCATTTTAATCACACAGATACATGTTAGAGAACATGGTATTTGATAGACCCTAAATAAAATGTTAAATGGATTGTGTTCGTGTCATTAATGTTTTATTCAGTGTTAAGTTCTAAAGTATGAGGTATTCGTCTTTCCTATATAAGAAGTGTGTAATCGTGAGTGTTATTCAACGCTATCCGTAAAATGTAGCTATACAGATGACATTTCAGTATGCATAATTTGTGAGAAGGGGAGATATTCACCAAGACTACTATTGTCTCTCGTATTTAATACGGGTGATGGTATCATTAGGCCTCTAGATGAAGTAGGATTATCAGCGCGCGATATGATTAAAGAGTTAATCATATTTGATAACTTACTTAAGATCGAGAAAAAATTAAGTTTGCAAGGATGACATAAACTTACCTTGAAACTATTCTGATACCATGTGACAAAAGAATAAACACGAGTAAATTGTTTACTGGATCGTGTTATTGTACTATACAAGATCATTTGTGTCAATTGGGTAGTCATAATCCATTCTGCCAGATGCCGCTTATGATTTGTAGAATTAAAAGGAGTTTTAATTCTATTGCCAACATAACACAGATTCTATCGGGTCACACCAATAGGAACGTAATCAGAGAATTTTATGATTAATTATAAAGTGTTATAATTAATAATAAAAATAAATGTCATAGAGATGACAAGCTTAAACTAGATTAAATTTATAACGTGTACGACACGTCGTATAAATTTATCGCAACAACATACGTAAGAAATATAATTATTCAGAATAAGTATATAGATAATTAATGTATTAAAAATATTAATTATGAATTAATATTTTGGGCCAAAAACCCATTTTAATTTGGACTTAAATTAAATTTAGAATTTAATTCAAAAACCCAAATTTAATCAAATGCAAATTGGACTTATGGTTCGAATGGCATTTTCGTAAATGGCATTTTGGTAAATATCAAAACCGACCTTGAGAGGGTCATTTTGGTAATTTCCAAAACCAACTTTAAAACCCTATAAAAAGGGGTGAGGGGTGAAAGAAAAATTAATCCGATTCGATTCGAACATCCTTTCCTCTCAAGTAGTATTTTGCAGAAAATAGCGTAATCCACATATATTCTTGTGAGAAGAGTTGTTGTTGTGAATAGTGTTTTTGCAGAAAATAGCGTATTTGCGGTGAATAGTGTATTTATGGTGAATAGTGTTTTTTCGAATACCGCTGGTACAATATTTCTGGCAAAAGAAATACCAGCTCTCTGGTTATTCCTGGTGGATACTGATAGAGGCATCAGACGTCTGGTGCTTCGAATAAGAGTTAGACTTCACTTCCAATTCGAATTTGGAATAAGGTACAAATGTTGTTTTAATTTATTTAAATGTTAAATAAATTTAAATTTAGAAATCAATCAGGGAGTAGATTCTCGGCTTTTGATAGAAGTAAAATTTTTGATTTTACGTTCTTTCCGCACCATAAGCCTAAACAAAATTTAGCGGTAAATTCCTAAACAGAATTTACTGAGTCAATTCCCTAACAATATATCTACTATTCGGATACGGATAATTGAAACATAAAATTATATGAATCTTCATATCCACATGGATATCAGATATCGAATATTCATATCTAATTTTTTGAATACGAATCGAATAAGGATCGGATATTATCTATACCGCACCCCTAACTAAGGAGGAAGGCGTAAATAACGAGAAAAGTCGCCCAGAAAAAGAAATATTTTTTGGTTACGCCTGGAGTTTAGAAGCCGCCCACCTTTTAGTTTGTGTGTTCATGAATTGAGATTACTCGAGTGGGACCCATATTCAGTGAATGAAGGTTGAGAATAAGCGGTTCGTTCCAGGTGCAACCAGTATTTAAATATATCTTACAATGAACTAAATGAATTAATGTCTGCTCATACGCTGACATTTTTATTTATACCCAAAGTTAATTACAGATTAATAAAAATACCAGATCCGCCAACTTTTATTAAAAATACTCAAATTGGCTATTAAATGGCCGGTTTCTTAATTTTTTCTTTTTATTAAAAAGAGAAACCGGCCATTAAATGGCCGGTCCCTGATTTAATTTTTTTTTTAGAGACAAATAGCTAAAATGCTGATATTACACTAAAAAATCGAATTATTTTTTTAAATATTTGTTAGATTACTTTTTTGATAGCATATAAAATACGCTAAATTACTTGAAATTATGTTAATTTATGCTGATTTACACTAGATTACGCTAAATTACAATAATTATGTAGAATTATACTAAAATACGGTAAATTGTGCTAAATTACATATGAATAGGGTCAATTTTGTGCCATCTTTCATAAATCATAAAAAATAGTATAAAAATTCCCAAAATAATAAAAATTTGTATTCTACAGCTGGTTACGGACCGTAACCACAAATGCCAAGAAAATTGATCTGGATACAGCTGTAGCGGTTATTCCCCAAAGGGTGCCTCTGGTTACGGACCGTATTGGCTGATACGGTCCGTATCCACACCATGTTGCTGAGGGGTTTAATGCGTATCACGCCATCTCCTGGTCTGTATCCGGCTAGGTCCGTATAACCAGTACGGACTGTAACAGAGACTTAGTCGATGAGCGTCGCTTCTCCGATTGACCTGATTCTTGCTACATTTGATGTGAAATAGTCTCAAAACATGTTTTCTGCAATAAAACATAAGGAAGGGTGACAGTAGCCTTTTTCTTTAATTAATTAAACATAAGTGTGAGATAATATGCAAAACCTAAGCCAAAATCCTACGTAATTCATCATCATTTTGACTTTGATCAAATATGCTAAGATATGCTAAAATATGCTTCAACATGTTAAGATAGTCCAATTGCGGTTAAAATAACCTAAAATATGCTAAAACAGGCTACAACATGCTAAAACATGCTAAAATGTGCTTAATTATGGTAAAATAGGCGAAGTGCGGTTAAAATAACCTAAAATAGGCTAATTTCGGTAAAATATGTTCAAATGGTCTAATTATCCTAATTATGCTAAATTGCCCTACATTACGCTTAATTATTCTAATTATGGTAAAACATGCTAAAATACGCTGAAATATGGTCACTCATGCTAATTATACTAAATAACAATAAATTACCCTAAATCAAAAACCGTAAACCCTAAATTTGACCAATTACTCTAATTACTCTAATTATAACTAATTATTCTAATTTTGGTACATTACTAACAAATCATAACATTTTACAACCATTTTGCACTAAAAAATAATTTCTAAACAATTAGAGAGACTTACTTGCAAATCTGAGAAGAGAAGAAAAAATTTGAGAGAAATGACTCAACAGAGATAGTGTAAAATTTGATAAAATAAATTGTGAGAAATTCGACCAACAGTCCACATATATATATAGCAAGGGTACCGGTCAGAAAATGGTCGGTAGTCTATTTAAATAGGGTACCGGCTATTTTCTAGCCGGGTACCTTATTTAAATGAGAACCGGCCATTTTCTGGCCAGTATGGACATTTTTATTAATTCCCAACAAATCTGGACATTTTTATTAATTTCTAATTAACTTTGGATATTAATAAAAATAGTGCCTAATAAGATGGTCAAAATAAAAAAAAATGTTTATAATCCTGTCAAATTCATTTGGCTCTTAAACCTTCTTAAACCCAACCGTGCGCTTGTATCGGGTCGAAATTCTCTCCGATCAAACCAACAATGGGGGAGAAAAAACTCGAGGCGCGAGTTAGGGTTCAATTGGTGTTCGCCGACCAACATCTTCTGACTAAAGAACAGAGATCGGAGGGATACCACCGGAGCTGGGCGACTATCCATCCCGAGCTCGCCACCGTCGCCGACTTCGCTCGTTATATCAGCAACCACTTTGGCCTTCGCTGCAGTTCCATCCATGACCTTGTTCTCTTGGTGAGTTTAACTTGTAAACCCCTTTCGGTGAGTTTTAACGATCCTTCAGGGTTTCACAAAACACAGTACAATGTTGTTTGAGTGAGGCTATGGTACTATGCATAGCGCGCAATGGTCCGTGCTTTGGATCAATATCTACTCTTTCAGTCTAAACAATCGATCTGAACCATTCTACATGAATTTTCATATAAAAATGTACATGCATATTAAATTTAAAAAAAAATGCAAAATATAATCTGCATGTACATTTTCATATGGATATCATGTTGAACGGTTCAAATCGACTGCTTGAACTCTGCAAACAAAGATATTGATCCAAAGTACAAACCAATGTGCGCCATGCATAGTACCATAGTCTCACTCATGTTGTTTTATATTCAGAAGTCAGATATTAACAAGTGTGCCTGTTTAGGGTTTAGGACTTCAGGGTTTAGTGACCAACTTATTATTGTTTTTTTTATTAAATGTATAAATTTTGGATTTGAAGGAATAATAAAAGTTTACTCTTTGAGGTTTTAACATGTCTATCTTCTAATGCAGATGGATGGATATCCCTTACCACCATTTGAATCGACCTCGCTATTCAGTGACAATGATATAATAAGGTACTACTGACTATCTAGGTACTCTTAGGTGCAAAGATAAAAATTATAAAATTATGCACTAAGCTACTTTGACATTTTTTTTAGTGTTAGTCAGAAAATTGGCAAGGGTAAGAAAAAAGCTGTTGCTATCCCTGACGAGGAACGTCAAATTGAAGGGAACAAGGTTATTGAAAAGCAAACTGTCTTGTCCAACAATGGCATTTTGTTAATTGAAAATGGAGAGAATGCAAGTCAAAAGAAAAAGAGCAACAAGAAAAAGAAGAAGAAAAGGGCATTAACTGAGGTGATCAGCACTGAGAGAGAGCATAAGGAAATGGAAAGCCCTGAGGAATCAAAGTAATGTTTCTTTTGTTTGAATTGTCATAGATGCCTCAACTGATTTCTCAGTTGAGGGTATTAATCTGTGAAATTGTGTAGGAAAGTTGTTTACTTGTATTTCACATAGGAAAAAGAAGTTGAAGCTGGCTGCTAATGAAATGCCTGTTACCATAGAAGCTTCATGTCAAAATCATACTATTAATCAAGAGACAAATGTTCCAGTTACAGCATCTGAGAGGTATGCTTTCAAATTTAACTTGTCTGATTTCTTAATTCTAATATTTGTGCTTCTATGTCCATTCTGTCAGTGGGTATGTCTCATTTTTGCTTTATTAAGCAAAATTTTTGGGTTTTTTGCTTTAGGGAAATTGGGCTGTGACAGGCGTGGCTAGCCAACATAAAATACAACCTTTTTATGGAAATGAAACCCTCACTCCGGTTGGGTTTCATTTCTAGCCTACCCCAACTTGTTTGGGACAAAAGGCTTTGTTGTTGTTGTTGTTTGCTTTAGTGAAATTAACATCACTTTATGAAAAACACATAAAAAATAAAATATTGTATCCATTTCCTCAAAAATGAAGTTTGTCTAATGGTTAATAATTAAACAGTAAAGACAAAGAAAACCTCCTAGGGTTGATTCTGAGCTGGTCCGGTATCAGATTATACCAGATAATTGAGCTAAAGTTGTTGGTATTTTTTTTGTCTCTAGGAACAAAGAAGTTAACTGCACCAGCCAAAACACTTATTCTGAACATCGGGGTGGTCAAGAGGTCTCCTATTTATTCTTTTCGTTTATTCTATTTGAATGTTAATGTGATCAAATCATATATCTATCTTTTAGGCCGATCCAATGCTCTTCCTGCAAGGGTAATTTGTGTTTTTTATTTTTCTTTTTCTTTTTCTTTGGGGGGTGGGGTAAGTATAAGTTGATTTTGAAATTGTTTTTTATCATTTTGTTATCTTTAATTTCCTTTTCTGGTTCAAGAAGAAGGTACATCTGACTAATTCTGTGAAATACCACTAGATGACGAAGGATTCTCATGGAGCTATTCAAGGAAATGGCACTGGTAAAAGACTCTGCCTTTGACTCTAAACTGTTGATATTAAATTTTTGTAGTTTTTATCTACATAGGAAAACAAATGATTCGTTTTTCCTTATTAGAGATAGATATCCTGAAAAGATTAGCGCAACTTTATGAACTGAACTGATTGATTATTTCAGGCGCTGGACTGAGTACTGGTCAGGAAAACGGGCCTAGGGTATGTAAAAATGCTGTATTTATCTGTTTAATAATTTTCATATTTTTGTTGTTCATATGACTATTGCTTTTTTTCCAAAATGCATTGATGTTTCACATAACTTTTAAGATTGGAGAGATAAGCTCAAGAAAGCAACCCTCAAATATGATTTCATGGTTGTGCTTTAGAACATGAATCTTATAAAACCTTTTAAGATTTCTTGTTTATTTATTTTAATAAACCCTTACAGACTGATAAAACAACTGCTGGAAGTTCCCCATGGAGGCCCAGGAGCAACTTAGATGGCCCAAATGCACCAAGTCCAAGTAACATGCAAAAGTCATGGATCCAATCTGATGGCCAAAAAGAAAAAAATTCACAAGTCGAAATTAGTAATAGTGTGTCAACTGATGAAGAGGAAGAATCTGATGACGAAGATGATATAGACTTTGATAGCTTTTACCCCTTGACATGCCTACCAACGGTTTACTTCCCCTCTTAATTTTATTGAATTTTTAGTATCTCAAATGAGGAACTTGTAGTGCACTCCTCAGGACTATTACTTTAATCTATAGAGTTAGAGTAGGGTTAAAATGCCCCATTGTTTTCGTGCCCCAATCATGCCTCACATCCTTTACTCTGTTTTCGAACTCCAAACAGTTGATCCGACCCGCTCAACTTGATCTCGAAATTAAAATGTGTCTGGAGACCAAATTTTATATTTTTTGGAAATTTTTTACTATTTTTTTAGATAGCTTCAAAATCACTGTTTTTGGATGGTCATAATCTTCTGAAAAACAGTGATTTTACATGAGTTTAGTGGTTGTTATGATGCTTAGGAGGGGATTCAGAATCCATCATAGTTAGAGATAATTTTTTTATGATTTTGTTTTTTTTTTTGCCTTTTTGGTGATTATGTTGTTAATAATGCATTTCAGGAAGGTGATATAATCGCTTATCGCCTTGTGGAGACCTCTGGTCGACCTGAGCTCTCTTTTTTTAGAGTATGACTGCATATTTATCGTTTCTAGCTCATTGACTTTTTTTTTATTACTCTAGGAAAAGACTCGTTGATTTTGTTGTTTAAGTCCTACTTCCCTTTTATTTTTTGCTAATCTGAAAATTTTCTTACTGTTTCAACCTTTTTTTTCAGGTTGGGAAAGTAATAAAATTTGATCCCATAACAATGCGAATCTTACTAGGCCCTGTTTCTCAGTATCCAATATTTCCGGATGGTGAAATATCTGAATCCCAGAAATCTCTGTACAAAGAAGATGGCACCTTAGAGGTACATTAAATTAATTTCAGATATTTTGAACTGTTTTTATTTTCCTTTTTACAAGTTGGCTCATATCTGATGAGACAAACTGTTATTTGTTAAAAATGAAACCGTGCTAAATAAATGACAGAAAACTTATCCAAAAGGCCACAATCAAGAAAAGTAAAAAGAGGGAGCATAACGAAAATGAATTTGTTACTCCATTGGTATATATTTAACATATACAGTTAATTTTTTGCAGATTGACTTTGGATCCCTTGTGGACCTACGTTTAGTTGAGGAGAGTGAATCTGGAAAGGGTTATGGCAAATCTAAAGTTGCCACTTGGGGAAATGAAACTGGTTCTCATTCAGGTAAATCCTTTTATCAAGCTAACCCAGGTTATCATATTACATGTTATGGGTTAGAATTAGCACGAGGTATGGGGAGACCAAACTGCTGTTCAATCCGAATTACTGGTTGATCTCATTTTTCTCAACTTGTTACATGTTTCCTTTTTGGTGAGATTTGGAGGGGGGTTTGGTGATGTTTGATTTATGATCTAATTCAGTGAAGTATTCTTGGTCAAATGTTATATCAAATGTAGATTTACAATTTTCCAATATTTCAATATTTTTTTACCTGGTTCTTTATGAAACTCAGCTTGGAAGACAACTGGAACTTGTAATGCAAACGAAGAAACAAAAACTAATTGGGGCACATGGGCACCTAGTACAAGCAGAGATGGTGCATCATGGCGAGGCAGGGGGCAAAGAGGAAGTAGACTTCAGTCATGCAGCGGTTCTAGAGGAAGGAATGGTATTCAAATCTTAAAGAGTGAGGCTATGGTACTATGCATAGCACTGCTCGGTCTGTACTATGGATCAATATCTTTATTTTCAAAGTTCAAATAATCAATATGAACCGTTCAACATAATCTCCATATGAAAATGTACTTGTAGACTAAAGTTTACAGTTTTTTAGATTTTTTTACTATTTGTTTAGATAGGTAGAAATCACACTTTTGAATGGTCTAGAATTTTTAGATCAAGTGATTTTCTACCTATCTAGTAAAAAAAAGTAAAAAATGTAAAATTTGATCTAAAACTACATTTTTTTATTGAGATCATGAATGGTTAAGATCGACTGTTTGGACTTTGAAAACGAGATATTGATCCATAGTACGGACCAATCCGTACTATGCATAGTACCATAGCCTCACTCAATCCTAAAAGTTTCTTGTGATTCTGTAATAATCATGTTCTAAAGGTAGCCATCCTGATAATAGTAATCATGTACGGTACAAAATGTATGATTTCTCTGCTCATACTTCATGCACTTGTACTACTGTTATGTCATGGCTTAAAACAATTTTCTCCCTTTTCTATTGAAAATCTCAAACACCAAATTTCCCTGGAAGCAGGATCGTCTTCGTGAAAGCATGTTGAACAACCCAATTGTTTTACACAGAAGTTGGTCATTAAGCTGACAAAGGCTGTAATAACTCATCTTTACCAGGAGGAATACGCAAAAATGTGAATTCAGCTTGGCAGGCAGGTGGGCCTTCCAATGCAAATGAAGCAACAAATTATTGTCAGGCTCCGTGGAGAATGAATAACAGTAGATACGATACATCCAATCCTCGCAGGGGGCAAAATGGAAACCGATTTGGTGCACGTGGCAGCTTTTCCAGAGGAATGAATGATAGAGCTGGTTAGTGTATCCAATAATAAATTTACTTTGCAATGGTCTGACAGTTGTTCATATTGTAGGAGTGAGGTTATGATATGCAGTGTGGATTGGTCCGTACTATGGATTAATATCTTTGTTTTCAAAGTTCAAGTAGTCGATCTGAACTGTTCAACATGATCTCCATATGAAAATGTAGTTGCTGACTAAATTTCACATTTTTAGAATTTTTTTACTATTTTTTAGATAGGTAGAAAATCACTTAAGATATTGATCCATAGTACAGATCAATCTGCGCTATGCATAGTACCATAGCCTCACTCTTATAGAAGTTCAGTTGTTACTGCCTTTGACGTGCTATTTCTCGTGGCTGATTTAAAACTCTTCAAGGCTTGATTCCTACCTAAAATCCGGTTCACACTTGCTAATAACTTTTTTCTGGTGTTGCCACTGACTGACGCAATAATATTGTTGCTGATAAACTAGTACAGTGCTTTAAACACAAGTACCTTGTATTTATTATCTGTTATTCTGACAAAGTATAATAATGACATAATATTTAGGAAACAACGACAACTCTGCCTGGGAGGCAAACACCGAGGCTACAAATGCAAATGAACCAACACAAACTCAGGAAAACGGTTGGGACACTTGGCAACCAAACCCTAGCAGACCAGGCGCTTCTTGGTCATACAGGGGATCTGGTGGCGGTTTTTCTAGAGGCACAAGGAGGGGTAGAGGTAGAGGCGGCAGGTATTCCAATCCAAAGTTCAATAAATGATATCAGAAGGAATTTTACTTTCGGAAGTAGGTGACCCTTTGTACATTAGTACAAGGCAGAATTTAGATATGCTATGCAAGTATGCAAGGAGCCACTCGAATTTGCTGTAAATATGTTGGAGTTTGGGTAATTGTAGAATTGAGATAGTATCTAGTACTCAGGTAGCTTTAGTTTCTTGTTTCTTCTTTTTTTTCTTCTTTCCTTTGTGATGTGTTCTTAATGCTTTATCTATGCTATTGTTTTGAAATTTCGGTCGCATGTGAATATTTTGGTTTTGCTAGAGGCATTCTAATATGGTGTCCTAGTGCATGCTAGAATCAGTTTTAGTTGAGTGAAACTCACTCTAATCACTAAACTACAAGCACACATTTATCAATTTATAAGGTTAATCTATATAAGAAACTTATAAAAAAAACAATTAAATTTTAATATACATGATTATTATTTTTTAAATAATAAAGGTGACTAATCACCTTGACTGTACATCCGCCTTGACCTCTTGTCACGGGTTAAGAGCTATTGCGTGCATGGTTCTTCATTAATGCAGATACATTTTGATAATACAATGTATATATATCTGCGAAAATCAAAAGATTTTACTATTTGCCTTAAATTAAATTAGCAACAATATATATCTTACGGTTTGTGATCCTAATCCTTCTTTCAAATCATCTAATTTTAACAAGTAGCTTCCTCTACAAGCTATGACACTGGATCCCAACAATTCCAACAAAAAATGTCGTGTGTCAACCTCATCCCCATGACCGACTTCTCAAAGCTCCTTGCAGCGGTCCATCCCGACGTAGAACCCACCATGGTCATAACACTGGGCAATGCAGCGCTCATCGACTCATCACTCGGCCATGTGCAAATTCTCACCTATCCCTTCCCATCTGATGGTCCAAACACAAGTGTTGAAACCATGGGACTCGGTTCAAAAGACGAGTCATTGCTGATCGATAAGAAGTCATGGTTGATTCGTCCAGCTGTGCAACAGCTTATCAGTAACTACAAACCAGATGTTGTAGTGGCAGATGCTCTATTTTCTTGGGCCCCTACTGCTGCTGCTGAATATGGAATCCCTTGCCTTCTTTTCTTTTGTAGTGGCATCTTCCCTCTTGTTGTTTATCAGCATATTTCTCAGATGAAGCCCAACATGGGCTTTGATGACAACATAACAGTATCTGATCTCCCGGGCCCCAAAATAGTGATGCCAGTTCGTGAATTGCCAAATTATCCCCTCGGGCAAGATGATGCATCAAACCAAATTCTTGATGGCATGTTTGGATCTTGTTCCAATACTTCTGGCATTATATTCAATACATTTTGTGCACTCGAAAGTGAGTACTGTAAGGAGTTCGAAAGGGCTCAAACAAAAAGAGCCTACTTCATAGGACCGGTACTCTCCTCTTCCTACAGCAGCAGCAGCAGTACTACTACTATCCATCGTGGAGGCGAAGGAGATGTTGGTTGCTTGAGGTGGCTTGACGGCAAGGTAAATGGATCCGTAGTTTTTGTCAGCTTCGGTAGCCATTGCTACTTTAAATCTGAACAACTTCATGAATTAGCTATTGGTTTAGAACACTCTAGAAGAAATTTTCTTTGGGTTGTTAGAGGAGATAACATCAAGGAATGGATGCCTGATGGATGGGAGGATAGGAATAGGATAACTGGAAGGGGACTTGTGGTGAAAGGATGGGCCCCTCAAGGAATGTCACTAGTGATCCGTTTAAAATAGCCTCGATTATTATAAGCATTTTAAAGTTTCCATTCTATCATAAAATAACAATTTGACAAATACATGATTTTTGTATGAGCAACACCACGCTTAATCATGAATAAGCACACATTATCACATGGAGAAGAAAAGTCGTCCCAAAGAGAACTAGAACTAGCATGTAATTTATAAATTTTATAGGTTCAAATGTGAAAAAAATTGGACCAAACAATTGAATTTATCATGTTAAAATAAATCACTACATATAGATTGACCAACTGTTACTTTGTATCAAACTAAACAACCAATTGAATCTTCTTCAAACTTAACAACATTTCATTTTTTTTATGTAATTAAATTAATTTTATTTCTTAATTAAAGCCCTTTTAACTTATAGTTTAAAATTTTAATTATTACTTTATCCTCGCTCTTTGGAGTCAGAAGTTGGAGAAGTTCTCACAAGGGATTCAATTCCTTACTTTGTGCTGGTCCCGTGAAGTCAAAATCTTTTTGGGAGAGTTCCCTTGCCAATGGATGCAAGTAGAGTTGGAAAAACATACCGTGCCGTGACCAAAATGTTAAGGGATGGTCACGGCACGCGAATGGTCACGCCACGTGAGTCATGCTATGCCTAACGTGCCGTGACTATACGTGACTTGCGTAACCATTTAATCATAATTTAAGTTAGTTTATTCAAGATTCACCATCAAATTAATATCTAATGGTTATAATTACATGTGACTCACGTGACTATGTGCCGTGCCGTGACCAAAATGTCAAGGGGTGGTCACGACACGCAAATGGTCATGCTACATGAGTCACGCTATGCCTAACGTGCCGTGACTATACGTGACTTGCGTAACCATTTAATCATAATTTAAGTTAGTTTATTCAAGATTCACCATTAAATCCATATCTAATAGTTCTAATTACACGTAACTCACGTGACTATGTGCCGTGCCGTGACTAATCTTTCACATGCCGTGCCAAAGTTTCAAAAGATGAGGCACAACATGGGACACGTGAGTCACGGCGCATAAATAACATGCGTGCCGTGCCATTCCATGCCGTAACCGTGCCGTTCCGTGACGGAGCCGGCTCCACCGTGCCATTTTTCCCACTCTAGATGCAAGAATGAGAGGACATTAAATATGGAGGCACTTTTTATATTTTTCTTTGTTTGGGCGTTTTTTCTCCCTTCAACTCGAATCGAGTCTTCTACTTGACAAAGTGTGGGTAATAATCAAAATAGAAACAAGAGTAAACTATACCAAAATGTTTTCCAGACAGTAATTCTATTTTCGAGTCTTCTATTTTTCGTCATTGCTTATTGACAATAATTCTGTACTAATTGTACTACTAACAACGCCATACAATTATACCAAAATGTTTTCCAGACAGTTCCATAAAATATAAATAACCTTCTTTGAAAAAAAGTAAAATGGCAAAATTTCTTGGCTCTATATCATCAATGCTCAAGAAAAAACAAAAATAATATAAAGATAAAAAAGAAAATCCAGGTTACATTATGTTTTAAAATATCACTTGCACCATTCTAAAATTGGAAATGTCATGACAGTCCCCAAATTAACAGAATAAAAAATGCCTACAATAACCAATTATGTCCTTGTTCACCAACAGCTAAGAAAATTAGGCACTATAAGAAAAACTACTTTTGAAAAACCAAGGCAAGAAAGAGAAAACAAGAAATGAATCGGGATTTAGGGGATTTTGATCATGGAATGCACTTCTACAAAATTGAATTTCAAAGGCTATGCTTAAAATTCCGCTAACAAAAACACCTTTCTTTGCTTAAAATGCAAAATTCCATATAAATAAACTCGGTTTAGTTCTCCTTGCTATTAGATTTCTCATCTTCAACATAGGAAGGCTCAACTGGAGCCATCCAAAGACCCCACAAAATAATTAAATGAATGCACAAAAGTATTAGAGAAGAATAGAAGGTCGAAGGATATATATTCCAGCATATCTCCACTCCAGCAAATAAAATTAGCCTACACAAAAAAATTGGGCATAAATAGAAGTTTTCCAAAACAAAAAGAAAAAACATTCCAAAAGAAACTTCATATGGTTCTATTCCACACAATTCATGGAAACTATCATGATACACTTTCAAAATATAGTGTACTCATGCAGTACCTACATTTCACTAAAATATAAGAGACAATTTATTTGCTTTTTTTTTTTTCTATTAAATCTTTCATTTACGATGTCAGTTTGATACCTTATAAAAGTAGGGAAAGTTGTCTTCCATAAAAGAAATGGCAAGGAATAGAAGTACCTGAAAAAAAAATAACAAATATGAATACACTAAGAAAAAAATGAATGTACAAATGATTTAACTAAATACTTGGCCTAAGTTAAAACATTATAGTCTTACCATGAATAGAATTGGTAATGGAGAGATCGAGCAAACACAATGCCAATAAAGTTCCCGACAAACATAACAGTTGCTACATCTGGAACAAATTATCCCAAAATATATACATTAATTTTTCAGTTCTGATGAATAACAAAGAAAACTGAGAGTGGATTTTATAATATTAATTGTACGCATACGTTCTCTGTTTATCGTTTTGAGTCTTGATTTGCATGAGAAAACTTGAAATGATAAGAGCTTAGATGCAGTATCTTTCAACCAGGTGTGCAAAAGACATATAAGCCCTCCTTCATACCTGAATGTATAATTAACATTGTCAACATAAAAAGAAATAACCATGGTGAAATTAAGCAAGTAAAAAACATAAATCCCAGCTATCAGCAACTAGAGGAGGTACCAGGTTTTATATTGCAAATGTACACTAATAAAAATATATACTAAAGAGTAAGGCTATGGAACTATGCATAGCGCATAATGGTCCGTATTGTGGATCAATATCTTCATTTTTAAAGTCCAAACAATCGATCTTAACCATTCAACATGATCTACATATAAAAATGTACATGTAGATCAAATTTTACATTTTTATAATTTTTTTCACTATTTTTTTAGATAGGTAGAAAATCACTTGATCTAAAGATTCTAGACCATTCAAAAGTAGTGATTTTCTACCTATCTAAATAATAGTAAAAAAATTCTAAAAAATGTAAAATTTAGTCTGCAAATACATTTTCATATGTAAATCACGTCGAACAGTTCAGATCGACTATTAGACTTCGGAAACAAAAATATTGATCCGTAGTACGGACTAATCTGCGCTATGCTTAGTACCAAAGCCTATTAGCCTCACTCCACTAAATATATACTAATGCAGTTTTCAGTATGAAATGTCTAGTACCAGCCAGAAAAGCATACAAAGCATACTGTATCCGTTTGGTCTGATACTGGTACATACAGGCACCATGTAGTTTGATTTTCTTGATGAAGCACTCACTTGGACCATTTGTAGTGTGCAAATACGAGAAGAGTCGTAAGATGGAGAAATAGCAATGCACTTGCAAATTCTTTTGATACGAAAACTTTCTCCGGGACAACCTTGAAGTTCACTGACCTGTCAGTACAAAAAAAAAAGTCAATCATGAATGCTATCGGTTATCCAAACTGAGAAATTTATAATACAAAATAAAAGTACTATACAATTAGAAAATGTACCAGAAGTGGATGAAGACACGGCCCAGGTTGAATGCTCTTGAAATGTATTCCACTGGATATGATGTTAAAAAAGGTAAACCCACACTAATCTGCAATTTAAATATAACCATAATACTACGTATAAAAAAACATTGATATTAATACTATAAGAATATAATTGTAAAAATATAACAACAGATTAACTGCTTAAGAAAAGAACAAACCTGCAAGAGGCCAGCTCCTAATAATGCCAAAAACACTCCCTTAAAGCTCAAACCCTACAAAATAAGAAAAAAAAAATGAAATATTCTTGCATAAATGATCATAAAAACTAATAGAATAATAATCTATAACAGTTATGTAGTACCTTTAGCATAAGAAGAAGTAAAGGTGGAGCAAAAAGAAGCACATTCATTTTAATCGATACGGCTCCACTGTAATAACGAAAATGTATAACTGTACAAAATTAAAAATGCTAAACTTTAATTAACAGAAGATAAGTTATAGCAACAAACTTTACAGGGGTAATTTCAACCATGGGCTGAAATGTTCCAAATAGTGTTTTAGGAGTCACCTGGTATCAGTATAAACCTAGAATGAGGCTATGGTACTAATGCATAGCGCATATTGGTCCGTACTACGGATCAATATTTTTGTTTTCAAAGTTCAAACAGTCGATCTGAACTGTTCAACATGATTTCCATATCAAAATATACTTGCAGACTAAAGTTTTTAGTTTTTAGAATTTTTTTAGATAGGTAGAAAATCACTATTTATGAATGGTCTTGAATATGTAGATCTAGTGATTTTCTACCTATCTAAAATAAATAGTAAAAAATTCTGGAAAATGTAAAATTTGATCTAGAAGTACATTTGCATATGGATAGATCATGTTGAATGGCTCAGATCGATTGTTTGGACTTTGAAAATGAAGATTTTGATCCATAGTACGGACAATATGCGCTATGCATAGTACCACAGCCTCACTCTAAAACCTAGATGGTACTATAACAAGACAGCAGATACCAATACTACTGACTTCTTTTGTGTTTTTAAGTTAACACCAAGAAAATATAGTCACCTGAAAAGAAGAAGAGCTAGGTACCACTTCTGGTATAAAAGCAAAGCCATAGAAGCATGAAGAAATATCATGGCAAAGCAATCATTAAATAGTCGTAATACAAATATTGAATGAACTCTCTTCGACAAGCTAAGCAAGACAAAAGCCCACCAAGGGATCTGTACCATCATTAAAAAAGTAAAAACAATTAAATATTAAATGAATTTTTTAGAGGCTTAAAAGAAATAAGCACATGCACCTAAATTATATGTAAATTCCTTCATTATCACCAATTGCATAAAGGACCCTGCAATTTAATTGCCTTTTACAGCATCTCTTAATTTATCGATATCGTATGTAAGAATAAACATTTACGAACAACGATTTAGATAGCACAGCATGCAATCCATACTCTTAACTTGTATTATAATTATGAATCTAAAATTAAAATTTGATTCATAATTATACAACAAATACATACCACATCTGTCTTCAAGTATATGAACTGCACAAGGGCAAGATTGATAATGTACATAATGCCAAATAATATCTGCAAGAATTGAACACAATATTCTTTAGTCAAAAGGGGTGGAAAGATGCAAAATATGCAATAAAACCCTCAATACAAGTAGTTTTTACGAGAACCCAACTAAGACCTACTGACATGGCAATGCAATACACAATTGATATTGTACTTACATAGACCAGTAAAAAATGTGACCTAATTAAAGGCTAAAAGTTCCCTTTAAGCTTTCTCTGAAATCATGTTTTTGCCCAATTGTTCTAGTGATGCCTAATTGAGCTTTATGAGCTCTCAGGAAGCACACGAAAAAAAAAAATACCAAAAGGCAGGCTAAAAGTCTTCCATGTAATTAATGGTCCAAATTTGGTACAGTTATACACTGGTACTAGGAATCAGGGACGACAAATGTAACAAATAAAGAATTTGTTGAAGTTTACAACTATCTGATTTTTTTTTTAAGAAAAAGAGTATATTACTTATGACCTGAGCAGGAAAGACATGGCCTCCAGTGACAAATTTGACAAGAGAGTATATGTAGAGAAACCCAGCTGGATAGACCAAAGGCCCAGTATCTCCTTTTAGCTTGGAGTAGTCTCTCTCTCCACTAAGAAACCCATCTACCTAAACATATATCCAAATATTAAAAAAAAAGAATTAGTTAAGCAATAAAATTAGAGAAAGAGTTTAAGGTGTAAACTGACAAAACTCTAGAACTTCATGAGAAAATATCATGGCTATCTTTCGCTTGAACATCTTCTAGCCTATTCAAAAAATGCAACACACTCCCTCTTAAATCACCATTGATGTTGAGAAAATTAGTGAACTTGAGGTAGGGGTTGAAAATAGGTTTACAAATTAAGATATTATCCACAAGATTTTATAAACAGGTTACTATTTACATTTCATATGCAGAGATAATTTCAGTATCTCGATATGTTAAGCATTGTTTGATGAGGCCCCTTGCCCCAAATTCACAAACAACAATATATAAAAAATAAACTTGTCTGTTACATGATATACAGTGAAAAATGACAGCTTAATCATACATCATAAGTTCAAAACTAAATTACTGGAATTATGGAATTATTTTTGAAGCCACAAATTTCTTTTGCTAAGATGTGTTTAGCGATATATCCAGAAATGTCAGCAGGCCTGTATTCATTCTAAATTGACTGCATTGATTGGAGAAAGTAAAATTCTATTTGCAAAGTAATTTGTTCAGATTCTACCAGTACTCAGCTGCTGATATATGATGCTGCCATAAGTGATGAAACAAAGGATCATATAAGTTGAGAAAAAATATACTGTTTTAAACAGAAATTCACCTGAGACATGTAAGCATCCCAATCTATCTTGGTATCTACAAAAACCATAAACATATGAGCAGAGATTGAAAGATTACAAATTTGCACCAAATGAGTAGAAATCAACTAGACCCAAATTAGTGAAAATATACTAAAAGAAGGTTCTAATTAGTAGCATGATCACTCACATGGTACATAGAGAATAATCAGCGTGACCAAAATTGCGTCGAGGCATAGGAGGAGAGAAGCGAAGATTGTTTTCGAATTCCTAAATCGATCTATTAGGGTTTTAACAGATCGAAAGGGATTTCTACCCATTGATGCGAAAACCTGCTCCTTTCTTTCAGTCCTCTGAGATTGATCAGAATTGCGCGATGAAAAACAGATCGGGGTTTGATTACAGAATCAGTCGGATCCGACCCGAAATTGGGAGCATTGCCTTCTTAGTTCTTACTACCTCTGACAAGGCGGGTCCGCATGCTGCTGTTTCTGCGAGTCTACCACAACACTGAATTCGTATCACCTAAAGTAACTCAAATTTTGAGTTTAGATCCAAACCGTTCGATTTATTTTGACACGAATATTAAAGAAATATTTGAAGCCCCGTACATTCTATCTCGGATGTACAGACTGCCGCAATACTGGCGTAGCGTAACTATGACATGTAATAAAAACTATTTAAATCGAAATTTTGAATTTAATATATTATCTTGTAATATTTTTAAAAAGTGTTGAAGATTTATGTAATCAAATCAAACGGTTTAAATTCACGTAATACTTATAGGCTCATAGCTATAGCGGCAAATTGGTTAAACTGAACTAAAATTAGAAATATATTTAATTATTTATCAATATAAGAGCTTTTATGGGATTAAAAAAAATATTTGGTCAAATGAGATGTAATTTGTATAAGAAAATAATTTAAGAGCAGCTATAAGAGCTTTTATAATTCTTGAGTTAAAACATAATTGAGCTTCATTAATAAAAACAATACTGTGTTGCGACATTTTTATGGAACTAAAATTTAAATTTGAAAGCTATTTTTTTTTGGTGCATATCCTTTTTGCATGGCACTGAGTCTTATTGCAAAACTAGTTCTTAATTATTTCAATGTCACACTTGCATTATTCATAAATTCTATTCAGAAAACACAAATTCCTATTTCATTAAGTTTTTGCGCCTATATGAATATAAAATGTCTTTACTATTTTTAGAGTTGTGCATCAGAGAGCGGTAATACGAATTCCATTATTCATAAATCAGTATTATCTTGTATCCTGATATAAGCATGATCTCGAGGTCTGTTAATTAATTTTTCGAACTTGTGATTGTTCAATTGAATCTACTCATGAAAATAACCAATTTAGAAGTGATTTATTATTATTAAAAAGATTATTCAATTGTATGTTGTGAACTTTTTAAAAGTGCAGAGCAACTATGTATTGTATGTTAATTTATGATAGTGAATTGAAGGGGAACAATTTGGGTCTAACGTCCATCGGACTCAAATTTGAGTCCAATAAGTTCCCAATTCGTCCGATGCATTTTAAGATTCGTGCACGATAAATCCACACAAAGATTAAAGTGGTGTGCACAGATTTTAAAGTGCATCAGACGGATGTGGAATTTGAGTTTAATGGGCGTTAGAACCAAATTGTTCTCGAATTGAAGATGCTGATAAGACAGTTCTCTAGAAAAATTTGATTTTGCTACAGATTTACCAATGTAATAATAACATAACTTTGTTGGGTTGCACTTGTGAAAATGCCTTTCAGACTATTTAGAGCATCTCCATTTCTGAAACTTTATGGATTTCTAATCTAACGTGGCGATTTCTATTCTAATTTTAGATATGTACCTTAGTAGAAACTATTGGGCAAAGTTTCTTATGAATAACATCTCCATCCCACTAATTGAAATGAATTTCTAAATAACTGTCAACCAATATGAAGGTTTAGAAACTCTTAAAAGTAATTTCAGAATTGTGAAGGTTTAGAAATTTTAGAGGCTTTAATTTAAGTGATTACCAGTTATTTAGAATTCATTTCAAATGTTGAGATGGAGATGCTGTTCTATTACTGTTGAATGCTATTTTTACTCGTGTTCTTTTTGTCAAGTTGGGAGCATCTTTTCTATGTTAAATAAAAGGGCTATGAAAACGGTCCGAATCGAAGCTCAAAGTTTGACATTATGCTCTGGCGCCACTATAAAGGACTGCTCGATCTGCATCTAACGATAATCGTATAGAGACTTAGAGCAGTTCCTATTTTCAATATGGTAATTGTTCTTTGCAAAAAAGATAATTAATTGTATAGAGACTTAGTTTCTAAGTTCTAGGCAATACGGTGATAATTTGATTACACTTTTGTAATTATTTTGTTTTGAAAGAGAAATATTTTATTTGGTATTTTTTAAAAACAGGACATTACATAAAATGCTTCTCTTTTTTTTTTTTTTGATAAAAGGCAATGGAATTGCCAGTTTCAATATATTGAAACCATGAGTTAACTTACAAAATAGTACTGTCTTGATATTACAAAATCATCGAAGGAATAGAAAAATAAAACACGACATAATCTGAGACTCAAATTGAATCACACGAAGCTGAATCTTCCTTACAACTTACAAGGTCAACAAGGAGACAATGAAAAAAATCCAAAGAGCCTTCCTTCTTCTCTGATAACAAATTATGTAGGATGTTGTCTAACATCTTGATTTTGAACAATATCATGAGTATTATCACAATCAAGAAGCGCCTCCAAAGCTATGCGGAGAAAAACATCGGTTCCATTGAAATTGGTACTCATAACAGTGCATATTCTCTTTCTCAAATCCAAATCAATCGTGCTCTGTTCCATCATCTTCAGAAATGCCTCCTATGAGTGACTGAGTAGGTGAATACACATTGGCATGCAACTAAGATGATTGAATTGTGTTTGTTGAGGTGAGGAACTGGGGATGTATTTGGAATGATAAAATTTGAATAGGTGGAGGGGAGTGTTGAAATTTGAACACCAGTCAAATAACTGTCCATGCTTTTTATACACTAATGAAAGAGTAAAAAAAATGGTTTTGTCCCAACTTGGCTGATTGGTCTCATGGAAACAAATAAAAGATCGGAGAGTCTGATTCATTGTAACAAGGGGGAATTTCAAATATACCATTCAAAAACTTTAAAATTATATATTTATCACTTCAAATTCTATAATTACATTTACATCGTAAATTCTAATAACTCACATATTTATCCAATATAACTTAAATATATATTAAATAAACTCAAAACACAAATTAATTATAGAAACAGTAGGAAATATCTAAGTACATCACAAGGAAAGCACCATATATTTCCTAATGTTACAATTAATTACATCACATATGGACTCAGAAGACAATAATATACAATCAGATTTTTCATGCGGCTATTATCAAAATATTTTTGGATAAATAAAGGATTTGAAGGAAACGTAAATATGCCTGAAATTTGGATGTACGCATTAGAACTACAACTACTGCTGTAATTAGAATACATGTTAATTTAGAGTTTCAGACACGGACATTCATTTGTTATATTTATTTTTTAAATACATGCATTTACCAAATACATCTAGATGCATGTATTTAGATTTTAAACACAAGTTTTACTAGCCTTTACAAAATAAGGATATTAGTGTTATTTTGTACAAAAAGTGGGATAAGAAAATTTTCAACTACTTCTGGTTGGTATCTGTCATTGACCCTACCGACTATTGGTAAATACCAAAAGTGCACATTTTAATCCATTTTTTTAAGGGTCAATAGATAAAAAAAAATAGGCTTGTAACCAATGTTTCTTTGTCGTCGATTCCTCAATCATTTGCAATGTTTTTTACCACGGAATTTTAGCTTTTGAAGAACAAAATATAAGTCAAATAGTTCATGCATCAATGAGCGTACATCAATGCTACAGGCAGGTGTAAAAATATGAAAAAGGCATAGTGTGCTGCTTATAGCATATATAGTTTCATGCTGTGTTATCTCTTTAAAATATATTGGATATACTTCAATCACGAATTCAAACTATCGAAACCGATCATCTACTTCACAAGTGATGCATTTACATATACAATTTATAAATTTTTGCATTCATTCAGTACAAAATTAAGCGGTAAAAAAACAATGAAAAAACAATGTATTAAAATTAACTTATTAATCTTCATAATTTAACTGCTTGACTTTATATTTGTAAAAGAAAATTTCTAGCCTGCCCGTACAACCTTTTAAAATAGCCAATATTCCTGTGAAAACATCAAAATATCCCATATCCCTATAAAAACTTAATATATTTCCTTTCATCTCCTTGTATTCATTTAACTTTTTATTTAGTTATTTCAAAAATTGAATTGACAAATATATCCTTTTATTTTTACTCTCATCTCTCCAAATAGATTGTGTCATTCTAAAAGTGCCACTGAATTGGTTATCACTCACAAAAGTGCTTGTAAAGAAGAAAGGTTTTGTAATGATTGCAGCCCAGATCTTGTTTGTTTTCTCAGGGGTCCCTAAAGTGCTTGAATTTTTTTTTTTCTTAATTCGTTAGATTTCTTTTCAGGGGTTTTATGCTTCTAATTAAGTACTTGAGTTTCAATTGATATAGATTTTTCCTTCATCAAAAGTTTTCATGGGAAGTGTAAGAAACAGAAAGTGCCTTTGTTTGTGTCTTCCTCTTTAATGCATGGCACCGTAGCAGAGAGATTATATATTGAAAAAGATAAATTATGATTACATCGAACCATAGCACATGGGTTATTTAACAATATTTGAAAATAAAAACCTGGAGTTCACTGAGAAACCAGCTCCAATTTGGAGGTTGTGATCATATGATTTGGGAGTCCTATATATATATTTAGATTTTATCATGTTTGGTTCTGCACGTTGTTCACTTTGTTCTCTCCTTTTGCTTTGCTCTTTTTGAGTTTCGTAAGTGATATAAACCATTTATTCTGTTGAGCTTTAGTCCCAACTATATTGCACTTGTCTTTAATTGGTCATGGGTCACTCTTTTAATTGGAACTACATTTGTTTTTCTCATCCTGTGTGCTTAGGAGTGCAAAACTATTGCTTAATTGTTTATGAAACAATGAATCGATTAAGTAGCCAATGCAGTAGATATTGGGTTTGAGTTTTTTTTTATAAGAATTACCATCTTCTGAAATTGAACCTGGAGCTGCTTTGGAGAGCCTTTTTTTGCTCCACACAGATGTTCTTCTATAGGAAGCCAAGGGTTGATTAATTTAACTAAGCACAGAAACATTATTACCTCTATTTGCTAATAAAGTAGCTTTATTATTATTATTATTATTATTATTATTATTATTATTTTTTATTTGGAGTTGGAGATTTAGATAATTAGATTGATTATGTTGTAATCTGTTTCATATGCATGCTATGCTTGCATTATTGGCTGGATGTGGAAATTTTTTTTTTATATACATAATATAACTGATAATACTTGTCGCTTTTGCATTAATTTTGAGTTACTTTAATTATCCCATTAAAAAGTAGTTGATTATAATGACATTTGAGTGCATTCTTCTCCTTTTGTTCTAACACCTCAAAGAGAAAGAGTGGCTGGTATTTTCGATGCCATAGATGGATCCAAAAAAAAGTTTTGGATCCAATTTTTTATTCAATCCGGTTTGCAATCCAAACTCAATAATGGTGGCTTTCGGATTGCAAACCGGATTGTTTGTGGCCAAATTATTGTGAAGTTGTGTACATCAGAAAAAAAACTTTGGATCCAAATTTTTTTTCGGATCCATCTATGCCATCGAAAATCCGAACTATTCTTTGTTTCTCTATATTATTTAATAATAATTTTTATAAATAAAAAATTCTCCAGAAGTGAATAGGGCTGCTAACGAGTCAAGCTCGGCTCGTCATATGACTAATTCGGCTCAACCCAGGCTCGGCTCAGTCTTGAAGAACAAAACTCGGCTCAATTTAATGAGTTTGAGCCTTCGGCTCGGCTCAAACTCGGCTCATGACTCGCGAGCCCAACTCATGTCATAACTCGCGAGCTCACCTCATGCTAAGTATTAGAAAAACAAACATTTACTTGATTACAAGTCATAATCTTACCTAAACTATTCAAATCAAGCTTTAAAATAATGTGATTGAACCGAATTTAAATCAAATTTTTTATAATAATGCGATTGAACTGAATTCAAATCAAACTTTAAAATAATGTGATTGAACAGATAAAAACGATTTTAAATTCTCTGCGTTAAAATTCTCCAACACCTCACCCTTAAATGGTAATTAAACAACTATTAGACAATACTTTGTTGTCAAATGTCACTAAATTTTTTTTAAAGCTAGATCCAAATATTAATACAACTGTTGTTTTTAATACATCTAAATCTCGCTCACTCATGCAGTTTCAGTTTCATATAATAATAATTTTTATCTTTTAATTAAATTTTTGAAACAGATCAGATGAATGTTTTGTTTCTCAAGAAGGGATAGGAATTGAGAAAATCTCCTACGAACTGCAATACAGTAATTGAAAGTATACCATTTAAATTCATGAGTCATGATTTTTTATGATAATCTTTTATCCTACAAAAGAGGCCGGCCCAGATTTTAAACTTTATATATTCGCACGTTTTGTCGAAACTAGAAGCAAATTTGATTGTGAATATTAAGTCTTGTGCCATTTGATCTGAGATTATAAATTGAACTTATAAATACAAATAAAAAATACCTAAAACTAATCAAGTACAAAAAGAAGAGACTCATTGGCTCATGAGCCGGCTCGGCTCGGCTCGGGCTCGGCTCAGTTTGAGTGATAAAATATGAGCCGAATCGAGTTCGGGCTTTATTTAGTTTAGAGTCTGGCTCAATACAATTTATTGAGCCGCTCAACTCATTGGTTCATGAGCCGACTCGGCTCATTAGCAGCCCTAGAAGTGAACCTCATCAAAAGCATGCCTAGTAGTCTTAAATAACAGGAACTAAAGGTACAAATAGGTAATAATTTTATATACACAATAGACCCATTGTAAGGTTCTAAGCTTATATAAACATAATGAAAATCAGATTAATTTAACAACGGTAGCCCAGGTGATTGAGGTACCACAATGCGCCCTCTGCAGCGTGTTCTTGTGCGGCTTCTCTCTGACAATTAGGTGCACTGAAGCAGTCAAGTACTGTCAGTGAGTATGTATTAATTAATACTGTTACCTTGTACTTGAACCTGTTTGAGCAAGAAATTGATAAATATCAATTTTATGTTTCTTTATAGCCAACCAACAATAACTACTCAAAAATTAAGTTAATTTCTCTTGAGGGTAACAACTTTCTAAAGCTATAAAGAGTGCATAATGTATAAACCTAGTTATACTCATAACACTCAATTATCGGAGACAGCTTATATTGAGCTTAGTTATGCATTTAAACTTGAAGGTAATAGACTAATAGAGTGAGGCTATGGTATTATGCATAGCGCGGATTTATTCGTACTATGGATCAATATCTTCGTTTTCAAAGTCCTAACAGTCAATTTGAACCATCAACATGATCTCCATATGAAAATGTACTTGTAAATCGAATTTTACATTTTTGCAATTTTTTACTATTTTTTAGATAGGTAGAAGATCACTTAATCTAAAAATTCTAGACCATTAATAGTAGGGATTTTTCACCTATTTAAAAAAATAGTAAAAAAATTCTCAAATCCATAGTAACGAAAATATTAATCCATAGTACAGACCAATCCGCGCTATGCATAGTATCGTAGCCTCACTCAATAAAGCACCCCGGGAATTTAGAAGAGAAGAGGTTATAACAAGAAAACTTACATAATATTCTGGTCGGGACCCATCACTTCACATAATTCGTACGTAGGGCTGTTCCACTTGTTAGCGGAACAAATATCAAACAACCTTAATTTTGCAGTCTTGGCAGAATCTGCATGTTTCAATAATAAAATAAAATAAAACAGATGTTAATACAATTACAGGACTGGAATACCATAGTTAAGCTAATGTGGTACTTCCGAATTTGTGAAACAATTAGGAGAAAAGTGCGTGTGTGTATGTTCTCTGAACAATGTTTCATAACATCTATATATTTTGAAGGGTAATGAAGGTACTTTGGCAATCTATTGAAGCAGACAGGTGTACCAGGACCCTGATCTTCACTTGTTGGAAACAAACTCATATTTGCAATTTAAACCCACAAAATTCTTAAATTTTGTAAATAATTTGCAACCAACTGATGGAATGATAGACTACTCCAAAGACAATTTTCTCTCCCTACCTCCTGAAAATTCAATTGAACTAAAAAAGTAAAGCCAATTAAATTTAACAATTGTCTTAAATTGTATTGACATTTATAAAGCAATCCAGCTGAATCAAGCTTTGCTTCAATTACTGGTTCCTGTCTGTGAGGTATGAGTGTTATTTAGGAAGAAAAAATAGGCAATTTGCAAAGAAAGCCCCTTCCATGTACCAGACTTACCAGAAAAATATAAAATAATATAAATAAGAAGACAAGGCTTACCAGAAGTATCTGCACTATTGCAAGATATCTCTTCCAAGCAATTATTCTTCTCTTTATCTTCCCCTGTATTTCCTGGCGCGTGTTCATCGACTGTGGGTCCCGTCTTGTGCACCTTTTTTACATGCAACTCAAAACTATCCTTTGTCATGGCTGTGATATCTTCCGTCTCTTCGAGAGACTTTCTTTTAATGTTGGTGTGAAACTGTGTGATATAGAGGTAAATTAATAAAAAATATTTACGGTGAATGAAAAAATTGAGCCCCAAAAAACCTATTTGGTTATTAGGAATGATCTGTAATAGCGTTTCTAAATAAGCGTATTCCAATTAAAGAAGAACTAATTTTGGAGAATCGAATACTATTGCAGACAAGGAAACTAAAATTTTCAATTATTGCAAGTTGCAAAATCAGACAGGAACTTGGAATAAAGGAAAGAGACTAGGCATATTTCCCAACATTTGGTGTGATTCTTTTCCTTAAAAATAAAAAGAAAAGATAAGCTTGCAATACCTTAAACCCTAACCATTAGCACCACTAGCACCTAAAGGACCTCCTTTTTAAAAAAGAGAAGAGTCCAATCGGTAATAGAGAAGTAAACATTTTAACAGAACAGTTTTGGCTTCATGCAGCGCGCAACCATATACAGCGCTGTTTTGATTCTATAGTCAGTGAGCTGCATGAAGCTAAAAATGCTCTGTTAAATTTTTTACCCGTAGTAGAAGGAGAGGAGCAAATTAAGTAAGGGAGGGAATTATTTAATCTTCCCCAACATATTTTAGTTAATTAATTAAAATGTGCATGCTCCAAGGCGGGTAAAGATTAACAGAGCAATTTCGCTTCATGCAGCGCACTATCCTTATCCGGCACTTTTGATTCTATAATCCTTGCGCTGTCTTAAGCCAAAACTACTCTGTTACAATATTTACCCTCCAAGGCTCGTCGGAGGAAAAACAAAAAGGTAACTGATTTGTTAAGTAAATAATGGAAAGAGAGTTTAAAAAAAAAAGTAAATAATGGAAAGAGCTTAGGATAAGGTTAGGTTACCTCCATTTCCATGGGATCAAACCACTGCCAGGATTCGTCTTCTCTCACCACCATTTTTGTCTCTTTTTTTAACTGCTAGTTCTAACCCTTCTTGTCGGGAATGAAATAGACACGCGACAGGGACCGCGAGTAAAGCTTTTGCTGGGGACGAGAGAGAGCTCAGAGAGGTGAGTTTCTTCTAAAGTAATTCAAATTGTTCGGTAAGATACGGACCGTCAGATTACGCAAATATTCGTGCTGATTTTGATCGAACGGTTTGTATCTAAGAACAAAATTTGAGTTACTTTCGGAGATTGAATTCGAGAATCGAGAGTCGGCATTTGTTTGTCGGGACTCGAAAGCGGAACCGGGAGTCTGGATCAAATTTGGATTTGGTGCGATGATGGTCGAAGTCGTTGGATTCGCTATAAGATTCGTGTAGATGATTATCTTAAGACCAGTTTTTTTTCTTGTAGCTGACGAGAGGTTGGAGATCTTATAATGCGTTTTTGGTGTTATAGCTACAGAACATTGCGGAGGTTCCAAATTAATTATTTTTTATAAATAATTAGGCCAGATAACACAAAAAAATAGACTGATAATATTGTAAGAAAATACCTTTCACATCCTTCAAAATTATATATACAAAAAAAAAAGAATTAAAGGACATATATGATATTAATTATTTTTTTAATTAAGATTACACAAAATCGTCTACAAACATTTTATATGGGAATGTTGAGATATTCTTCCGGTTTTTTAATATGAAGGAGTACATTTTTTTTAGATACTAATCAAAATTATTAAAGGTTATTTTTACACTATTAAAATTTTGAAAATGAAATTAATTAGAATTAGGTATTTCTTCTGCACAAAAAAAAGAAGATAATTTTGGCAGATGTGTCATATTGATCAGAAATTATGTATGTCAATGTTGTGATTACTTATATCACATGAAATTATCATCTCAATCATTTGTGTTTCTCTTAAATTTTATATGACAAGTCAATATGAAATATTACATCAGTGTAAACATATAATTTGCTATGAAACTGTGAACTTATATTTATTTACTATTTGTAATATTCAAAGTTCAAATAGTCGATCTGAAATGCTCAACATGTTCTCCATATTAAAATGTGCTTAGGGACCAAATTTTATATTTTTTTGGAATTTTTTTACTATTTTTATGGATTTTTAAAAATCATTGTTTTTTAGATTTTATTTATTTATTTTTATTATTCAAACAATGATTTTAAAAAATAGTAAAAAAAATCAACAAATGTAAAATTTGGTCTCCAAGCACATTTTAATATAGACAATGAGCACTTCGGATCGACTATTTGAAATTTGAAACCGCAAAAACAAATTGGTAGCACCAAGGTTCAGAAACAACCACTTTGATCTTAGACAACCTCTATATATATATATGATTGTAAACATGATATTGACAGGGTTGAGTCAATTATGGTTAAGGGATCACAATTGCCACTTCTAGTGTTTAAAGAAAAAAAAATTCAAAATGCATCCTTTAGTATGATTTATAAAAAGAAAATTATAAAAACATGCTTATAGTTTAAAAATATTTATAAGATCATTTTTCATATTAATTTTTTTTTTCATCCTAATAACATATTCTAACTCCATATCTGAATATTGAGTTTTGACGTCTGTTTAATTTGAATTTATATCAGCATTCATTCCTGTTGAGTAAAATGTATAGGGCCGGGAAATTAAGTCAAAATTTGTGTATGCAAAACGTGCCTATTGAACAAAATTCATAATTCAATAACTGAATTAATACTTAAAAAAGTTGTTGCATAGGAAAATTTATCATAATTCTAGCCTGAAATATATATATCTGCTACTAATTATATGAACATTTTTGTACAAATCATCACCATTGAACCTCATATAATGGATAAAGTGTGAGTACACGACCTTTTGTTCACTTGGCATGCATTTCTAATGATAAATGTGAAATTCGTAGCTATCAATATTTATGCATTATTATTTCTCTTTTTTTTTTCATGTTGTTTAAAAAGCACAAATATACTCCATCAATATATTGAGTTCTAATTAAGAACTTCACTTGTTAAGTAAAAAGAAAGATCCCAAATAGAAAAAAAAAATTACATATCATTTTAGTGGTTTTCTAAAGTTTAGATACTAAGTTGTTGGAGAAAATCAAATACCTATTTATAATATTTAATAATAATCTTAATCTTAAACACACAATTAACTTTTAAATAAATCTATTATATAAATAGTTTTATAAACTAGAAATATATGACAATAAGATTATCGATTAATCATATTTTTTTTCATATTTAATAAAACAAAGAGATAAAAAATGAAAATAAAAGTGATCTAAGTTGGAGCAGCAACCTATATATTTTTAACATTACATAGTTTGAATAACAATTTTATCATATATGTCTGTTGCATTCATGCAAGTCTAGTGAGAAATGTTACAAGTCCGCTGCATCACTGTATTTAAAAATAACTAAATTTGAGGGAAGAAATCCCCAGAGAAATCTGTGCTGTGCTCCAATTTCTAAGGCAGGCCGAAATCTCCGAGTCCCATTCAGAGCAGCCATATTACGAAACCCGGCATTCCTTCGGTTTAATGGGGAGAATTGCTTGAAGCCTAGAATAACTTGAAACGTCTCGGGCTTTCGGAGGAGGAGATAGCCAGTCTTGTCAGTAGACAACCTTTTGTATTGAGAACACTAGAGGAGATGATGGGCTGTAAAATAGACTTTCTGATAAAAGAGGTGGGTTAAGATACACAATATTTGGTTAAAAACACATTTCTGTTCACTCTGAGCTTGGAGAAGCAGCTGATTCTCCGGAACTATGTCTGGAAACTGCTAAAATAAAAAAAAATCAAAAGAACTTGCATCGGAATATAAAATCCTATGTAGCATAGGGTGTGCTATTTGCATTACACGCAACGCGCTATAGCAGACTGCTATTACTGTTATAATGGTCGTAGCTGAAATAATCAATTTTTGTCATAAATTACTAATTAAAAAATATAAAAAATATTGTATAAACCAATCTAATTATAATAATAAAAAATACATTGTTATATATATGAATAATAATTATCATATATAATTTTATATTTATCACTTATTATGTTTTATTCCAGAATTCTTTTTTTAACATATTCTTACTAGTTAAGTTAAAAAATATCATACCCATATGATGATATTCGTATCCAGTGCAATTACTGACTGAGTACAATTAGATCTGAGTCGTCTATTTTAACTTGGTACGAATCTCAAAACAGACCTTATGTTTAAATAGACACCGAATCTATTTCAATCATTCTAAGATTTAACAAGAGCTAATTTTACTTGGGCACTGGGAGGAACTAGTAAAAACTTGACTCCAGGTGTCACTGGTCTACTAAACGTCGTGCAGGATACGGGTCCATAACGAAACGGGTTTCGTTTACACGCTACTCATCGACGGGTAAAGATTTTAACAGAGCTGTTTTGATTTCATACAGTGCATAGACTATAAAATCAAAACAGCACTGCATATGATTTGTGCGCTGCATGAAGTCAAACATGATCTGTTAAAATATTCACCCCTCATCGACCTAAAGTTGCTAGCAAAGTAGCAATCAATCAGTCGACCTAACGACGAACGAAAGATCAGACCGGAGCTAATCTGACCGCTCATCTTATCTGCCCGAGACCGAGAAGGCGAAAGCCGAAGGTGCGCTCCGCTCCCAGTTTCCTCTTCGCCGGCGCCGATTACACTTCTCCTCTGCTCAGTTTTCCGGGAAAAGAAAAGGATAGAAATCATTTTCTTCATTTCTGAAATCGAAGTAATTACTTGCCTAAACTCCGAGGTTTGAGAGACGAAGGTTTTCGCTTGGAAAACCTAATACTACTACTTCTACGACGACTTGTTTCTCATACTTTCTACTTTGGTACCCTCTCTTTCTCTCTCAGAAGAGTAAATTATTTTTTATTGATTAATTTTAGGATAATTTACTCGTTTAACAAGTTTTTGTTCCCAATTTGAAATCTTATGTGCGTTATTCTTTTGGATTACCTGCTGTTCTTGCCCCTCAAATTTAACATATTTTTAATGGATAGTTGTTGGACTGGAAAATTGGTTAGGTTGTTTTAGAATTATGGACTTTGATAGGTTACTGGTAAAGGACTATGCTAAAAGATGCACATCCTGACATTTATTTTATTCAAAATTGAATTGAAATCAGAATTAAATTGAGTCTAAAATTCACAAAAGCTACTGCATCATATATCAACTTCAAATACCTTTTCCGCTATATTTTTCTTCCTTAGAATTTCCTCTGAATTATAGTCCATTTGTAAAACATTCTTTTCACGCAATGAAGTCTTTTTAATTAATACCTTTTGAAACTTCAATCATTTTTAGATTTGATCAGGCTAGCTAATGGCAAGTAAGGGAAGAATGCCTCTGCAACAACACCAGCACCGGCCTCCTCAGGATCTGGGTTTGTTGCAACACCTGGACCCGTTTGGTCTGGGACCCGGTATCCGCCCACCACGTGGCCCCTTTCCTTTTGACCTAGAGAGGAAACTCGACCTGCAACACATGGAGATACAGAAGCTGGCCATAGAAAATCAGAAACTTGCCAATTCACACCATTCTTTAAGGAGCGAGTTGGCTGCAGCTCAGCATGAATTGCAAATTATCCAAGTAAGACTGGGACGTGTTTTGGTATGGGGTTCATCTGTTGGTTTTTCAGTCTAAGAGTTATATCAATTATGTTATAGATCAGGTGCGAATGAATTCGCATTGATATCTCAAATTTTGAATTGATCTGTGGTAAATCCGGACTGGTCAAATCCTTTCTGCACGAATCTCAAAGCACAAAAATACTGACCCCCTGCATTCCGAATTAGCACCGAAAAATATTTGGCCCGGCCTTAGATAAACTGAAAGTTTGAGATATCACAGAGGATACTGAGTCAGGTGCGAATAAGTACTGGTGAAAATATCACTCTAACTGAGAGTTTGGTTAATGAATAAATGTTCTTTCTTTTGCGAGCAAACAAATGATAAGTCTGAGGCCCCTCTTAGAACTAAGTAGGAAAAAGGTATCCAATAAGGCTCAAGAAAGACTTGAACGAAGTGAAACAGATATTTATAAGGAAATCAAAGAAAACAGGCAACATAAAAAAAACAAAAGGTTTCTAATTCAAATCACACTAGAGGAAGCAAACATTCTTATTTAATCTCTGACACAACTTGCTTTTGATCTCTGCGAGAGTTTTTGAAAATAATAGCATATCTCTTATGTCGTATATGATAAAAATGAAGATCATAAATTCTCTTAATTGCTTGCTTATCCAGTTTATCACTAAATCTATCAACATGTGATGCATTAGTTATCCTTATGTACTCATAGTTATTGACATTCCAGCTTTAGTATCTGAATTTGATAGTTTGTCTATGGTACCAAGATAAGCACAAATTGTTTATAAAATAAATAAATTTAATTTACCATTATTAGTGTGGCAATAGAAGGCCTGATTCCCGAGATCTAATTTCACTTGATGCTAACAACTTTGAATCCACTCAGGCACACACAGACTCTGCGAGGGGTGATGAGGATCAACAGCTGAGGGGCATGATTGAAAAAATAAATAGAATGGAGGCCGAATTAAAGTCTTCTGAGAATGTCAAAACAGACCTTCAAAAGGCCCATGCTGAGGCCCAGAATTTGGTAGCTGTCAGACAGGATTTAATTGCCAAGGTGCAGAGTATGAGCCAGGATTTACAGAGAGCAGTCGGTGATGTGCAACAAATGCCTGCTATAATGTCTGAGTTGGATTCTCTAAGACATGAGTACCAGCAGTTCAGGTAACTTGTGTCTTAGACAATAATCAAATAAAATTGATTGATTAATTATTTATATGACTGCAAGTGAGGCTATGGTACTATGCATAGCGCAGATTGGTCCGTACTATGGATCAGTATCCTCGCTTTCAAAGTGCAAATAGTCGATCTGAACCGTTCAACATGATCTCCATATGAAAATGTACTTGCAGATTAAATTTTATATTTTTGAGAATTGTTTTACTCTTCTTTTTAGATAGGTAGAAAATCACTACTTTAGAATGGTCTAAAATTCTTTAGATTAAGTGATTTTCTACTTATCTAAAAATATAGTAATAAAATTCTAAAATATGATCTACAAGTACATATTCATATGGAGATCATATTGAATGGTTCAGATCGATTGTTTGGACTTTGAAAATTGAGATATTGATTTATAGTACAGAACCATACGCGCTATGCATAGTACCATAGCCTCACTCATATTATTAGGTAGTAAAGTTATCTAAGGGTATTCGTCCCTCCTTAGCATATCAATTTATCGGTCCAGCTTAGCCTGACTAAACATCTGTGACCAAATGAACAAAAAACATTAGAGAGTTAAACATGATTTCTTGACTGAAGGTATTTCCATTTCACCTATTTCAACTAAAAATGTACTTGTAAAAGTAGTGATTTTCTACCTACTTAAAAAAGTAGAAAAAGAATTCTAAAAAATGTAAAATTTAGTCTGCAAGTACATTTTCATATGGAGATCACGTTGAATGGTTCAAATCGATTATTGGGTCTTTGGAAACGAAAATATTGATCTGTAGTACGGACCAATCTGCGCTATGCATAGTACCATAGCCTTACTCTTAGGCAATAATAAAATAAAATTGATTGATTAATTAATTATATGACTGGGTTGTAAAGTTATGTAAGGCTATTCACCCCTCCGTAGCATGTCGATTTATCAGTCGACCTCAAATAAGCCTGACTAAACATCAGGTTACCAAATAAACAAAAAGACATCAGATAATAAAAAATGTATTTCATTTCAACTGTTTACGTTTTGCACAGATTAGTAACATGAGTAGACTGTGGTGGGTCATTTTATTCAATTGAATAACCAATCGATTTTAACTGAGATTTAACTGCTTGAATACTGATCGGGGCTTTCCTAGACTTAATTGCGCAATTGAATGTTATGGTACCATCACAGTCAGGTCATACCAGTATTCCCATTGAAAGCAACTGAAATTTATTGACATGTATATTGTAGAGGTACATATGAGTATGAAAGGAAGCTCCGACTTGACCACTACGAATCTTTGCAACTAATGGAGAAGAACTATGTGGCTATGGTGCAAGAATTGGAAAACCTCCGTGCTGAGCTGGCAAATGCTACTGGTACTATATTATGAGAAATCTGCCTTTCGCTACCTGAACCTTTTGATCATTCAACCTTGTTAACATTGTTACTAAAAAATTAACATTTTAAAAAGAAAAATAGCAAAAATAGGCTCTCAGTATATATTGTATTGTACATTTCAGTACAAGTGTAATACTGAAAACATGATCAGTTACTTAATATGACCTGACATTAAAATGTTTGATTTTTATTGTAGGCGCTGCTTATGGTACTATGCCTGCTCAGAAAGAGAATAATACACCAGCTCAGGTATGCATGTTTAGCATTTATTGGGACAGGATGACATCAAGATAATGCCTATTATATTTTTTTCTCATTTAATTTCACATTTGTTTTCTTTTCAAAGGATACTTATTTGCCATTTTACTGTCAACAGGGACAGGCCATGCAAGGTGGTCAGACTGTACCATACAGTGGAAACCCAACAGGTACCATCCCTCCTCGGGCTAATACTGGAAACAATCCTAGCCCTAGCCCCAACACTAACCCTAATCCTACTCCAAACCCGGGTCAGGGTTCATCACCGTATGGACCGGCACAGGCACATCTCGCTCTTTACGGTACCGGACAGGCACCTCAGTCATTCTACGGAACAACACAGGTTGGTTACTTCTTTTAACTGGAAATTTTATATTGGCTGGTTGGTAATATACTGTCACTTGACACGACACATCCTTTGTAGCAGTCAGGTCGGTTCATCAGGATCAAAACCTGTAGTGATTGGATTTATTTTTATATCTGTATTACCACGTGTGCCTGCACAGTGGAGGAACTAGAAAATTTAGATTGGGGGGGGTGCTAAAACAACTATATTTTTGAAACTTCTCTTTCTAGTTTAACCCTTGTTTCATGAGACAATACCTGATCTGTGACTAATGAAGATCAGGTATTAGATTGGTTGCTTATTTCTTTGGTATTTTTTGCAATACACAGGTGCCTCAAAATTTGTATGGGTCAGCACAGTACCTATATGGACCCCCTCAAGTGCCAGCTAATTCTTATGGGATGGCACAAGTACCAATTCAACAGGTACCAGCCACAACATTACGGGTCGGTACCTTACGGATCCGCACCGCCTACAAGTCATGTACCAGTTCAGGGTCAAAATAATCCAGCCCGTAAATAAGCAAGTTGTAGTCTACATTGAAAAGAAATTGTAACCAGTGAGGAGGAATCAGATCTTGTATTGATATAACATCTGCTTATAGGAAGCTTAAATTATTTCTATTTGTTTTATTCTTCTTTGGTCTATGTAGTTTTTAGGTGATATTTTAAGGTTTATTTCATTTATGTTACTTTTGTGATGATATTTGAAAAGGGGAAAATATGTGTGTGCACCATTTTTTTTTAGGGTTCATAGTTTTCCTTGTAAGAACTGCAACTTCTTTTAATTTATTTGTTTACTTATGGTGGCACAATTGAACACACAAAAATTAAATTAGGTTGCTTATATTTCACTTCCTCAAAATCAACTTCGCTGTAAGAAGGTTAATTTCATGTCAATTTTCAAAAAAAGAAGAAGAAGAAGGTTAGTTTCATGTCGCATGAAAATAAGAAACATTTTCATTATTGGCTCCGAAAAATGATACGATACGTGAATTGATTTAGATCACAATACAAAATGACACGACACGTGATCACGAATACAGTACGATACAAAAACAACATGACGAGATACGTGGTCACATGAGTCAATCAGGACCATTAAATTTTGACTGGATGTGAATTTTAAACAAATTTGAAAATTTTCAAAGAAAAAAGATGGGTGAGTCGCTGACAAGCGTCGGTGCAGAGGAGAGTCACGTCAGGAAGTGCCGGGTGGCAAGCGGAGGGAGATTGCCGAGCTACCATACGATCAAAGAGCTCGCCACGTGGCACGTGATGCACTGATGTGACCGAAGAAAAATAACTAAACGTAACTAAACGAGTAACAACACATGAAATCATGACATGACTAATGTGTCGTAACTATTTGTATATTATGACCGCTTCTATTATTTTGATCAAAGAACGACATAACACATAAAAAGTCACAACATATTAATTACGACGCGACAATATATGACACGGCATAAATTTACTTCAGTAATCAAAACACTTAAATTAGACTAACCAAAATTTGAGTCTGAGATATGAATTCTCAATCCACAGCTGGAGCAATTGCACCATCACAGCGCATTGCTTCAACATGAGACCTTCAAAAAATTATACACATACACAGTACCTTGCTTGCTTAGGATGCTCTTCCTAACATGATCATTTATAACATTTATTCAGAAGGACAAATGGTGAAGATAAATTACTTATTTGTCAAGAGAAATTATATAATTGTTACTTATTGGCAATATCTTTATTATTAGGAACTATGTATTTTTTTATTATTTAATAGATGGCAAATAAGTTAGGTGGACAGAGTGCAGCAGGAGGCTAAGTCCTCCATACAAGTCAAAAAGTTTGTCTTTTAAAATTTTTTACTTTTGCAAAAAATATTATTATAGTCCTCTCATAAAGTGAAATTTCATAGCACTTGTTCATCTAGTTTCCTAATCTCAATTTTCTCAATTCTCTGATTTCACCCCTTAGACACCTAGAAGCATTCTCAACATGGAAATTCAGAATTTAACTTGAGGGACTCTAGCAAGAGATGCCTTCAATTTCTCAGGGGAGTGAGCGAGGTCGACCATGTTTCCTTTCAAGTATTTCTCATAAGAGGTAAGATCGAAATGGCCATGGCCGCACATTGCCATCACGATCACCTTCTTTTCTCCGGTCTTTTTACATTCCAGTGCTTCCCTGATTGTAGCTGCAATTGCATGGGTTGGTTCTGGCGCCGGGATGATTCCTTCGGTTCGAGCAAATTGTATTGCAGCTGCAATTCAAAATTACAACATTGGTACTATGCAAAGCCCACATTGGTACTATGGTACTATGCATAGCCCACATTGGTTCGTACTTTGGATCAATATCTCTATTTAAAAGTTCAAATAGTCGATATGAACCGTTCAATATGATAGGTAGAAAATGTACTTGTAGATCAAATTTTATATTTTTTAGAATTTTTTTTACTATTTTTTTAGATAGGTAGAAAATCATTTGAACAGTTAAGATCAACTGTTTGAACTTTAAAAATAAAAATAATGATCCAAAGTACGGACCAATGTGCGCTATGCATAGTACTACAAGTAAATCCCTTCAAATTGTTTTAAGAAATAAATAAATCACTGGCTAGCCCCTTCAGCTCTATTTTTTTTTCATTAAAAAGACAAAGTGGTAGTTTAAAACTCTGTAACACAGATTTTGCGAATCTTAAATCAAATTTGAGTTTTAATTACCTTGGAAGCACTCGGTTTGTGGAATTCCAATGGCTTCCATCAGCCCAAGCTCGTAAACATGCGAAATTAGAGGCGCCATCCCATGGTACCTTAGCCCACCTACAAAGCAAACAACAAAATTTTCACTAAAAACAGAAGCACAAAATAACTTTATACAAGTTTATTTATAGCCATGAGCACATCAAGTTTCCTTTTTTACTAGAGTATGTTAGCAGTTACATTTTCTTACAAGGTAACTTAAAATCTAATTTCCTAAAATGCTTAAGCCCAGAAAAGCCATTGTTGGTAGGGGCTTCAAACGGTCGGCCCCGTTAAGACCGAATTATAATAGTTAAACCAAAATTTTATTCACTTTTCAAAAATCTAGCCGAACCAACCGAATTAAACTTGCCAACAGAATAACAACCGAACCAAAAAAAAACCGAAATAAACTTTGGTTTGTTTGATTGAATCGAAATAAGAGATATAATTTTTTTATTTTTAAAAACCTTCGCAGAGACTGCCAAGTTGTGAGGGGAAATTAAACTCTCCACCTTTGGTATCAACAGTCTTAGGATTTTTTCCTAGCCAAATGTGCCACCTCTCTTTTCAAGAGAAGTAATTCAAGTAAATATCAAGTAACTTTCGGTTTGTTTGGTTGAACCGAAATAAGAGAGATTAAACAAACCAAATAATAAAAATCGAATTAATTCAAAAATTCTACCAAGCCGAACCATTTAAAGGGAAAAACCGAACCATTTAATTCAAAATTTGTTGTTTTGGGTGAAAATCAAATAAACCGGATCCAATGAAGACTGCTAGTTGTTGGTGAGATGGCAAAGTAAACTACCGGGCTACTGGCTAATCATACCAGCACGGTACCACTACTAGCCTTGATTTTAGATGTTACCAAAACTGGTATAGAAAAACTAATAATTACAAAAACAACAGATTGTCAGTACCAGCATGGATGGGGTCGGGAATAAAATCATGACCAAGTGTATGCATCTTCATCAAAGGTGTCAACCCAGCCGTATCCCCGAAATCATATGCATACACCCCTTTTGTCAGAGACGGGCATGCGGTGGGCTCCACAGCCCGAAAAACTGGGTCGATCCTCCCCTCTATCTTCTCCCTCATAAAAGGGAATGCCAGTCCAGCAAAATTGGATCCGCCACCAGTGCACCCGATAACCAAATCGGGTTTCTCATTTATTGCCTCCAGTTGCTTTATACACTCTTCACCGATCACAGTCTGGTGCAGTAAAACATGATTGAGAACACTGCCAAGGCAGTATTTAGTGTCTGAGTTTGTGGCGGCAATTTCAACTGCCTCAGAGATGGCGATGCCGAGGCTTCCAGGGCTTGACGGGTCGGATTCGAGAATTTTTCGACCTGATTCGGTCACAGTGGAGGGAGATGGGTGCACCTTTGCTCCCCAGGTCTCCATCATCAGTCTACGGTATGGTTTCTGGTCATATGAAGCTCGTACCTGCCATACCTGACATGAAATAAAGGATGCAGTTGCATTATATTGTTTTTGTAAAGATTTATATTAGCATTTAGGATGACCTTATATAAGATCACCAATTAACATTGTACCTGGTACTGGTACTGACTGTTACTGTAACCTGTGAGAAGAAGTCAAAAGTCAAACCTCACAATTCAGGCCGAAAAGGCTCGAGGCGAAGGACAAAGCACTGCCCCATTGACCAGCGCCAGTCTCAGTTACGACACTTTTGACCCCTTGCTGAGCATTGTACCAGGCTTGCGGTACAGCTGTGTTTGGTTTATGTGAACCAGCTGGGCTGGTACCTTCATACTTGTAGTATATTCTAGCCGGAGTATCAAGCAATTGCTCAAGCCTCTTTGCCCTGTATTTAAAATAACAATAAAAAAGAGTGTACCAGTTTCTCTTTATAGAAGGTGTACCAGTATTAATTGAGTCAGATTGGTCTAGTTTTGATATCAAGTTTTATATTAATGGACCCAGAGAGAGGCTATGGTACTATACATAGCGCGGATGAGTCCGTACTATGGATCGATATCTTCATTTTTAAAGTCCAAACAGTTGATCCAAACCGCTTATAACATGATCTCCATATTAAAATGTACTTGGAGACCAAATTTTTCATTTTTTAGAATTTTTTTTTAACTTTTTATATAGGTTAAAAATCACTACTTCCGAACAGTCCAAAATCTTTAAATCAAGCGATCTTCTACCTATATAAACAATTAGTAAGAAAAAAAATTAGAAAACGTAAAATTTGGTCTCCACATTCATTTTAATACGGAGTCATGTTAAGCAGTTCGGATCAATTATTTGGACTTTAAAATGAAAAAATTAATCCATAGTACGAAACCATATGCGCTATGCATAGTACCGTAGCCTCACTCGTTAAGTATTATATTATTAAACCGGAGTCAACAACATGTACCTAATAAGAGGTGTGGGGCGCCAGAGCCGGTAAACATCGATGATCTCCTCTGGTATATCAATGTACCGGTCCCCACTGATTTCTTGCTTTATCAGCTCCTCAGCAAAAAGCGGAGATAAATCTTCGGGATTAAGCGGCTTGTGGGTTTTTGGATGCAGAGGTGGTGGCGGTTTCACCTTTAGATCTGATACAAGGTTGTACCACTGGTTTGGTATCTCAATATTTGCATTACTGGTACCGGCTGTTGCTCTTGTGTAGCACAAGGGTTTTCTTGGGAGGTTAAGAATTGGCTTCCTTTTGTAGCATGCTGACTGTTTGCCATGACCTAACAATAGCAAATTAATTTAAAAGAAAAAACAAAGTAGTTAAACTGAGCAAATTTCTTCATACTTACAAAAAATACTGCTGATTGCTATGGGTTACAAGCTTAATAAACAAGAGCTAAATTATTATTATAATAATAATAATAATAATAATAATAATAATAATAATTATTATTATTATTATTATTATAAAATGGTCACCTCTGTTTACTGTTAATATAATTTATTTATTTTTTATATAAAATGGTCTCAAAAGGGAGGACCCTGTACTGTATAATTCAACAGTACTTACAAGGCTAATATAATACACAGCACAAAACAAATGAAACCAGTTGCTACTGGTAGATTAACAAACTCAAGAAAAACAAAAAGTAAAATAAAAAAATATGGAAGGAAAAGATATCTTAATCCAGAGATCAAGTACCTGAGAAGGCGGTGGAGAGAGAAGTAGGTTGAGAAGAAGCAACCGTCGCCATGAAAAAGGAAGGAAACCTTTTTGATCTTGTCGAGATATAAAGATATAATTTCTCTACTATTTATTTTGAGGAAGATAAATGCGAGGATGGGGAAGACATGAGTGCATCGATAGTACAAAAAACTAAGGCAAATTCTTCTATGGACATAAGGACCTATTTGTAAAATAAATATATTTTCATTTTCAAAGTTCAAACAGTCGATCCGACCGTTCAACATTATCTCCATATTAAAATGTACTTGGAGGTCAAATTTTACATTTTTTTGAATTTTTTTACTATTTATTAAGTATTTTACAAAATTCAATGGTCTGAATTTGACTAGTTTTGTAAAATACTTAATAATAGTAAACAAATTCAAAAAAATATAAAATTTGACCTCCAAGTAGATTTTAATATGGAGATAATGTTGAACGGTCGGATCGACTGTTTGAACTTTGAAAATGAAAATATGTTCATTTTACAAATAGGTCCTTATGTCCATAGAAGACACACTCAAAAAATAAACGTGGGATTGCACGAGTAAGGTTTTGCATCTAAGTTGACCGCCTACTCTAAAATTATTAGGTATAGAATCACCTCTATTATTAAATAAATAAGAATATGTCAGAGTGGAACTAGAAAAATTTGATTGATGGAGCTGAAATGTAAAATGTACAAATATATAATGGGTAGAATTTTAATTTAATTTTTTACAATTATAAAATGAAATTATAACCACAAGTTACATTTACACGTTTAATATTTTATGAGAGAGATTAAATCATATAATTTTAAAAAAATTAATTAAGTTTTAATAGACATAATTAAAATTTTATATTCATAGGAGTAGCTAAGGGTATGATTGGTTCTAAATCCACCCTCGGAAAATGTTGATTATATTCTTTGTTGAATTTGCTTTTTTTTTTTTTAAAATCTAAACTAAAATGACACAATATACAGTACTGCACTTCATTGTAATATTCACTGAGAAGTACATTATTCATTAAGCATTAAAAAGTACTCTATTATTGGGCACTTGAAATTTTTAAGTAACAATTAAAATGGAAAAGAGTTCAAATGCTTTCTCTTTTGATATCTTCAATATGTCTTTATTTTAAGACTTTAATAATTTAATACATGAAAAACTCAAATTTCAAAATAAATTTGTTACATACAGCATTTCAACTTTGTTTTAATTGATATTATAAACTTACATATATTAATGTGAATAATTTGTAAAAATTGATTTTTTAACTTATTGATTCATATAAAAATAAAATTGAATAGTGGTAATTTTATATGAACATATTAAGAAAGAGGAGGGATCGGATGACACCCTTTTTTTGTGACATTGGATGACACCGTGCATTTTCAAAGTTTTCAAAGTCCAAACAGTCGATCCAAACTATTAAATATGATGGATATATTAAAATGTGCTTGCAGATCAAAGTTTATATTTTTTTTGAATTTTTTTTTACTATTTATTAAGTATTTTACAAAATTGTTGTTTTCAGACCATTGAATTTTTGTACCCATCTTAATAAATAGTAAAAAAATTTTAAAAAAAATGTAAAATTTGATCTGCAAGCACATTTTAATATATCATTCATATTGAATGGTTTGGATCGACTGTTTAGACTTTGAAAATGTAAGGTGTCATCCGATGTCACTAAAAAAGAATGTCATCCGATCCCTCCTCGTTAAGAAAATAGTATAGATAATTTCTAAAATTTATATATCAAACTAAAACTGTTTTATGTGATAAATATTATTTTCTCTACGTGCACATAGAAACATTACCATTTTCGATTTAGATTTATATGAATAAATAAGTTGAAAAATCAACGTTCATAATTTATCTACATCGGTGTATTTTTGCAAGCTCTTAATTCTAATTAGAACAAAATCAAAATGTCATAATTTTTTACATGTGCATAGAAAAAATAATATAGATCATATCTAACTGTTTTATTTTGATATTTAAGTTACAAATATTAAGTTATTATAGTTGTAAAAATGAAAACACCATGGAGATACAAAGATAGAAGGTATCAAAAGTACTTTTTGTGTAATGAAGTAGTTGAATTTTAACCTTGACTAATCAAGATTCTAGATAAATTACATGTAAAATCATTCTAGAGTAGCCAGAGCATGTTGCTTCAAAGTTGACTGTTATAAATTATAATTCTTCATGTCGGTTTAGCTCTGCTTAGTAGGCGGTGCAGACGTGCAGTTAGTCACACACAAAAAAATGCTGGTAATGTTGTTTAAAAATCAACATTAAGTCAAGTGTATTAGTACAATCTGATACAACAAAGGATCTGAAATTCTCTGTGGCGGATGTGCACCTTCAAACTGTGCAAAAGAATTAATGTATGAAACAGATACAGGGGGTTATAATCAGTTAACTCAAAATAAATTTAATAATGGACAAATATTATTTCTTTCCCAGAATGTATATTCAATAATTTATTTTTAATTATCTGAAATATATCATGTCTGTATTCGTATTCATCCGATATCAAATCCATGTTCATATCTGTTAAACATCTGATCTGATCCGTATTCGTATCCGAAACCATATGTCCGTATTTGATCCGTTTTACACCCCTAAAACCTACCCAATCCCCGTGCGGCCGTGCAAATAATTTACATTCGATCAATTCGACATAAATCAATAATTGGTATTCGCCCTAAAAACGTGGTTGCTTATAAATCAATAATTTCCATTCCGGAAAGGACTAGCAGCGGTTTGCTACTAACTAAAAGTGGTTGTCGATCCAAAATGAACCGGTTTCGATCAATTTAAGAGTACTATATCAACGTTTTGCTTTATGCTTCTGTGACAGTTTCTATGCACCTAATCGTACAGCCATGTGTTGTCCTCGTTAATTCACCCTATTTTGACCCGCTACACGATGTCTGCGAGAAAATAGAGCAGACAACGGAGCTGTCACTGTTCATCCGCTCGTCAAAGTGGTGAAGCATGAAAGTTGTTTGCTAACCAGAATATAATATTTTCGGTTATTATGGTCTTCGTTGGTAAGAAGTTAAAATTATAGTATTATTAGTAGCTGTACTATAGGATTGTCAACGAGCTGAGTTAAGCCGAATTAGGCAAAGTTTAAAACTCAATTCGTGCAAGAACAAGCTCAATCCAAGTCAAGTTTGATTTTCATCGAGCCAATCAGGAGCCGAACTGAAATAGATCATTAACAAGCTAATGAATACTGTCTTTTTATCCCGAGTTTCTTTTCTTTTGGAGACATTCAGATCAGCTTCTAAAACATATTTCTCCATAATTTCTCTAATTTATAATGTTTAACTTCTACAAACAAACTAAACAACACCAAAAAGTTGATCTCGCTACTTGAATGCCAATCACTGAAAAAACAACCACAGACATGCAATGAAGCATTGCTTCCTGTACAACATAAACCTAACTGGCATAAATTACAAAAGAAAAAAAAAAGATTTTTGAGGAAAAAAACCTACTAAAAAAGTTTTTTTGATTTCTGACCCTAAAAAACTCATCACTCGTCCTTTTTCTTAGGTACGGCAAAATCTTCCTCTTTCTGACGTTGCCAGAGGTAATTAGCCGCCTCGATCCACCGAGGAGTGACCAAAAACTTGTTGTTATCTCTTGCCCATTCGGCCTTCTTAGTGGTGGGGACCTGTGCCACGACATGTGTCACCGACTCATCCACATCAGCAAAGCATGTGGCCCCCATTTGCTCAGCTAATTTCCAAATCGGCTGTTCTTCGGCCCGGACATTTGACGGGAATACCCTACTGAACACAATATTGCACCCCTCTAGAATCTCTTGTTTAATCAATTTCATTATCTACAAAAAATAAGTACAGAAAGAGGAATCAGAGGGTACATTGTTATAAAAAATAATTAATTGTTTTTAACCAAATAGGGATGTTTTGCAGGGTACCTGTCTCACGTCTCTTGAAGCAAGATCAATCCCAATCCCCTACAAAAGTAAATAAATAAACAATCATAAACAATCATAAACAATCAGAACAATGTTCTTCCATGTGAATTTCAAAAAAGATTTTGACACAAGTCATGATTAAAGAGGCAGTTAAGCTAACCGGGTCGAAGAACATCTCATGGGCCCGCTTTAAAACATTAAGAATTGTTGCCAGGATCCCATCTGATTCCCTTTCATCTTTCTTCATTTCAGATAGAGACTTCATACCGGTACTGAACTGTCTCACACTAGAAGTAAAATAATGGTATCTCTCCATTAAAATGAGATTCTCTTTGTGCTTTTGCCAAACCTGTCAGAGAAGAACTTATTAATACATCATACTGCTGTGTTTGTAATGCATTTATCATTGAGTGAGGCTACCGTACTATGCACAGTGCGGATTGGCAAGTACTATGGATCAAGTTCAAATAGTGGATCTAAACCGTTCAACATGATTTTTCATATGAAAATGTACTTGCAGACTAGATTTTACATTTTTCTGAACTTTTGAGTGGTCAAGAATCTTTAGATCAATTGATTTTCTACCTATCTAATAAAATAGTAAAAAAAATTCTAAAAAATGTGACATTTTATCTACAAGTACATTTTCATATGGAGATCATTGTGAACAGTTCAGATCGATTGTTTGGACTTTGAAAATGAAAATATTGATCCATAGTACGACTGATCCGTGCTATGCATAGTACAGCACTCTTTATCCTGTTGAATCTTTTGTGCTTTATTTAGCCATACACTATTTAAGTTTTCTGACAAAGCCCAATAGGAAAAAAAGAAAAAAACCAGTAAAAAAAACACGGACCGAAAACAGCCACTGGTCAGTACCAGCTCGACCATACTGGTACGACAACAGTACATCAATAGATTCTCTACTGCTATTCCAGAGGTTGAAAGAGAAAAGGTGCCACCAAAAGGTCACTTACAAATTTACTACTAAAGAAAAAGGTGTCCCAGCAAAAAGGTTATAATGAGGCTAAAATGCCCCAATGTTTTTGTGCCCCTATCATGCCTCACATCCTTATCTCCGTTTTCACAGTCCAAACAGTTGATCCGAACCGCTCAACATGATCTCCATATTAAACTGTGCTTGGAGACCAAATTTTATATTTTTTGGAATTTTTTCACTATTTTTTTTATAGGTACAAAATCACTGTTTTTGGATGGTCCATAATCTTCTGAAAAACAGTGATTTTGTACCTATCTAAAAAGATAGTAAAAAATTGCCAAAAAACTCTCCAAGCACATTTTAATACGGATATCACATTGAGTAGTTCAGATTGACTGTCTAGACTTTGAAAATGGAAATTAGGATGTGGGGCACGATTGAGGCATGAAAGACGACATTTTAACCCTAGTAAAAAATAAATTAATCATAAGTAATGACTGGAGCTTACATGTTCTGTATCATCAAGAATAATCACTAGATTATCGGCCCCAAGCACCACATCAAGCCCCTTCTGATTCCGTGTGGTGCAATCAGACTGACAGATCACTTTAGAGGGGAAATACACATCTCCCGGATCAAGCAACTTTGCTATCTCCATAGCATAAGAATGTTCACCCATTGTGTATATGTACATTTCGAACATATTTTTCGCCTCTTTTAAGAAGGTACGCACAAAGGGCCGTAATTTTGTCAGCATGTGATATCGACCCAGCCGGAATAGGGTTTGGTTCGGGTCATTTTCTGTTTTGTTATATATCAAAAATTTCAGTTGTAAATGGTAAATTAATACTACAAGACTAGTGCATGTAGTATACAAGTGATTGCTCTTGAAATTTCAGAAATATTGTAGTATTCCAATTTTCATCAATTGCACACATAAGTGTTTATCACACAATTAAATTTTATTCCAAATGAACCAAACTTGAATGTTCCTCGATAGAAGCCTATAAAATTAGCCTTGAATTATCCTTAATTTAACAGTTTGCTACCAAAAAACCAATAAATAAATACTAAAAACCAATAGTTTTTTTACTTTTACCTTTTGCCTCCTCAACCTGTTTTATCAGATATTTCTCCTCGGGAAAAACATCGATCATCCTAGTAGAATTAATCAAAGTGTGATCCAGATCCAAAACCAGTATCAATTTCTTATCCTTCAAAAGGTGCTTCAGATCCATTTTACGTAACTTGTCAATCTCTGAGGCCCCAAGCCTCAAATCCTGAAATTTTATGAAACAAACGTTTTTTTTTTTGCCATGGTTCGATTTATCGGAATAATTTGTTGTAGATTGGCGAAGAAGTATTATACCTTGTGAATATAGTTAAAGGCCACACTTGATCCAGCTTCTTTAACATACTCGCCACAGTGTGAGCATAAGTTTCTTATTATAATTGGATGAGAACACGTGGCATTACCTCCTGCCAAAAGCAAACCAGTTAAATAAATCATATTGATCAAATAAGTCACATTAAATTGAATTTTTTTGGATTAATTGTCCTCACAGATACCGTAGCTAAAATTATACCATTGCTAATATCCTTGGTTGCCACCTCAACTGTCTCCTCAACAGTCTCTCCCGATGTTTCTTCATCGGTACTTTCATCCATAACCTTTCTCCTTTTGTTTCTACGTAAGCATAATATTAACAATCATCTGAGTAATAATATTTTGTCAAGGAGAAATTTCACATCTACGATTAAAATATATCTAAACTATGTATGGCATTGCAAAACTACCATACTATAAAAGATAACAAAATAGCACCCATTCCTACAAATATCATCTATTTGACTCTTCCCCACTCATCTCAAAAAGTGTTTCAAATTATTAGTCCATATGGAAAGAATAATGCGCAACGGGAACTCCAATATGCTTGATTTGGAGAGGAGAATAATCAAATTCTAAACATTTTTAATTATCCTACCCCATGTATATAGAGTCTGTATCCTCTGAGATATCTAAATTTTTTTAGTTTATCTAAAGCCGTGCCAAATTTTTTTCAGTGCCTATCCGGAATGCAGGGTCAGTATTACTGTGCTTTGAGATTCGTGCAGAAAGGATTTGAATGGTCCGGATTTTCCACAGATCAACTCAAAGTTTGAGATATCTCGGAGGATGCGAATTCATGTATATAAGACTATAAGAAATTTTGCAGTTAACCAGGATATGAATGAAATTTAAAAAAAAATGTAGGGAGTAATACCTGTGCTCTGCAAGCTCTTCATCCTCTTCAATCTCTTCTTCAAACTCTTCTTCGATCTCTGCATCAATTTCATTTTCTAAGAAGGCAGCAAATTCATCACTGCTACCTGAAGAGCAAGACGATGGAGATTCAGCTGCTAAACTCATCTTAGAAAGACAATGTAGCGACCTGAGAAAGAAACAAAAATACAAAATACGAGGTTTAATGAAAAAATAATAGAGAAATAGAAGCCAAAAATCAAAGAAATCATACGGCCAACGTAAGAATCCAGTAATACAGTGAACTAAGAAACTTCAACAGACGCAAAAGATCAAATACAAGGATTAGTTTAAAACCGTAAATGCATCTGTTAACTAAGCTCATTGATACCAAATCAGTACTGAATGTCACTATTATTCAATGCAACAGATGATTACAACATTTGACTAGAAGGGGTAAAAAAAGCAGGACAAATACCTAGAATTGGAAAATATCATCCTTTTTGCATACCAGTAAGGAGATGAACCATTTTAAGTGAGCAAAACTGTTACCAAATCAAGAATTTTCCAGGAAACCTAAACCACAGATTAACCAAGCAGTAACACCACCTTACTAAGTGGATAGTAATGGTATTACAATTCTCATACGATTCGCCACAATTCAATTGCGGTACTCCTGTTTGCTATAACTTGCATCAAACTACCAAAACAACAAATTAAACCCGAACTGGAAATAAAACAAGGTAGAGTGGAGAGAAATCTTGCAATTGGAGACAAGAGCGGAGGTAAAATAAATAGTAACAGACCCAAAAACAAAATACTGTCTGACCTCGGCTCAATTATCTGTACAAAGCCTCTTTAAATTTGCTCTTAATTATGACCTAAGTGTTAATCTAATTGAATTTTAAAAATTGAAACCCTAGAACCTATCTGAATTCCCATCATTGGATTCATACCAGAACACAATACGAACAAGTATTATGAAAAGCATGTACCAGAATCTAATGGACAGTAGATACTTAATACTTACCCCGATATTGGTTAACTAGTATAGCAATTAATTAAGTGATGATCAGACTTTCGAATGAGTTCTAGCATCAATAGCGTAGTTTAACCAACTCAACAATGATATAAATCAGCTTGTACTAGAAATACAAAATTATTAAGGAATTTCAAGGAATCAGCTTAAAACAAACTAGTTTGTACGGTATAATCATCTAATACCAAACAATCTGAAAAAAACATTAGAAATTTTGCACAAACAAATTTTAGGGTTTTCTTCAAAATCTGAAAAAAAAACATAAATCTAAAAGCCAAATAAAAAAATAAAAAATCAGAGAATATGAAAAAAATAATAACCTCAGGTTGTGTACCCTCGTATGAAGATGGCCGGAGTAGAAACGGCAGAATAGAAGAGAAGAGGCGGAGGCGGATGGAGCGCGGGGCAGGCGGAGGATGCTCTGGTGAGAAACGTAGGAGAGAGAAGGTGGCGCAAGAAGCAGGAAGAAGAGAGCGAAGGTGGAGAGAGGAGAGAAAAGGGAACGCGAGAGAGAGGGAATGAAGTGCTGTGCTTTCGATAAAGACCGGAAGAAAACAGGAGTTCGGAACTCCTAAAGTAACCCAATTTTTTATTTTAGATCTGGACCGTCAGATTCGAATCGGGCTTTCATATTAAAAAGGCCCCGTGCACTCCATCTCGGGCCGGACTGGCCCGGATTCGAATCGGACGGTCCGGATCTAAAACAAAAAATTGGCTTACTTTAGGGGATCGGACCACCGCCGCAGCAGACAAAATTACATTTTGTGAAAATTTTTGCTATCAAATTTTATACCGGAAAATTCATACTTTTCCTTTTTTTAAGTCAAACCAGCCCATATTTCAGAATTCAGATAAGTCCTTTCAAGTCAAACGGGCCCATATTTCAGAGGGAGAAATTGTGTTGGTCAACACAGTCTTAGAATTGTTCGATTAAATTCGTAAAATAAATTATCTTGTATTATTCTATCTGCAAATTACACATTAATGATGTATCCAACCCAAAGGGGCCCATTATCTATCCAAAAATAAGCCCAAGGCCCACTTGAAATTTATAACATATTTAGTATTTAATAGCCATTAAACTTGAGCGAGGATATACAATATCAAGTGTTACATAAATTTGGATCAATTCTAATTGAAAAGTTTAAATTAAGTGCCCAGTATTTTTTTCTTTTCACAAGAAATATAGACCTCCAAATGATTAAAGGCCCGGTATTATTGGTTGCTTTTCGGCCATTAATTTTAGATCGGACAGGTAAAAAAAAAATTTCTTACGCAATAAGCAAAATGAAATCAGAGAAAATAAAGTGATGCAGTAAATTGAGGATATGCACTTTAGACCTTGCCCAAAAAGATATACAGATTTTATATGAACCAACTTGAGATCAGATGGAAGAAGGAAACAACTGAACACTGTGTACAAATTATAACATCAAAGAATCACAAAAGCAAGAAAGATCATGTGTGGTGAATGATGCTTCATGAAGGCATACTGGATTTGAACAAAAAAGTTCCGTCAATCATATGGCACAGGTACAGGAAAGAAGATCTGACAAAGGCACAACAATTATTCAGACAAGTCCCTAAAACATCTTGTATTTACAAATATCATCAAAGCAACTATGGATATTCAGAAAATAGTAAGCATGTTCTTTTTGAGAAACTCAACAATTTTCTTACAACAGAATCAGACTAGAAATGCTTCTATTGTTATGCACAGAATGAGGTGAATAAGAAACCTAATGGATCTTTCTAGTAATTTTAGAAAATATGAGACATTCAACAACATTCATGTTGAAATCTTAATAACAAAAAAGAGAATACTAAGTAAAGAGATAAGTGATGAATGCACATAAATTCTTATATGAAGGTCTGACAAGAAGGAAGAAGGTGAGATCAGGAAAAATGCAAATATATTCTTGTATTTATAGTATTTATTTTAATGCTTATTGATTGCCTAGTAATTAATTCTAAATTAGGTACGTTGCTTATTATCAAACAATACATCAGAACTGAAAACATGCTCAATAATCCTAGTTAATTAGTGACTTTAAGCATGGCAGATAGCACAGTACAAAAGCATAAACACCAGCATTCAAAAGTAACACAAATTCTGAAAAAGCATAAACATCAACATATTAGAAAAAGCCTAAAATTCTGAAAAAAAAAACAGTTCAACTGCACTATGTCCTAACAACAATTAGCTGCACTTAGGAACCAAAGTAGATTAGATTTTTTTTACCTAACAAGCAAGTAATATTAGTGTCATTTCCTTACGGCTAAAAAAAGTTTGGCTGAAACCACATAGAAGGTGGGCGCGGCCAAAACTGCGGCATCTTACTAAGGCCAACCACCACCGGCTCATTGTTGCCATCATCCATCTTGGCAAAAAAAATGCCATAACATGGTTCAGGCTTCTTCCAATGCGTGTGCTCTATAGGATTAACCATAACTTCATTATACATACCAACGTACTCAATATATATACAACCCCCATCAAGCGAGTCCCAATCATCAGTACAGACAGCCAGGTAGCGGTAGTTATCACCGTAGAAAAGAGCGGTGTCACTTGTGTCATCAACCCGTTTCACGTCCATCTGCCCCTCTTCATCTATGACTTGGTAAATCTCAATTTTTTGCTTAGGAGGCTTCCTGGTGGCCTCCAATGCTTCCTGACGTCGTCTGTACTCTACTGCAGTGGGATGAACAACAACCATGTAAACTCCAGCTTTCCCTACCAAAAAAAACTTTGGAAGAGATTTCAACTCTGGCTCGAAAGAGTATATACCCTGCACTTTGTGTTGGTTAAGGTTATAAATGGCCATTATCTTTCCCTCGTAGTACAGATAAAAACTTCCATTATTGTAAGCTGCATCTGGCAATGATACTGCATTTGTCAACGAAAGCAGGGCGACCTGTGTCCAGCAAAGATCCCCGACCTTACAGTAAAAGATTCCCGGAGCTCCCCGAATGAACACCATTATGACACAGTTTGGATCGGTCAGATCCGTAGAAAAAGTTATCTTGGTGATCGAATAAGTTGCCATCATATATTGGTTAAACAGATAATCAACCATGTGGTGCAGCTTATCATCCGAGATATCTTTCACCGGAATATTAAACGGAGGGAGTTGCACGCGAGCCCGGGTTAACGGGTTCAGCAAGAAAAGCTCTGATCCACCAGAGGCCACAAGCAGGATCCAGCCACGGTAGGTGGCACAGCACGCCTTACCGATGGTCTCCGGGAGGTGAATCTTGCGAATCTTGGCTTCCCAGAGGTCGTAGAATAAGCGGAATCCGTCATCAACTGTGCATCCACTTATTGAGTACGGAATAATCAGCCATGGGAGTTGGAGAGGCAGGTGGCTCGGCTTCTCAAGTGGTGCAGCACGCCATGGGGAGCAAACGGCGCGAAATCGAACATAGTCGGTGATGCATTTAACCTTACGTGAAATCAAATGCACCACTGCTGGTGGGAGATGCGCCCAGTCGGGAATTGCAGATGACGAATCTTCCATTTGGGAGTTGAAATCGGGAAATGCAGACGGGGACTGAAAGAGGACGACGGGGAGGGAGAAGAAGAAGGTTACTAAATGATTTTTAATTTTTTATAGAGTGGAGTGGGACCCAGATGGCAGCGAGAGAACTTAAGTAATTCGCTGAAAAAAAAAGAATAAATAGGCAGATAGACCCAGCTTAAATTAAACTAATAGGTGGACCCTACTCTGAGTCTTTCTCGTTCACATGAACCATGACCAACCTTGGGAGAGTGAATTCGTATCCTCTGCAGAGTTATCCCCTGCGGAGTCGTGCAGAGATTTTCATCTGGTCCGTTCGTTTTAATCGGACAGACTAGATTAGATCTTGTCCGAATTAAAAATAAAAAAACAAAATTCTCCTGCCCAATAAGATCTGATATGGTCCGTCCGATAAAAAAAAACGGACCAGATTAAAAGCTTTGCACGACACTGCAGGAATAACTCCGCAGAGGATACTGGTTATTGGGAGAGTGCCATTTAAAACCCAGCGCCAAGATCCCTTCATTTCAAATGGACCCAGACTCAAAAGCCTCAATTCAAAGGAATACTATGGTTCACGCACGCCAGACCTACCCGAAACCAAGATACAATCACCCACTCGTGGCGTTCCCTGATTGGAGCTGACATGATGGCCCTCGCTGTCAGACTTCAATTAATGAAAAAGCATGAAATTCGAATATGAAACCAGACTTCAATTAATGAAAAAGCTTCCATGAAAGATCCATGACATGTCTAGTAAATGGGCCTCGAATGGGCTTTATTAAGGGCCTATTGGATCTCAAAATATTTTATTAGCCCTGTACTTGATACCATTTTAATTTGACGACGTGAAATTCATTCCTTTTTATTTTTTTAAAGTGCAAGTTATAGCCTATCTTTATTCCAAATTCCAAGTAGGCAGGATGGATCATTGAATTAAAATGAAGGATTCCAGTTACCCATGGAATGAGGAACCGAAGAAACACACCTTTTTCAAAAATGTCAAAAACTATCTATGGTCTAGAGTCCCTCAAATGAAATCTGACATGAATAAAATCTACAAGATATTCTACATAAAGATCTGGCAAAACATTCAGGTCAACTCTAAACTTGGGGCATAATTTCTTACAAGAGTATATGATTAATTAAACTCTACCTTAGAATTTATTTACTCTTTGAATCCTATAAACAATAAAGTTAAAATAAAAAAATATAAAAAAACATATGACATATGCGTTGAAATTAGAGGAGAAGGAAAGAAGGGGCTGAAGAAGTAAGTGTCATGTAATTTTATTTTATTAAGGAAGCTAATAGTATTAATTCCGTAAAATGTTAGAATTTAATTTTATTATTTATTCGATTTTTCTTAAAAAAAATCATAAGAAAAGAAATGGTTGATGTTCATGAAATCACAATCTTATACCACCTCTGGGTAAAAAATAATATAAATCATATTTAACCGTTGTATTGATTAATTCTTTTAATTTTTATTTTTGCATATTAGACACATTAAACACGTCTCTTTTAAAAAAAAAATTAAAAAAACTACATGAGCAGTCGCATTATAATAAATGGGAAGAAATAAACATAATAGGGTGTATGAAGAAGTAAAAACTATGCCATTTAACGGCTATTGGAAATGACCACAATTAGTGAATTGAAAACGGACCGGTCCGGTCCGGTCCAGACTCGGCCGGGACACGGTTCCAACAAGCCATGGTCCACACGGGTCCGGCGGTCCGAGTAATCGGGGGTCGGTCGAAATTCATGCTTGGACCATGGTCCAAACTGATACGGGTCGGTTCGGCGGTTTTTTTTTTTTAGGGCTGCTGCACATAATTTAGAAGTTTTTGAGGGGTATACATGAAATTCTCCCAAATTTATAAGGAGTGAGTCTATGGTACATGAAATCCCCCAAAATTTTTTTTGGTTTGATCCAGTCCTACACGGGCCAGGAGAAAAAAAACGGATCAGACCCGTGCCAGGACCGTCTCTAGCCTTGGTCCGGTCCAGTCCTAGTTTGAGGCACGGTCCGGATCGGAACCTCGGATTGTCCGGTCCAGTCTTGGACCGACCGGTCCATTTCAAGACACTACCACAATACCTTTTGTGATTAGGTCCATTAGGGATGCTAAATTATGCACCTAATTTTAGACCATTATTTAATTATCACTCTGGTTATCTACTTTTGTTCTCTAACACCTTGTTTGGATGAAGAGTAGAGGAAGAGAGAGAAAGAAAAATTAAATTTATTTTTTCTCATTAATAATTCAAACACGAAGAAATTAAATATGTTAATCTTCTTTTCTATTCTATTTCATTTCCTTCTATTCTTCACCTCCCCTTACTTCCTCTCTCCATCCAAACAAGGTGTTAATATAGCTTATGTAGGTCTCTTTCTAAATTTTTAAATTTTTTTATGGCAAATCCACAATAGGTTGCTTATTTGTTACTATCGGTTTCAGTACGCTGTATTAATTCCCCAACATTCATTGCTTGGACTCGGATTACCTGGATTGTGCACCGGTACATAATAATTAAAATAGTGAGGCTATAGTACTATGCATAGCTCATATTGATCCGTACTTTAGATCAATATACATATTTAAATTTCAAATAGTTAATCTGAACAGTTTAACATGATCACCATATAAAAATATACGTTTAGATCAAATTTTATAATTTTTATAAATTTTCTATTATTTTTTAAATAGATAGAAAATCATCTAATCAGAAGATTATAAACCATTCAAAAGTAGTGATTTTCAATCTATCAAAAAAAGATTCTAAAATATATAAAATTGAGTCTACATGTACATTTCCATATAGATTATGTTTAATGATTTAGATCAACTGTTTGAAATTTAAAAACAAAAATATTAATTTAAAGTACATACCATATGCACTATGTATATGCATAGTACAATAGTCTCACTCATATAACATAAAAAAGAATAGTACATTTTCATACAAAGATCTTCTGTCTATCTGAAAAAATTAAAGTAAACTTTGATTTAAAAGTACATTTTCATATCAAGCTGAAATTTTTATTTATTGCATATAAAAAAGGAAGCTGATATGAGTACCCGCACCTAAACTGCCATAACTGCTTGTGGGGACCGCAACTGTTCCAAAACTGTAATTTTATTTTACAAATGTTAATAGTAACATTGTGAAGTAAATAGCTCAAACGGGACAAGTATTTATACCTATACATTGAACTACATATGATATGAATTTTCCTAAAATAACCGTACCCGCACATTTTCTTGAAAAATCCTCATGTCGTACCCACATTAGGGGACCACTAAAAAATTTCAACAAAAATATTGACTTAGCTTATGTGCGGGTAATAAAGTATTTATATCTACATGCTTGTGGTATTTATACTTACAAAATAAAGTATTTATATCTATATGCTAAGTTATGACGCCCAACCAGAGGTAAAAAAATAATTAAAGAAATGGTGCCTCTTTGACTCTTGCACAACGTAATGATATGATCAGCAGTTGAGTACAGTGCGGGTACTGTAGCGCGTACAGTGCGGGTACTATAGCGTGGGTACTGAAATAATTATTCTAAAAAAAATTAAACCAAACCACCTCAAATTTGAGGTTATTCGACAAATACCCAGGCCGCAGGAGTATTGTGCAGCCTCAAAGACTAGTGTCCGCACAATGCCCCTGCGGCCCCAGCTAGGAGGCTGCAGAATACCGGTGCGGCCCCATATTTTTTTTCTAACAAAACTTTCTTTGTTTTTACTTGGAAATCGCATCCTATCTGAGATATCTCGAAGTTTGAATCTGGTCAACAATTTCGGCCGACCCATGTTTTTGTTAGCAAAAAAAAAAGGAAAATTGGGGCCGCAAGGGTATTGTGCGGACTCCTGCCTGGGGCTGTATCGGTATAGTGCGGACCCCATTAAATGGGGCTGCACCGGTGTTCTGCGACCTGGGTAGAATAAGAAAAACCAGAATTTCGGAGTGTTTTGATTTTTTTTTTTTTCAGAAAATAGTAAAAATAAAAATTTCGGCATATTAAGATTATGTTGAATAATTCAGATTGACTATTTGGGTTTTAAAAATGAAAATATTGATCCATATAATGAACCTGGGGTGTATGTAAGTGGAAGGTATGGAGGTTAATTGACCTTCATTTTTATAAAGATTTTTGTACTTATATATGATTTTTTATATAATTTAGGTTAAAATGTCATGAACTGTAAAATTAGTTTTCATTCTCTGCACGGAAAATTTATATGATTGACTCCATAGTTTAAAAATCTAGCTTTGCTCCTCTAACTAACTAATATAAACTATACATAATACTGTTGCCTCACTCCACATAATAATTATAAAACATAAGAAATACTAAAAGCACTATTCATACAAAAAAATTAAAATTAAAATAATCATCATGTGGAATCTAGTATAATTTTGTATACCGTTAGCTGATCGACACCATCACAAAAAATGTGGAATCTTTTCCTTTTTCTATTTAAATGAAATCTCTTAGGAGAAAATGTGGAATCAGTGTTCTCCAACTTTTGTAGGGGGGATTTCAGATTTGAGAGATCATTGTGTGCTCACGTCGATCGCTAAATTTAGACCCAATTAAGAAAGTCCTGATTTGAGAGATCATTGTGTGCTCACGTCGATCACTGGATCCGAATTCTGTTATGTTCCCCTGCTCAAATTCCAGAAATTGGTGCATGCATTGGATGACCCTTTCGCATCACTGCTCTGCTCATTTTTAGTTGTAATTTGTAAATCATTTCTTTGCGTGATCATTTTTTCAGATAGATTTTCCCTAGTAACTTCTACCGAATTTTCTATGAAAAATTTCTTTGAAATTTTTTTATTAACATTTGAAAGGATATGTTTATTAAATTTTTTATTAATATTAAAAAAAATATATATAATTTAACATTCTCCACCCAAATTCGGAAAATTTGAAATCCGTCCAATTCGGAGAATAATTTTTCAGATCCAGACCTTTTTTCCGGAAAATTATTCTCCGGATCCAAAAATCTCTTTCTGGAGAATTATTCTTCGGATTAGGGACTCCAAGAATAATTCTCCAAATTTGTGTTTTTTTAATTAAAATAGAAAATGTTATGATTTATTTATTATTTGTATTAAAATATTAGAAATATTTTTATGTTTATTTAAAAATAGATAGAATACTATATAATTGAATTTATTAGAAAGAATAGGACAAATAACCCAGATCCACATTCAGGCCGGATTTTTTACGACTGAAAGAAAAAGTAAAATATTTGTTTGTGTTATTGAAAAAAAATAAAAATATTTTGGATCTGAGTTATTGATTCCGTTTTAAAAGTCACTTCTAAGTAATTAAAAAATATTTATAATATTTTAATACAAAAATGAATAAATAATAACATTTTCTATTTTAATTAAAAAAATCACAAATCCAGAGAATAATTTTCCAGAAAGAAGGCCTAGATCCGGATAATTATTCTCCGGATTGGACAGATTTCAAATTTTTCAAAATTTGAGTGCAGAATGTTAAATTTTATATTTTTTAATATTAATAAAAATTTCCGGATTTTTTATAATTTAGCTGTGACTTATGGTACTGCAAAAAATACGCACTCCAAAATTTATTTACAGCTCCAGATATTGACACCAATCAAAATCGGATAGTCAACAACTATCATAATTCATATTACCCAAGTAACAGAAATAATATTTATTTAGATCAGGACCGTCCGATCAGAATTCGCACAAATATTAAGGAATTTCAGCATTCCATCTTGGCCCAAATTGATTTGGATTTTGATCGGACGGTTCAGATCTAAATAGAAATATTATGTTACATCGGATGATATGGACTCAGATCTATCATCTGTTAAAAACTTAAAATAAAAGAGTATATGTTGTAATTCTAAAACGTCTTTGTTCTGAAATTATAATTATCATCGGTTTGTTTTACAAGTGTATGTAAGAACTTAATTTATTCTTTGAAAAAAAATGGTTGATATATAATTGTAATCTTGTTGTCATTTTCTTTGTTTTCTCAATTTTAAAAAAATATTCCAAATTCGTAATTCACGAATTGTGTTGGTCAACACAGTTTTCAAACTGTTCGATTAAAATCACAAATTAATTCATAAAATTCGTAAAAAAAAAATACTTTTTATCATCCTACTTCAATTACACATTAATGATGTATCCATCCCTACAGGGCCCATTATCCCTCCACAAAAAGCCCAAGGCCCACTCAAAATTTACTGTTCGTATTACTAAAGGCCTAATAGAGCCCCATGGTCCATGGAGGGTCACCAGGCCCATTACAATCATTTCTCAGGAGATCTTTAAATAATTCTTACATCGTTGGATCGATCAATTCCAATTGAATGTTTAACAAGAAATGTGGAGCTCAACTCCAAATGAAAATACAACAAAAAAAACACCACACCTGAGACTTTATACATTACATGAACAATGCCTAAGAAAACATATTGTAAAGGAGTAGAAAATCGAAAATTAGAATAAAAAACTTAATTAGAAACTTCAACTCAAGTTTTGGAGCTCCTACTCTTCGCGAGCTTTCCGAATTGGTAAATAACGGTGAATTCAGACACTCGAGCGAAAAGTTCCGCTCAGTTGAAGTTTCTTTGTCTCCTATCGCCTTCTCGGTTAAGATATTGCCACCCTTGTCTTATCCCTTACCCTAGCCTCGCCTGTTTAGAAGAATTGTCTCAGAGAAATACATGTACAGGAAAAATATACTTTAAAAATGAGAGAAATGACTTATAAAATATATATAGAGATGCATTATAACATGAAGATACAAATCGATGATGTTGAAAAATATGTTTTTCTTTCATCACACACGGATCATGCATATAATAAAACCGTGTACAATTATTGAAGCATTCATATACGCGCGTCCGAAAATGCGCTATAATATTCATACACTATTATTAATGAAGAACCGTGTCCAATTAGGTCCAATTATACATGTTTTTTTTTAATAAAGAATCGTGTATAAATGTTGGAGTATATTTAGAACAAATTTTTAAAAGTGTACTTTCTTGTTTTGAACACCAATTTAATGGAGAATTAAAGCATGCACGGTTCCTTATAGAGCAAGCATTAAAGCAGAATGTATAAAGTATAAACACATGCTAAATCGAAATGTAGAAGAAATAAACTTTATGCTGACTCATTCGTTGTCTTTTCATCCTTTTTCTTTATGCAATAGTGTTGTGAAGCAGATCCATAGATTTGAATACTTCGTGTCCTAGTACCAAACTCGTACCACAAGTACATATGATACTCCGAGCACAGAGGACCAACACAGACAATGAGCAACATTTAAGACTAATTAATTATGCTAAAAATGATTCCCATAACCAAGGTTCTAAATAACGATTAACGCGTCATCGCCAAAAGATTAAATAAAAAGCTATCGCGAATAAAGTAGCTATAACGAAAACTATCCTACGTAGCATTTTTATTTAAAAAATTATGTTTTTATATATTTTTACTAATTATCAACATTATCTAAAGTCTCATATAGTGTATAATGCAAAATTAATTAAGGAATAGAATATTCATATTGAACCAGTACAAAGTCCAAATTGATATTCAAAATATCTCTAATAATATCATAAAATGTCTATCTTTATCCATTAAAAATAACATAAACATGATGACATAAACCATATATATTTTTCTATTAAAAAAAACCTAAGCATCATGATATACACTATATATCTTTTTTTATTTAAAAGAAAAAGCAATCCGGACCTTGAAAACAAGTAATCTTAAAAAAAAAAAAAAAAAATCAGTTTGGACATTTAAATAAAAACCTAAGTAGCATAACGTGCGCTATAGCACGTAGCTTGTAACGCAAATAGCGGACTGCGATTACCGCTATAGCGGTCGTAGCTGAAATAACGCACTTTTATCTCATAACTTAGCGTTTAAGGTCCGAAAACGCTATAGCGCGCTATTTAGAACATTGCTCATAACTAATTTTACAGTAACGAGGTTTCATTTAATGAAATACATACACACCATTAATTAGTTAATTTCAGTCATCATTCATCAATGCATGCATGCCACTGAAAATGAGAATAATAATATCCCTCTGAATGAACAAAATTTAGACCATTTTTAGAGAAAGGAACAGACAAGCCCTTGACCAATTTTAGATATCAACGGCTCTCCACCATCCACGTGTCATGGTACTTCCATCTAAATAAAAAGGTTCATTCAATGTACAAATTTTGAAATGCCCACAAAAAATTTCACTTGTGAAAATTGGATAAAATCTCATCACCCTTTAATTAATTAATAAATTACTTCAATTTGGTGTGCTAAAGAAATATCTATCAGTCATTCAATATATATATAATTGGTTAAGTCTAATCATTCAATAAGATGCTACTTTATTCAGGACTTGAATCTCTCTCTCTCATTTTTTACAAGATGCTAATCATGCAACTTCCGTGCAGTATCAGAGTAAAAATAATAATATTATCTTGTACCAATCCCTTCACGCATGAGTGATAATCTTTGGATTAGTCTCATCAGCCGTGTTATAAATCCTGATTTTCTGTGGCAAGTACATACTGAATCTATATTAGTAGGAATTCATATCACCTAAGTTTTATATATATAGAGAGAGATAGGCTACCATGCTTTGCAAATTAAAGGGCCTCTTGTGCTTTGGGCTCTTTTTCGGATTTTCAAAATTCAAAATGTCGATCCGACCGTTCAAGTTGTTCTCCATATTGAAATGTGCTTGGAGACCAAATTTTACATTTTTTGGAATTTTTTTACTATTTATTAAGCCACTTTGAAAATCGCTGATCCATTGGTCCAAATTTTTTTACTGTTTTGCTACTGTGACCATTGGATCAGCGATTTTCAAAGTGGTTTAATAAATAGTAAAAAAATTCCAAAAAAAATGTAAATTTGGTCTCCAAGCACATTTCAATATGGAGAACAACTTGAACGGTCGGATCGACATTTTGAATTTTGAAAATCCGAAAAGGAGCGCAAAGCACAAGAGGCCCTTTAATTTGCAAAGCATGGTAGCCTATCTCTATATATATATGAGATAGGCTACCATGCTTTGCAAATTAAAGGGCTTGTTGTGCTTTGGGCTCCTTTTCGGATTTTCAAAGTCCAAACAGTCGATCCGAACCGTTCTAGTTGATCTACATATCGAAGCGTGCTTGCAGACCAAATTTTACATTTTTTGGGATTTTTTTACTATTTATTAAGCCACTTTGAAAATCGCTGATCCATTGTGAACAGTAGCAAAACAGTAAAAAATTCTGGACCAATGGATCAGCGATTTTCAAAGTGGCTTAATAAATAGTAAAAAAATTCCAAAAAAATGTAAAATTTGGTCTCCAAGCACATTTCAATATGGAGAACAACTTGAGTGGTTCGGATCGACTGTTGGACTTTGAAAATCCGAAAAGGAGCCCAAAGCACAACAGGCCCTTTAATTTGCAAAGCATGGTAGCCTATCTCTCTCTCTCTCTCTCTCTCTCTCTCTCTCTCTCTCTCTCTCTCTCTCTATATATATATATATATATATATAGAGTAAAACTAATATACACTTAAGTGTACCGTACTCCTAAATTTAGGCCGTTAGATTTCTTCAAAAGTCGTGTAGATTCTTTAAAAGTCGTGGTAGCACGACTTTTGAAGAAATCTAACGGCCTAAATTTAGGAGTACGGTACACTTAAGTGTATATTAGCTTTACTCTATATATATATATATATATATATATATATATATAGAGAATGGCTAATATCAAAACGTTTGTTCCTGAACTCAGGAACAAACGGTTCCGTTCTCCAATTTCCGAAGTTCAAACAAAAAATCCAAACCGTTAGATGTTCAATCTATATTAAAATGTGCTTGGAGACCAAATTTTACATTTTTTGGAATTTTTTTACTATTTATTAAGCTAGTTTGAAAACCGCTGTTTTTCAATGCTGCAGAAATTTCATAAAAACAGCGGTTTTCAAACTAGCTTAATAAATAGTAAAAAAATTCCAAAAAATGTAAAATTTGGTCTCCAAGCACATTTTAATATAGATTGAACATCTAACGGTTTGGATTTGTTGTTTGAACTTCGGAAATTGGAGAACGGAACCGTTTGTTCCTGAGCCCAGGAACAAACGTTTTGATATTAGCCATTCTCTATATATATATATATATAGAGAGAGAGAGAGAGTGGCTAATATCAAAACGTTTGCACCAAGGCCCTTGTGCAACCAAGTCATTTTCGGATTTTCAAAGTCCAAACAGTCGATCCAAACCGTTAGATGTTCAATCTATATCAAAATCTGCTTGGAGACCAAATTTTACATTTTTTGGAATTTTTTTACTATTTATTAAGCCACTTTGAAAATTGCTGATCCGAGTGAACAGTAAAAACAGTGCAACCAAATTCTGGACCATGTGTCAGCAATTTTCAAAGTGGCTTAATAAATAGTAAAAAAATTCCAACAAATGTAAAATTTGGTGTCCAAGCAGATTTTAATATAGAGATCACATCTAACGGTTTAGATCGACTATTTGGACTTTGAAAATCCGAAAACGACTTGGTTGCACGAGGGCCTTGGTGCAAAGGTTTTGATATTAGCCACTCTCTCTCTATGTATGTATGTATGTATGTATGTATGTGTGTGTGTGTGCGCGCGCGCGCGCGCGTGTGTCTATATATATATATAGAGTAGAACTAGGGTGTTCCTAAGCTCACCAAGTCTTTCCGTGAGCTCGACTCTTTTCTTTTATTCATGAACTCTAATTAGAATTGAATTTTAAAACTTAAATCTTTCATACTGATGATAAGACTCGGTTCTAAACTTTGAGGTGTAATTTATTTTTGAAAGATATAAAGCTCGTTTTCTATTAGAAACTGACAAGTTTTACATCTTACATATCCTTAAGCTATTGAATAAGCATTTTGCCGTAACAACAATGCCTGGTAAAACACAAAATGAGCAACATTTAATGCTCCCAAGTCTATCTAAAACATATCATTAATGTTAATAACACCTAAACAATTTTGGGAACAAGTAGCTATATTAAAATTTGAGTAGAATTAAGGTGCTCTTAAGCTCACCAAGTCAAACCGTGAGCTTAACTGAAAAACCTATCGGATTGACTTTAAACGACATTTCCAAACCGTTAGATGTTCAATCTATATTGAAATGTGCTTGGAGACCAAATTTTTCATTTTTTGGATTTTTTTTACTATTTATTAAGCTGGTTTGAAAACCGCTGTTTTTCAATGCTCCAGAAATTTAATAAAAACAACGGTTTTCAAACCAGCTTAATAAATAGTAAAAAAATTCCAAAAAATGAAAAATTTGGTCTCCAAGCACATTTTAATATAGATTGAACATCTAACCGTTTGGAAATATCGTTTGAAGTTAATCCGATAGGTTTTTGAGTTAAGCTCACAAAGAGCTTGGTGAGCTTAAGAGCACCTTAGTTCTACTCTTAAAATTTATACAAAATATCTCTTGCAAATTAAAGAAGTTGCCTACACTCCCATCCATTTCAAGACTTTAGGTAATCTCTTTTGGACACGTATCCTCTGTAGTACTGCAGAAGAACAGTCCGGATCATTTCACTGTACAAAATAGTGCCTATGTAGTAATAAAGAGGATACAAATTCAGCTCTTTTTACACCTGGAGAGGAATGCAATCAGTATTGTTAGTAGTCAATGCAGATTTGATTTGATTCACGTTAGATTTCATTTGAGGGACTCTTGACCATAGATAGTTTTTGACATTTTTGAAAAAAAAGTGTGCTTCCTCTGGTTCCTCCTTCATGGCTAACTGGAATCCTTCATTTCCACAGTGACCTAACTGTTAGTCATTTAAATTCAATGATCCATCCTAGCATTCCACGTCGTCAAATTAAAATCTTCCAAGTACAAGTCCAGTAAAATATTTTGAGATCCAATAGGCCCTTAATAAAGCCAATTCAATGCCCATTTCCTAGACAAGTCATGGATCTTTCATGGAAGCTTTTTCATGAACTGAAGTCTGGTTTCAAATATTCAAAATTCATGCTTTTACTTTATATATTTAACATATTTTAAATTTCAAACGATTCTCAGAACTAAAAAATGGTATCTGGTATTTACTAAATCTAAAAAATGGAACTCAATACATCCAAATTTTGAAACATCCATATTTCCGAAATGAATTCCAAAGCTTGGGATTTCAGGTTTCTAAATTTCCATATTTTGGAAATCTTCTCATAACTTTCTACAATTTAGATTTGGTGAATAGCATTAGTAAAACTGCTGAATTACACAATAAAAATAGGGTAAACTAATATACTTCAAAGTTCAAACACCTACAATTTTTGCTAACATTTTGAAGCAAATGAAAATTATAGTTTAATTGATCGTGAATTACATCAGAGATTAGAACTATATATCTAACACATATATTAGCAAGATAAATTTGCGATAGCATAGTGCAAGGGTCAACTGGTTCAACCGCTAATTTTTTAAAAATAATTATAATTTATTAATTTATAATCCAAAAACCTAAAACATACTTGGCACACATCTAGAGATGACCGTATTATGCTCAAGCTCATCAAAACAGTGGAAAAAAATATTTTCAATTACATGGCACATTGTCAACAATTGAAATAAAAAAGCAACAATAAAATAAAATAAAAAATGTGATGTGGAGTAAGAATGCAAGTAGCCATATACATGAACGGTAAAAGTTTAACATTTCAAAATTAGATGATTTAGATTTTATTCGTGATTCCCACCACAAATTTGCAAAGTTTAAATATTTTATATTCTTAGCCTGATATAGACAGAACTGCAGCCTGAAGGCATTGGAAGAAAAAAAATAAAGGAAGAACAAAATCACAAAAATCAGAATTTTCAGCAGCGGTTTTTTATGAAAAGCCGGTCAATTAAACCGGTCTAATCCATATGCGGTTCCTTTAATGAACCAAACCGGATTCTTACCCATGTCCGGTTTTTTCCTGTTGAACCATCTGGTCCGGTCTGAGTTTAAAAACACTGCAAGGAACATATCATCTAAAGAACAAAAAATTAAATTAAATCAGCAATTCATCAAGATGTAATAAGGAATAATTGGAAAAAAAAAAAAAGATGATCAGAAAGCCTGACAAAAACAATCTTCAGATATTACAAGAGCAAATTGGGCGTGCTACTGTATTAAAAAGAAATCATAAATGGACCTCACTTGATAACGGAGGTCGAAAAGATGGAGTTCAAAGACGTACCCATAAATCATGACCTATAAGGCTTATAACTATTGTCTGTTCCCTCAATACTGCAATTAAAATTAATGATCAACATTAATGTGCATTTTGAACTGTTCCTCAAAAACAGGATCACAACCGCTAATGGAATGTGATGTTAGGGAGGTAGGAAGGCTATTTTCGGGAAGTGATTTAATTGCAGGGCAATCAAATAGTTCTAGCTTTATGCCATGCAAACTTGGTGGTAGTGCTTGAAGATTAACACAGTATCTAAACACCAGCTGGACCAGTGATTTAAGGCTTTGGAACAGCTCCTGATCATCTCCATTAAAAACCAAAGTTTCTGAAGACCAAACAATTTCAAGTGTTAGCACTGAATTCAGAGCACCTCTCAGTGATGGTAGCTTGAGCAGAGAAGTGTCACTGACTGCCAATACCTCAAGTCTTGATCTACAACTTCCCTTTCCTTCACTTTCTGGTACGAATATCTCCAGTTTCATCAGTTTAGGGCATCTTATAATACTCAAGTTCTTCAGAGATAGTGGATTGAATAATCCCCCTATGACCTCTAGATTCTCACACTTCTGAATATATAATTCCTGAAGTGCTTTGAGGCTATAAAATGCATTTCCTGTAAGGGAAGTGAAGCAGGGACAGTTCTCTATACGCAAATTGGTAAGGGAAGGTGGCAGGTCAGTGACTGTGTTGAGGTTTACACAATCTTTAATACAAAGTTTACTCAGGTAAGGTAAGAATTGTGCTTGCAGCCAAGACGGTGATTTTGAACCACCGTAATAATTAATATGTAACAATTTTAGGTTTGGATGAGGCTGAAGGCCTTCTAGAACCTCTGCATCAGTATACTGGTCAACAATTCTATCACAGGACCATTTTAACTCTAACTCACAGAGATATCTCTTGTTAATAAGCATTGCTCGTGCTGCCTCCTCCTTACACTCTACCACTTCCAAATGATACAGCAAAAGCTCTCCGTAAAGCTGTGTCATATCTTTCAACTCTCCAATTGTTTGTCCATCTATCCTCCGGGCTTGGTATAAAAGTAAGTTTTGAAATGAAGTTAGCTTCCCAATCCCAGATATCACTGGTATATCATAACGATCCCAGTAAAGCTTCCTTAAGCTTATCAATTTAGTGAAACCTTTAGGAAATCTCTTAAGATTGTTGACAGATATATCCAAATATTGTAGATTAAGAAGTTGCTCAATGGACTCAGGCAACACTTCAAGTTTGTTATGAGAGAGATCGAGGTAACGTAGGTGCTTCATGTTGCCAAGCCTCTCCGGCAGTTCATTTATTCCACAACAGCGTAAATCCAACATCCGTAGATGTGTGAGCCGGCTAAACAAGGAATTACTAGAAGACTGCAACTCATAAGAACATTGATTAGCTGGATTTAAAAATTCAAGTGACCGCAGCTTGCTATACTTTCCCAGCTTTGTCACCTCAATAAAGTTCCTTGCAATTGACAAGTGACGAATAGATCCAGGGACTTTTTGTTGAGATTCACTTGCTTGGATATAGAAGCACTCATCCATGGAAACAGATTGTGCCAGATCATGCATTAAATCATGCATCACATACATCCCATTATGTGGACCTGACTGAAAAAATGACCTACTTACCAATTCATCAAAGCACTTAGCCCCTCTCACTTCCAAGATCTCATCTCCTTGAGGCACAATATAACCATGTGCCACCCATTTGGCCACCGTACGGCTTTTATCAAACAAATACTCTTTTGGAAACATGCAACAGAAAGAGAAGCATCTCCTTAACTCTGCAGAGAGATACTGATAGCTCAATCGAAGAGCTGGGATGATGCCATTTTCCCCTTGATTAAACTGCCACATTTCACTATTCAAAATATTCCTCCAGTGTTCGGAATCCAGATCTATACTTAGCAATGCTCCAAGTGTTTTGGCTGCCAAGGGAGAACCCTTCAACTTTGTAACATTCTTTTCAGCAATGTTAACCAAATCGGGGTAATTTTCAGGGTCTTCAGAGTCGAATGCACATTTCTTAAAAAAATCCCAGAAAGGTTTTTTTGGCAAACCCTCGAGGAAGATAGGGTTTTCAGTTCCTGTTATTTTAGCAACTTTTGGAGAGCGAGTGGTCACCAAGATCATGCTACCCTTAACCCCGTATGACATAGGGATGTATAGCTTTTGCCATTCCAGCCTATCCTCACACCACACATCATCCAAAACAAGCAGAAACTTCTTTGAAAGTACCTCATCCTTTAACACGGCCTGAAGTAAATTTAAGTTGGTAAACTCAACCTTCATTTTGGTAGCAGATTTCACAATCATTTTAATTATTTTATTTGCATCAAAATGCTCACGAACACAAACCCACAACTTCAACTCGAAGTAACCCTCAACTTTGAAGTCATTGTAAACCAACTGAGCAAGAGTGGTCTTTCCCAACCCTCCCATTCCAACAACAGGCAAAACAGGTAAACTCTCCTTCTTCCTTCCTTCTCTTATTGCAATCATTTTCACGAGAACTTGAGCTGGAACCATCCCCTAACTGCGAAAAAATATTAATCACAATCTCCTTCTCTGTATCTCGACCAAATATATCTGATTCGATAATTATTGAACTCGTTTTTCTTCTAGCAGACATCCTCTTTATTAATTCAGGTCTTTTTGGATCTAACAGCTCAGTTGTCTGCCGTAAATTTTCTGAAACAAGTTCCAATCTTTCCTGCATATCCTTTATATCATTGGAGTTACCACTAACAAACCCCTTTACAAAACTAGAAGCCACACCCCTTACGAAATTAGAAGCCCAGTTGATGACTTGGCTTGCTTGGTTACTGCCTTCCCCTTCTTCGACCTTCTCCTTCAACTCCTGGTCCAAAGAGACGGCGATGATAAGATGATATTTCTGTTAAGGAATATAATATATAATTTTTCTTGAGATGGGTTAACTTGCTTTGGGAATTAAAAATGGTGTTTTACTTCCTGCTCATATCTTTATTTTCAAAGTTCAAATAGTCGATTCAAACCTTCTAACATGATTTTCATATTAAAATATGCTTGGAGACCGAATTTTACATTTTTTGGAATTTTTTTACTATTTTTTCAGAATTTTTGAAAATCACAACTTTTCATTAAATAAAAAAATAATAAAAAATTCAGCAAAGCAATGATTTTCAAAAATTTCCAAAAAATGTAAAATTTGGTCTCCAAGTACATTTTAATATGAAGAACGTGTTGGAAGGTTCAAATCGACTATTTGAACTTTGAAAATTCTCTCTTTAATTCCCAAAGCAAGTTAGCCCATCTCATTTTTCTTTTCAATTATAATAATAATTTAACATGAGATATGATTTTGTTTGATTTTATTATATCCTCTCCATTGAGATAAAATAACAAGTTTACCATTTTTTTTTCTACTTCTGTTATATATTTTTAGGCCTTGAGCCACCCCCCTTACAAAAACATTAATTTCAACAAGTTGGAATAATTTAGGCCACTGCAATACCGCATACTCTCAGATCTAGTTTATAAATTTAGTAAAAGGTAAAAGAAATGCATCAATCAATAATGTTACTATTTCCTAATCACATACTAGCCGTTAGGCTTTCTAATTAGAAAATATGCAAAATTAGCTAATTGATCCAAATTGAAAGATCTCAGCACAAACCTGATAATGGAACTCGTCGAACAAGTCCTCGGCATCATACTTTGCATCCTTGAGTTCAGTAAACAGCGCGGCCACATTCGGATTTACGAAGCGCCACCACTCCACCTCATCCATCAGCGTGTTCACCCTTGGCAAGGTCAGACGCAGTTTCTCGAAATACTCGTTAACCCCGAAAGTTTCTCTTACGCTTGATCTCAATTGAGATAGCCCTTCAGAGATCGCCCATTCCATTCTTCCTCCGACGCTCCCACTTGGCGACCAAGTGTGAGGGATTACAACTTACAAGCTCGAAACCACCAGACCTTAAGGAAGGATCTCATCCAAATTGCGAGTCCAAGTCAATTCGCAATTTAGTTAATTTAAAGCCCTGAAAGTGGAGTCAGGAATTCAGATCCGGTGCAATACCTGACTGAATAGGATGAGATCTGAGTCGTCAGTTTTAATCTGGCACAAATCTCAAAACCTTTTTGTCCAAGAAATAATAGCTGAATAATATATAAGCTTGTAGAAGAAATGGTAAAACCGTTGGATCTAACAAGGCATGTAAATTGGACGGACCAAGTATCCCAAACGCTGAGGAGCGAGCCACCGCGTGGGGAGCAGGTCCAGGCGATATTCCTGGATCATTTGTTTTTATCAGCGAAGACAAGTAATTAGGCGCGTTCTACCGAATTTTTTATTAATATCCACAATTAAATAATTTTAAATTGCAATGTCAGATTTGAATAAAGAAATGACTCAAATATATTTAATAGAAAGTTATGCACAGTTTGTAACCGCAAATAACTAAAATTCTTAATATAGCTTAATTTAAACTATGCATGTTTTATTTTCTTCCATTTAGTGCAAATTTATATAGGCTTAAATGACAGCTTGTGTGTCATCATTAACGTAAATATTGCGATTAAAATTAATCAGTCAAGGTAATACTATGATTATTTATAAAAAAATCTTTATTAAAATCTGACCTTTCAATTTTTATTATTTATAAAGCTACACATAATATAATTGATCAAAATATTATTTTAATGTGAAACATTGCACGTTAAAAATGTAAATATTAATAATTTAATGACTTTCATGAAAAAAAACCACTTAAAATATTTTAACTTTCAAGACACAGAATCAATATTAAAATGCAAGTCACGTATGTGTTATTGTGGAAAGTTCTGAGAAGATTTTGAAAGATCTCAAAACAGTTTTGATGTAATAAGATAGATAAGAGAAAAACTGGTACACCCAGTTAAAAGCTTTTTGATTGGGTTTCATTTTATTTAGATAGAGAGGAGTATAGAAGACTGATTTTAATATGTTGTTTTGGATTTGTTTCAGTGGCGAGGCAGTGGTTGTTTAGGGGTTTTATCAGTGTAATTAATAATTTTCAGCAATGAAAATGTGCTAACAGGCCTTTCTTTCAAAGATTTCAAAAGATGGAAATTTACAAATTTAAAATTTTTCAGTTCTGAGAATTATTTGAAATTTAAAATATTCGAAATGTATAAAGTAAAAGCATGAAATTCGAATATTTGAAACCAGACTTCAGTTCATGAAAAAGCTTCCATGAAAGATCCATGACTAGTCTAGGAAATGGGCCTTGAATAGGCTTTATTATGGGCCTATTGGATCTCAAATATTTTACTGGACTTGTACTTGGGACGATTTTAATTTGATGAAATTCATTACTTTTTTTTTTTCTTCTAAAAGGGCAAAGTATAACCTATGGTTATTCCAAATTCCTAGTAGCCAGGATGGATCATTGAATTAAAAAGACTAACAGTTGGGTCACAGTGGAAATGAAGGATTCCAGTAAGCCATGGAAGGAAGAGCCGAAGAAACACTTTTAACCATAGAATGAGTTCTTCAGCATTTCAACCTTATCGTTAATTGAGATCAGAAACAAGCTTCATTATCATGCAACACTGAAATCAAGAACTGTGCAGGAATAGTATAGACTGATGCTTAAAGAACCCTTTAACATGAAAGCTTTATCAATAAGCAAAACGAAATCAGAGAAAATAAAGTGATGCAGTAAATTGAGGATATGCACTTTAGACCTTGCCCAAAAAGATATACAGATTTTATATGAACCAACTTGAGATCAGACGGAAGAAGGAAACAACTGAACATTGTGTACAAATTATAACATCAAAGAATCACAAAAGCAAGAAAGATCATGTGTGGTGAATGATGCTTCATGAAGTCATACTGGATTTGAACAAAAAAGCTCCGTCGATCATATGGCACAGGTACAGGAAAGAAGATCTGACAAAGGCACAACAATTATTCAGACAAGTCCCTAAAACATCTTGTATTTACAAATATCATCAAAGCAACTATGGATATTCAGAAAATAGTAAGCATGTTCTTTTTGAGAAACTCAACAATTTTCTTACAAGAGAATCAGACTAGAAATGCTTCTATTGTTATGCACAGGATGAGGTGAATAAGAAACCTAATGGATCTTTCTAGTAATTTTAGAAAATATGAGACATTCAACAACATTCATGTTGAAATCTTAATAACAAAAAAGAGAATACTAAGTAAAGAGATAAGTGATGAATGCACATAAATTCTTATATGAAGGTCTGACAAGAAGGAAGAAGGTGAGATCAGGAAAAATGCAAATATATTCTTGTATTTATAGTATTTATTTTAATGCTTATTGATTGCCTAGTAATTAATTCTAAATTAGGTACGTTGCTTATTATCAAACAATACATCAGAACTGCAAACATGCTCAATAATCCTAGTTAATTAGTGACTTTAAGCATGGCAGATAGCACAGTACAAAAGCATAAACACCAGCATTCAAAAGTAACACAAATTCTGAAAAAGCATAAACATCAACATATTAGAAAAAGCCTAAAATTCTGAAAAAAAAAAAAACAGTTCAACTGCACTATGTCCTAACAACAATTAGCTGCACTTAGGAACCAAAGGAGATTAGATTTTTTTTACCTAAAAAGCAAGTAATATTAGTGTCATTTCCTTACGGCTAAAAAAAGTTTGGCTGAAACCACATAGAAGGTGGGCGCGGCCAAAACTGCGGCATCTTACTAAGGCCAACCACCACCGGCTCATTGTTGCCATCATCCATCTTGGCAAAAAAAATGCCATAACATGGTTCAGGCTTCTTCCAATGCGTGTGCTCTATAGGATTAACCATAACTTCATTATACATACCAACGTACTCAATATATATACAACCCCCATCAAGCGAGTCCCAATCATCAGTACAGACAGCCAGGTAGCGGTAGTTATCACCGTAGAAAAGAGCGGTGTCACTTGTGTCATCAACCCGTTTCACGTCCATCTGCCCCTCTTCATCTATGACTTGGTAAATCTCAATTTTTTGCTTAGGAGGCTTCCTGGTGGCCTCCAATGCTTCCTGACGTCGTCTGTACTCTACTGCAGTGGGATGAACAACAACCATGTAAACTCCAGCTTTCCCTACCAAAAAAAACTTTGGAAGAGATTTCAACTCTGGCTCGAAAGAGTATGTACTCTGCACCTTGTGTTGGTTAAGGTTATAAATGGCCATTATCTTTCCCTCGTAGTACATATAAAAACTTCCATTATTGTAAGCTGCATCTGGCAATGATACTGCATTTGTCAACGAAAGCAGGGCGACCTGTGTCCAGCAAAGATCCCCGACCTTACAGTAAAAGATTCCCGGAGCTCCCCGAATGAACACCATTATGACACAGTTTGGATCGGTCAGATCCGTAGAAAAAGTTATCTTGGTGATCGAATAAGTTGCCATCATATATTGGTTAAACAGATAATCAACCATGTGGTGCAGCTTATCATCCGAGATATCTTTCACCGGAATATTAAACGGAGGGAGTTGCACGCGAGCCCGGGTTAACGGGTTCAGCAAGAAAAGCTCTGATCCACCAGAGGCCACAAGCAGGATCCAGCCACGGTAGGTGGCACAGCACGCCTTACCGATGGTCTCCGGGAGGTGAATCTTGCGAATCTTGGCTTCCCAGAGGTCGTAGAATAAGCGGAATCCGTCATCAACTGTGCATCCACTTATTGAGTACGGAATCATCAGCCATGGGAGTTGGAGAGGCAGGTGGCGCGGCTTCTCAAGTGGTGCAGCACGCCATGGGGAGCAAACAGCGCGAAATCGAACATAGTCGGTGATGCATTTAACCTTACGTGAAATCAAATGCACCACTGCTGGTGGGAGATGCGCCCAGTCGGGAATTGCAGATGACGAATCTTCCATTTGGGAGTTGAAATCGGGAAATGCAGACGGGGACTGAAAGAGGACGACGGGGAGGGAGAAGAAGAAGGTTACTAAATGATTTTTAATTTTTTATAGAGTGGAGTGGGACCCAGATGGCAGCGAGAGAACTTAAGTAATTCGCTGAAAAAAAGAAGAATAAATAGGCAGATAGACCCAGCTTAAATTAAACTAATAGGTGGACCCTACTCTGAGTCTTTCTCGTTCACATGAACCATGACCAACCTTGGGAGAGTGAATTCGTATCCTCTGCAGAGTTATCCCCTGCGGAGTCGTGCAGAGATTTTCATCTGGTCCGTTCGTTTTAATCGGACGGACTAGATTAGATCTTGTCCGAATTAAAAATAAAAAAACAAAATTCCCCTGCCCAATAAGATCTGATCTGGTCCGTCCGATAAAAACGAACGGACCAGATTAAAAGCTTTGCACGACTCCGCAGGAATAACTCCGCAGAGGATACTGGTTATTGGGAGAGTGCCATTTAAAACCCAGCGCCAAGATCCCTTCATTTCAAATGGACCCAGACTCAAAAGCCTCAATTCAAAGGAATACTATGGTTCACGCACGCCAGACCTACCCGAAACCAAGATACAATCACCCACTCGTGGCGTTCCCTGATTGGAGCTGACATGATGGCCCCGCTGTCAGACTTCAATTAATGAAAAAGCATGAAATTCGAATATGAAACCAGACTTCAATTAATGAAAAAGCTTCCATGAAAGATCCATGACATGTCTAGTAAATGGGCCTCGAATGGGCTTTATTAAGGGCCTATTGGATCTCAAAATATTTTATTAGCCCTGTACTTGATACCATTTTAATTTGACGACGTGAAATTCATTCCTTTTTATTTTTTTAAAGTGCAAGTTATAGCCTATCTTTATTCCAAATTCCAAGTAGGCAGGATGGATCATTGAATTAAAATGAAGGATTCCAGTTACCCATGGAATGAGGAACCGAAGAAACACACCTTTTTCAAAAATGTCAAAAACTATCTATGGTCTAGAGTCCCTCAAATGAAATTTGACATGAATAAAATCTACAAGATATTCTATATTAAGATCTGGCAAAACATTCAGGTCCACTCTAAACTTGGGGCATAATTTCTTAAAAGAGTATATGATTAATTAAACTCTACCTTAGAATTTATTTACTCTTTGAATCCTATAAACAATAAAGTTAAAATAAAAAAATATAAAAAAACATATGACATATGCGTTGAAATTAGAGGATAAGGAAAGAAGGGGCTGAAGAAGTAAGTGTCATGTAATTTTATTTTATTAAGGAAGCTAATAGTATTAATTCCGTAAAATGTTAGAATTTAATTTTATTATTTATTCGATTTTTCTTAAAAAAAATCATAAGAAAAGAAATGGTTGATGTTCATGAAATCACAATCTTATACCACCTCTGGGTAAAAAATAATATAAATCATATTTAACCGTTGTATTGATTAATTCTTTTAATTTTTATTTTTGCATCTTAGATACATTAAACACATCTCTTTTTTAAAAAAAATTTAAAAAAACTACATGAGCAGTCGCATTATAATAAATGGGAAGAAATAAACATAATAGGGTGTATGAAGAAGTAAAAACTATGCCATTTAACGGCTATTGGAAATGACCACAATTAGTGAATTGAAAACGGACCGGTCCGGTTCAGACTCGGCCGGGACACGGTTCCAACAAGCCATGGTCCACACGGGTCCGGCAGTCCGAGTAATTGGGGGTCGGTCGAAACCCGTGCTTGGACCATGGTCCAAACTGATACGGGTCGGTCCGGCGGTTTTTTTTTTTTTAGAGCTGCTGCACATAATTTAGAAGTTTTTCAGGGGTATACATGAAATTCTCCCAAATTTATAAGGAGTGAGTCTATGGTACATGAAATCCCCCAAATTTTTTTTTGGTCTGATCCAGTCCTACACGGGCCAGGAGAAAAAAAACGGATCAGACCCGTGCCAGGACCGTCTCTAGCCTTGGTCCGGTCCAGTCCTAGTTTGAGGCACGGTCCGGATCGGAACCCCGGATTGTCCGGTCCATTTCAAGACACTACCACAATACCTTTTGGGATTAGGTCCATTAGGGATGCTAAATTATGCGCCTAATTTTAGACCATTATTTAATTATCACTCTGGTTATCTACTTTGGTTCTCTAACATCTTGTTTGGATGGAAAGTAGAGGAAGTGAGAGAAAGAAAAATTAAATTTATTTTCTCTCATTAATAATTCAAACACGAAGAAATTAAATATGTTAATCTTCCTTTATATTCTATTCAATTTCCTTCTATTATTCACCTCCCCTTACTTCCTCTGCTCTCCATCCAAAACAAGGTGTTAATATAGCTTATGTAGGTCTCTTTCTAAATTTTTAAATTTTTTTATGGCAAATCCACAATAGGTTGCTTTTTTGCCGACATTTTTAAAAATACCCTAAGTTAAATAAAAATTATTAAAAATACCCACGGTCCCAAATTTTTATTAAAAATACCCATACCGGCCAATTATTGGCCGGTACCGATTAAATAGCCCAACCGGCCAATAATTGGCCGGTTCCGTGATTTTTTTTTTTTTTTTTTTAGAGAAAAATTGCTAAAATGCTGAAATGAAATCTAACACAAAAAAATTGAATTGTTTTTTTAAATATTTGTTAGAAAATACGCTACGAATAGGGCTGATTTTGTGCTAAAATACGGTAAATTACAACAATTATGCTACAATACGGTAAATTTACTAAAATGCTGAAATTACAATAATTATGTAGAATTATGCTAAAGTATGGTAAATTATGCTAAATTACGTATGAATGGGGCCTATTTTGTGGCATCTTTCATAAATCATAAAAAATAGTAAAAAAAATTTCAAAAATTTCAAAAATTGGTATTCTACAAGTTTATTAGATAACTAATTTACTGAGCTACGTAGATTGAACAATAAAAGTGAAAATCTCAATCGAAAACTTCAACTGAAGTTTTGAGGCCCTTCTCTTTGTTTTTTGGCGATTCTGAATTTGGCAATCCGGCTGCGCATTTTCGCAAGCTTTCCGAAAAGTGGTCATTTGCTGAAATCGAACACTCGAGCGCCGTTTTATGACCGTTTAAAGTTTCGTCGTCGTTTTTTCCCCTTCTCAGTGAAGATATCATCCCTATTCGTACGTAATTTAGCGTGTTTTACCGTATTCTAGCATAATTCTACATAATTATTGTAATTTACTGTAATTCAGCATAAATCAAGTAATTTAGCGTGTTTTAGTATAAATATGCTAATTATATATAAAAAATGTAATCTAGCAAATATTTTAAAATAAATTCTATTTTTTAGTGTTATATTTCAGCATTTTAGCTATTTGTCTCTTAAAAAAAATTTAACATAATTTAAAGTAATCTAGTGTCAATCAGCATAAATTAACATAATTTCAAGTAATTTAGCGTATTTTAGTATAAATATGCTATCAAAAAAAATAATTCGATTTTTTTGTGTTAGATTTCATTTCAGCATTTTAGCAATTTTTCTCTCTAAAAAAAAAAAAAAAAAAAATTACGGAACCGGCCAATTATTGGCCGGTTGGGCTATTTAATCGGTACCGGCCAATAATTGGCCGGTATGGGTATTTTTAATAAAAATTTGGGACCGTGGGTATTTTTAATAATTTTTATTTAACTTAGGGTATTTTTCAGTGTTCTAAATAGCGCGCTATAGGGTTTTTGGACTCCAAACGCTACGCTACGACATCAAAATGCGCTATTTGCGCTACGGCCGCTATAGCGGCCGCTACAACGCTATAGCGGTCCGCTACAGCGCTATTTGCGCTATACAATATGAGTTTTTTTTTTTTTTTTTTTTTTTAAGCAATTTATATGGGTTTTAAATTAAGATAAAAAAAATCTCAAACCGAAATTGAATTTGTTGCTACTTGCTACAAATAAATCAATTTGAAATTGGGAATAGAAATTGAAATTTGAATAGAAAAAAAGTCCAAACCGGAATTAAAATTTGAATAGAAAAAAAAAATAGATTATGTCATGAATCATGATACTTAAGATATTTTTAATAGAAAAAATCGATAGTTTATGATATTACTATGGATATTTTGAACCGCAATTTGGACTTTGTACGGGTTCAATATGAATATTATAATTTCTTAATTACTTTGGAGTTATTTATTGTTCTATGAGACCTTAGATAATGTTGATATTTAGTACAAATATTGAATATACGAAATGTAAAAAAAAAAAAACGCTATTTGGAATAGCTTCCGCTATAGCGACGCTATTCGCTATAGCTTCCGCTATAGCGACGCTATTCGCTATAGCTTTTTTTTTAGCCTTCCCGCTACGACGCTATAAACGCTATTTAGAACCTTGATATTTTTAAAAATGTCGGCTTATTTGTTACTATCGGTTTCAGTACGCTGTATTAATTCCCCAACATTCATTGCTTGGACTCGGATTACCTGGATTGTGCACCGGTACATAATAATTATAATAGTGAGCTATAGTACTTTGCATACTGCATATTGATCCGTACTTTAGCTCAACATATATATTTATAAATTCCAAATAGTTGATCTGAACAGTTTAACATGATCATCATATAAAAATATACTTTTAGATCAAATTTTCTATTAATTTTTAAATAGATAGAAAATCACCTAATCAAAAGATTCTAGACCATTCAAAAGTAGTGATTTTCAATCTATCAAAAAAAGATTCTAAAATATATAAAATTGAGTCTACATGTACATTTCCATATAGATTATGTTTAATGATTTAGATCAACTGTTTGAAATTTAAAAACAAAAATATTAATTTAAAGTACATACCAATATGCACTATGTATATGCATAGTACAATAGTCTCACTCATATAACATAAAAAATAATAGTACATTTTCATACAAAGATCTTCTGTCTATCTGAAAAAATTAAAGTAAACTTTGATTTAAAAGTACATTTTCATATCAAGCTGAAATTTTTATTTATTGCATATAAAAAAGGAAGCTGATATGAGTACCCGCACCTAAACTGCCATAACTGCTTGTGGGGACCGCAACTGTTCCAAAACTGTAATTTTATTTTACAAATGTTAATAGTAACATTGTGAAGTAAATAGCTCAAACGGGACAAGTATTTATACCTATACATTGAACTACATATGATATGAATTTTCCTAAAATAACCGTACCCGCACATTTTCTTGAAAAATCCTCATGTCGTACCCACATTAGGGGACCACTAAAAAATTTCAACAAAAATATTGACTTAGCTTATGTGCGGGTAATAAAGTATTTATATCTACATGCTTGTGGTATTTATACTTACAAAATAAAGTATTTATATCTATATGCTAAACTATGATGCCCAACCAGAGGTAAAAAAATAATTAAAGAAATGGTGCCTCTTTGAGTCTTGCACAACGTAATGATATGATCAGCAATTGAGTATAGTGCGGGTACTGTAGCGCGTACAGTGCGGGTACTATAGCGTGGGTACTGAAATAATTATTCTAAAAAAAATAAACCAAACCACCTCAAATTTGAGGTTATTTGACAAATACCCAGGCCGCAGGAGTATTGTGCAGCCTCAAAGACTAGTGTCCGCACAATGCCCCTGCGGCCCCAGCTAGGAGGCTGCAGAATACCGGTGCGGCCCCATATTTTTTTTTCTAACAAAACTTTCTTTGTTTTTACTTGGAAATCGCATCCTATCTGAGATATCTCGAAGTTTGAATCTGGTCAACAATTTCGGCCGACCCATGTTTTTGTTAGACAAAAAAAAAGGAAAATTGGGGCCGCAGGGGTATTGTGCGGACTCCTGCCTGGGGCTGTATCGGTATAGTGCGGACCCCATTAAATGGGGCTGCACCGGTGTTCTGCGACCTGGGTAGAATCAGAAAAACCAGAATTTCGGAGTGTTTTGATTTTTTTTTTTTTAGAAAATAGTAAAAATAAAAATTTCGGCATATTAAGATTATGTTGAATAATTCAGATTGACTATTTGGGTTTTAAAAATGAAAATATTGATCCATATAATGAACCTGGGGTGTATGTAAGTGGAAGGTATGGAGGTTAATTGACCTTCATTGTTATAAAGATTTTTGTACTTATATATGATTTTCTATATAATTTAGGTTAAAATGTCATAAACTGTAAAATTAGTTTTCATTCTCTGCACGGAAAATTTATATGATTGACTCCATAGTTTAAAAATCTAGCTTTGCTCCTCTAACTAACTAATATAAACTATACATAATACTGTTGCCTCACTCCACATAATAATTATAAAACATAAGAAATACTAAAATCACTATTCATACAAAAAAATTAAAATTAAAATAATCATCATGTGGAATCTAGTATAATTTTGTATACCGTTAGCTGATCGACACCATCACAAAAAATGTGGAATCTTTTCCTTTTTCTATTTAAATGAAATCTCTTAGGAGAAAATGTGGAATCAGTGTTCTCCAACTTTTGTAGGGGGGATTTCAGATTTGAGAGATCATTGTGTGCTCACGTCGATCGCTAAATTTAGACCCAATTAAGAAAGTCCTGATTTGAGAGATCATTGTGTGCTCACGTCGATCACTGGATCCGAATTCTGTTATGTTCCCCTGCTCAAATTCCAGAAATTGGTGCATGCATTGGATGCCCCTTTCACATCTCTGCTCTGCTCATTTTTAGTTGTAAATCATTTCTTTGCGTGATCATTTTTTCAGATAGATTTTCCCTAGTAACTTCTACCGAATTTTCTATGAAAAATTTCTTTGAAATTTTTTTATTAACATTTGAAAGGATATGTTTATTAAATTTTTTATTAATATTAAAAAAAAATATAAAATTTAACATTCTCCACCCAAATTTGAAAAAATTCAAAATCTGCTCAATTCGGAGAATAATTTTTCAGATCCAGACCTTTTTTTCGGAAAATTATTCTCCGGATCCAAAAATCTCTTTCTGGAGAATTATTCTTCGGATTAGGGACTCCAAGAATAATTCTCCAAATTTGTGTTTTTTTAATTAAAATAGAAAATGTTATGATTTATTTATTATTTGTATTAAAATATTAGAAATATTTTTATATTAATTTGAAAATAGATAGAATACTATATAATTGAATTTATTAGAAAGACTGGGACAAATAACCCGGATCCACATCCAGGCCGAATTTTTTACGGCTGAAAGAAAAAGTAAAATATTTGTTTGTTATTGAAAAAAAATAAAAATATTTTGGATCTGAGTTATTGATTCCGTTTTAAAAGTCACTTCTAAGTAATTAAAAAATATTTATAATATTTTAATACAAAAATGAATAAATAATAACATTTTCTATTTTAATTAAAAAAAATCACAAATCCAGAGAATAATTTTCCAGAAAGAAGGCTTGGATCCGGAGAATTATTCTCCGGATTGGACAAATTTTGAATTTTTCAGAATTTGAGTGCAGAATGTTAATTTGTTTTTTTTAATATTAATAAAAATTTCCGGATTTTTTATAATTTAGCTATGACTTATGGTACTGCAAAAAATATGCACTCCAAAATTTATTTACAGCTCCAGATATTGACACCAATCAAAATCGGATAGTCAACAACTATCATAATTCATATTACCCAAGTAACAGAAATAATATTTATTTAGATCAGGACCGTCCGATCAGAATTCGCACAAATATTAAGGAATTTCAGCATTCTATCTTGACCCAAATTGATTCGGATTTTGATCGGACGGTTCAGATCTAAATAGAAATATTATGTTACATCGGATGATATGGACTCAGATCTATCATCTGTTAAAAACTTAAAATAAAAGAGTATATGTTGTAATTCTAAAACGTCTTTGTTCTGAAATTATAATTATCATCGGTTTGTTTTACAAGTGTATGTAAGAACTTAATTTATTCTTTGAAAAAAAATGGTTGATATATAATTGTAATCTTGTTGTCATTTTCTTTGTTTTCTCAATTTTAAAAAAATATTCCAAATTCGTAATTCACGAATTGTGTTGGTCAACACAGTTTTCAAACTGTTCGATTAAAATCACAAATTAATTCATAATATTCGTAAAAAAAAAAACTTTTTATCATCCTACTTCAATTACACATTAATGATGTATCCACCCCTACAGGGCCCATTATCCCTCCACAAAAAGCACAAGGCCCACTCAAAATTTACTGTTCGTAATATAACTAAAGGCCTAATAGAGCCCCATGGTCCATGGAGGGTCACCAGGCCCATTACAACCATTTCTTAGGAGATCTTTAAATAATTCTTACATCGTTGGATCGATCAATTCCAATTGGAAAGTTTAACAAGAAATGTGGAGCTCAACTCCAAATGAAAATACAACAAAAAAAAAAACCACATCTGAGACTTTATACATTACATGAACAATGCCTAAGAAAACATATTGTAAAGGAGTAGAAAATCAAAAATTAGAATGGAAAAACTTAATCAGAAACTTCAACTCAAGTTTTGGAGCTCCTACTCTTCGCGAGCTTTCCGAATTGGTAAATAACGGTGAATTCAGACACTCGAGCGAAAAGTTCCGCTCAGTTGAAGTTTCTTTGTCTCCTATCGCCTTCTCGGTTAAGATATTGCCACCCTTGTCTTATCCCTTACCCTAGCCTCGCCTGTTTAGAAGAATTGTCTCAGAGAAATACATGTACAGGAAAAATATACTTTAAAAATGAGAGAAATGACTTATAAAATATATATAGATGCATTATAACATGAAGATACAAATCGATGATGTTGAAAAATATGTTTTTCTTTCATCACACACGGATCATGCATATAATAAAACCGTGTACAATTATTGAAGCATTCATATACGCGCATCTGAAAGTGCGCTACAATATTCATACACTATTATTAATGAAGAACCGTGTCCAATTAGGTCCAATTATACATGTTTTTTTTTAATAAAGAATCGTGTATAAATGTTGGAGTATATTTAGAACAAATTTTTAAAAGTGTACTTTCTTGTTTTGAACACGAATTTAATGGAGAATTAAAGCATGCACGGTTCCTTATAGAGCAAGCATTAAAGCAGAATGTATAAAGTATAAACACATGCTAAATCGAAATGTAGAAGAAATAAACTTTATGCTGACTCATTCGTTGTCTTTTCATCCTTTTTCTTTATGCAATGGTGTTGTGAAGCAGATCCATAGATTTGAATCCTTCGTGTCCTAGTACCTAACTCGTACCACAAGTACATATGATACTCCGAGCACAGAGGACCAACACAAACAATGAGCAATATTTAGGACTAATTAATTAGAGTAGAGCTAAGGTGCTCTTAAGCTCACCAACCTTTCCGTGAGCTTAACTCAAAAACCTATCAATCCGACTTCAAATGAAATTTTCAAACCGTTAGATGTTCAATCTATATTAAAATGTGCTTGGAGAACAAATTTTACATTTTTTGGAATTTTTTTACTATTTATTAAGCCGGTTTGAAAACCGCTGTTTTTATTAAAAATCTGCACCATTAGAAAACAGCGGTTTTCAAACCGGCTTAATAAATAGTAAAAAAATTTCAAAAAATGTAAAATTTGTTCTCCAAGCACATTTTAATATAGATTGAACATCCAACGGTTTGGAAATGTCGTTTGAAATCGGATTGATAAGTTTTTGAGTTAAGCTCACGGAAAGGTTGGTGAGCTTAAGAGCACCTTAGCTCTACTCAATTAATTATGCTAAAAATGATTCCATAACCAAGGTTATAAATAGCGATTATCGCGTCATCGCTGAAAGATTAAATAAAAAGCTATCGCGAATAAAGTAGCTATAACGAAAACTATCCTACGTAGCATTTTTTATTTAAAAAATTATGTTTTTATATATTTTTACTAATTATCAACATTATCTAAAGTCTCATATAGTGTATAATGCAAAATTAATTAAGGAATTAGAATATTCATATTGAACCAGTACAAAGTCCAAATTACTATTCAAAATATCCCTAATAATATCATAAAATGTCTATCTTTATCCATTCAAAATAACCTAAACATGATGGCATAAACTATATATCTTTTTCTATTAAAAAAAACCTAAGCATCATGACATAAACTGTATATCTTTTTTTATTTAAAAGCAAAAGCAATCTGAACCTTGAAAACAAGTAAGAGTGAGGCTATGGTGCTATGCATAGCACCAATGGCTAGTGTACTACGGCTCAATATGGTACTTTTTAAAATCCTAACGGTCGATCCGACCGTTCAATGTGATATCCATATGAATATGTACTTGCAAACTAAATTTTATATTTTTTCGAATTTTTTTACTATTTTTTCAGATAGGTAGAAAAATCAGTGTTTTTTGAAAATTCTGGACCATCAAAATTCTACCTATCTGAAAAAATAGTAAAAAAATTCAAAAAAAATATAAAATTTAGTTTGCAAGTACATATTCATATGGTTATCACATTGAACGGTCGGATCGACTGTTAGGATTTTAAAAAGTACCATATTGAGCCGTAGTACAATAGCCATCCGTGCTATGCATAGCACCATAGCCTCACTCAACAAGTAATCTTAAAAAAAAAAAATCAGTTTGAACATTTAAATAAAAACCTATGTAGCATAACGTGCGCTATAGCACGTAGCTTGTAACACAAATAGCGGACCGTTATTACCGCTATAGCGGTCGTAGCTGAAATAACACACTTTTATCCCATAGCTTAGCGTTTAAAGTCCGAAAATGCTATAACGCGCTATTTAGAACACTGCTCATAACTAATTTTACAGTAACGTGGTTTCATTTAATGAAATACATACACACCATTAATTAGTTAATTTCAGTCATCATTCATCAATGCATGCATGCCACTGAAAATGAGAATAATAATATCCCTCTGAATGAACAAAATTTAGACCATTTTTAGAGAAAGGAACAGACAAGCCCTTGACCAATTTTAGATATCAACGGCTCTCCACCATCCACGTGTCATGGTACTTCCATCTAAATAAAAAGGTTCATTCAATGTACTTATGTACAAATTTTGAAATGCCCACAAAAACTATCACTTGTGAAAATTGGATAAAATCTCATCACCCTTTAATTAATTAATAAATTACTTCAATTTGGTGTGCTAAAGAAATATCTATCAGTCATTCAATATATATATAATTTGTTAAGTCTAATCATTCAATAAGATGCTACTTTATTCAGGACTTGAATCTCTCTCTCTCATTTTTTACAAGATGCTAATCATGCAACTTCCGTGCAGTATCAGAGTAAAAATAATAATATTATCTTGTACCAATCCCTTCACGCATGAGTGATAATCTTTGGATTAGTCTCATCAGCCGTTCTTTATAAATCCTGATTTTCTGTGGCAAGTACATACTGAATCTATATTAGTAGGAATTCATATCACCTAAGTTATATATATATATATATATAGAGAGAGAGAGATAGGCTACCATGCTTTGCAAATTAAAGGGCCTCTTGTGCTTTGGGCTCTTTTTCGGATTTTCAAAATTCAAAATGTCGATCCGACCGTTCAAGTTGTTCTCCATATTGAAATGTGCTTGGAGACCAAATTTTACATTTTTTGGAATTTTTTTACTATTTATTAAGCCACTTTGAAAATCGCTGGAGGGCTTGGTGAGCTTAGGAACACCCTAGTTCTACTCATATATATATATATATATATATATAAGGAGGGATCCAATTACACCTTTTTTTTGACACATCTTGACACTGTTTTTTTTATAGGTCAATTTTGCGATTTCAAAATCCAAACAGTCGATCCGAACTGTACAACATGATCACCATATTAAAATGTGCTTGGAGATCAAATTTTACATGTTTTTTGAATTTTTTTACTATTTATTAAGATGGTTACAAAATCGTTGTTTTTCACTGGTCTGAAAACAACGATTTTGCAACCATCTTAATAAATAGTAAAAAAAATTCAAAAAAAAATGTAAAATTTGATCTCCAAGCACATTTTAATATATCCATCATGTTGAATGATTTGGATCGACTATTTGAACTTTGAAAATGATAGGTGTCAAAGTGTGTCACCAAAAATGGTGTAATCCGATCCCTCCTCTATATATATATATTTGGGCTGGGCTTAGCTAAGCCATGGAGTAAAACGAGTTCGTACTCCACGCCTCATGATTTTCATTTTGAAAATCCAAACTACCGATCTGAACCGTTCAAGTTGTTCTCAATATTGAATTGTGCTTGGAGACCAAGTTTTACAATTTTTGGAATGTTTTTTACTATTTATTAAGCCATTTTGAAAATCGCTGATCCATAATTTTTTACTGTTTTGCTACTGTTCACCCAGATCAACGATTTTCAAAGTGACTTAATAAATAGTAAAAAAATTCAAAAAAATGTAAAATTTGGTCTCCAAGCACATTTCAATAATGGAGAACAACTTGAACGGTTCGGATTGGTAGTTTGGATTTTCAAAATGAAAATATTGTGTGAAGTACAAACTCGTTTTACTTTTCATGGCTTAGCTAAGCCCAGCCCTATATATATATATAGAGTAGGGCTATTGTACTTCGCGAAGTAAAACTTCGTTTTACTTCACGCTCATACACCCATTTTCAAAATCCAAATCGTCGATCCGACCGTTCAAGTTGTTCTCCATATTGAAATGTGCTTGGAGACCAAATTTTACATTTTTTGGAATTTTTTTACTATTTATTAAGCCAGTTTGAAAATCGCTGATCCATTGTGAATAGTAAAAAACAGTAAAAAATTCTGGACCAATGGATCAGCGACTTTCAAAGTGGCTTAATAAATAGTAAAAAAATTCCAAAAAATGTAAAATTTGGTCTCCAAGCACATTTCAATATGGAGAACAACTTGAACGGTCGGATCGACGATTTGGATTTTGGAAATGAGTGTATGAGCGTGAAGTAAAATATTGGTTTTACTTCATGAAGCACAATAGCAAAATTCATATATATATCAATTTTTGAGTTTGAATCTGGTCCGTTCGTTATATACTAGCACAAATTTTAAAGGGGTCTCATGCTTTACAAGTTTGGACCGGATTGATCTTAATTTTGATTGGACGATTCAGACTCATATAATTAATAGAACCACCAAATTTCTGATAAATAAAAACTACATGCATAAACATGTAAATACGAATCTTAATAAATATTTAGCATGCAGGAGTGAGAAACCTATACTGTACATAGGAACTCTAGAAAACAACCATGTTGGATCAAATTTAGCAGGGAATCTATACTATATATTGAGAGAGGAACTTTAGACAAAAAAGTAAGCTGTAAGCAGATCAAAACTAAGTATTTGTTCATCCTTTTATTACCACCTAATTAATTTGGAGGAAAAAAAATTCATCTCTCAATAATCCTAACAATCTTTGTAACAATTTGAGTGCAAATCAAACTTATTAAAGATGATGATCCAAAGTATCAGTGGCGGAATTTGAAAATTGAGATTGGAGATGCTAATAAGTTATTGTAATTTATTTATAAGAATGACTATAATGTATTAAGTACTTGTAAAAATTATAAAATTATAAAGAGAGTAAAAATGTTAATTTTTAATTCATAAGAGAGTGGCTTAGCCACCCCTAATTAGACTTTAAAACCGTCCCTGCAGAGGATACTGAGATATGGCATAGACGGTATTCCCTCAGGTTACCTGAGGTGTAATTACCAAATGCATACTGTTCTTTAATTCTGGCATGAATCTCAAAACAGACCCCTACAATAGGCACTGATTTCCTTTTTGGTCCGCCTGGGACTAATCCAGACCGTTCTTTTTCCTGCAATTTTCTAAGTCAGGGGATACGGATTCCACAGCCTGATGATCGATAAGTTGTAGCATTCATCGAACCGGCATTTGTAACCTGGTCCAATGGACATTGGATCCATTGGACCGCACCTTCTCCCTAGCTAAGGCACTGTACTGCTAGGCACTAATTAAGCACAAGGACATCATGATCAGGATATGGAACCAATGTACCATGTATATAAAAAAGCTATGGTACCAACAACATGGGAATAATAATAAAAGGGATAAGAAGGATCAAATTGTAATTTAGAAGTGGTCTAGACTACAATTTGTGCAAGGATTAGATACTCCTGAGGCTCAGAAAAATTTGGTAAAAAGGGGAAAAGAAAAGTTTAAAAAACAAAACAGATGTAATTAAAAGGATATATATCAATCTCTAGAAACTATGATCTCCATTAGGTAGGTGAAGCATATGCCAAAGGGGCAAAGAGGTGTAACTTTTTCCCTTGAATGAGATGTATCAACCAACGATTAAGAGACCTTTAACCATTGGATTCCTTCTCCTTTTTGGATTCAATATCATCTCGTTAGAGTTAAGGCTCCAACCAAATTAAGTTTCTTCTCTGGAATATATAATTTAAAAGATATCAAATCAATGCCGAGTTCTTATTCTTTTATTGTTAGGCCTTCTTACTCAAGCACCATGATTAGATGTGCTTAATCTCGATCAGAACCAATGAAACAAAAAATATTTCGTTTTGATTATATCGACCTATTTGTGTGTGTGTGTGTGTGTGTGGAAGCTCAAATACTTCCATATGCTACGAATACATATTTGCATGAAATTTGAGAATTCTTAACTTTTTTATGTATGATTTTGTTGAAGACAAAGAATGAGGAATTCAGATCCTCTGTGTTACTCGAGAAAATAAAGTGAGTCTCAGCCGGTGGATTTAAATTTACACGAATCTCAAAGCACAAATAATACTGCCCCCTCCAATCACCCGAATATCCACCGGCTGAGAGCTCATTTTATTTTCTCGAGTAACACAGAAGATACTGGTTCAAGAATGAGGGGGGCAACTAGCAAAATTTGAAAATTTGAAACATTACCAATTCTATATATGTTTCTTTCTTAGAATATTTAATTTGTCATATTAATTGTAATTAGCTGAATTGAGTATTTAATAAATGACTAGGAACGTAATAATATTAGAAAACACTCTAATGACTCTTTAAACCTTGTATCATAATTCAGTCAAATAATTATCTCTTCTTTTAAAATTCTAACAGATATGATTCTGAAAAATAAAATATTACTTCAAGTCTAGTGTGGTCAACAAAGGAAGAAAGAAAACATAAAAAATTACCTTGAATGAGATGCATGGAATCCAAATCCAACTAGCTAGAGTTACACAAGGAATTTAATCTTAAGATTTGTAACCGTTTTGATACCCATCTAAATAATTATGTGCCAAAAAAATTTGCAAAAAAAAATTCAATCGATTTGAGGCAATTTCAGTGAACTCAATAAAATACTTTGATAACCTTAATTAGTTATCCATTAATTAAGTTTAGAAGATGCTTTTATGCATTAGAATATCTCCACAAGTCAATCAAATAGCAACCTCTTAATTACAACTGGTCCCATTTAAATGGATTGAAAGTCATATGTTGAGTCCTTTCTAATTATTGAGGGACTCCTGTATATGGCTTCACTTTTTATGTCTATATTATATCTTTATTTTTGTTTTTAACTTTTTAGAAGATTCAAAATTTAAAACTCAAATGTAAAAATAAAATAGTTTAAGTAGCTGGAGGTAGTGTTTGGCAAATACCCCCACGGGTCAGACCCGTGCCCGCCCTGCCCGTGCCCGTGCACGGGTTTTGCACGGGTACACGGGTTCAACGGGTACGGGTTGAGAAGGGACGGGTACGGATTTTTTTAAAATTTACCCGTGATACCCGTCCCGTTTCAAACCCGTACCCGCCCGTACCGACCCGTGGACCCGTATTACCCTTACCCGTACCCCTACCCGAATACCCGTACCCGCCTACCCGTAGACCCGTGCCCGCCTACCCGTACCCGAACCCGAACCAGAACCCCTGTACCTTTTTTTTTTTTTTTTTTTTTTTTTTTTTTTTGAAATTCGAATTTTTTTGAAATTCGAATCTTTTTTCCCCCCCAACCCCTGTCAGCCCCTCCCCCCGGATCTTATGTAGATATGTATATATGTATATATGTATACACATATATATACATGATGTTAAGTAATTAGATTTATGTTTGAATAGGTTATATTTTATTTTTGAAATTCGGATTTATTTCTAATAGGTTAAATAAGTATGTTATATTTAGTTTTTGAATATGCCAAGTAATTAGATTTATTTGTGAATAGGTTAGATTTTATTTTTCAAATTCGGATTTATTTTTAATAGGTTAAATAAGCATGTTAGATTTATTTTTTGAATATGCCAAGTAATTAGATTTATTTGTGAATAGGTTAGATTTTATTTTTCAAATTCGGATTTATTTTTAATAGGTTAAATAAGCATGTTAGATTTAGTTTTTGAATATGCCAAGTAATTAGATTTATTTGTGAATAGGTTAGATTTTATTTTTCAAATTCGGATTTATTTCTAATAGGTTAAATAAGCATGTTAGATTTAGTTTTTGAATATGCCAAGTAATTAGATTTATTTGTGAATAGGTTAGATTTTATTTTTCAAATTCGGATTTATTTCTAATAGGTTAAATAAGCATGTTAGATTTAGTTTTTGAATATGCCAAGTAATTAGATTTATTTGTGAATAGGTTAGATTTTATTTTTCAAATTCGGATTTATTTCTAATAGGTTAAATAAGCATGTTAGATTTAGTTTTTGAATATGCCAAGTAATTAGATTTATTTGTGAATAGGTTAGATTTTATTTTTCAAATTCGGATTTATTTTTAATAGGTTAAATAAGCATGTTAGATTTAGTTTTTGAATATGCCAACTTGCCAAGTAATTATATTTATTTGTGAATAGGTTAGATTTTATTTTTCAAATTCGGATTTATTTCTCATAGGTTAAATAAGTATGTTAGATTTAGTTTTTGAATATGTTAAGTAATTAGATTTATTTGTGAATAGGTTAGATTTTATTTTTCAAATTCGGATTTATTTGTAATAGGTTAAATAAGTATGTTAGATTTATTTTTTGAATATGCCAAGTAATTTGCATTTATTTTTTAATCTATTGTTTTCAAATAATTCATTATTATTTTTAAAGTAACTGATTTAAGAAATTTTTGATTTATATTTTATTGTTTTAAAGTAATTGATTTAAAATATTTTAAAGTAATTGATTTAAGAAATTTTTAATTTATATTTTATTGTTCAAAATTTAAAGTAATTGATTTAAGCAATATTGTTTTAAAATAATTCGTAACTTTGATTTTGATTTTAGTATCACAATAATTATTGAGTTCAAATATGCAATCATGTTAAATGAATTTTGATTTGTATTTTATTGGTTTAAAAAGAAAAAAAAAACAAAAACAGAAAAAAAAAAAAAACAGCAGCAGCCTAAAAAACAGAAAAAAAAACAGCAGCAGGAAAAAAAAAAAAAAAAAAAAAATTACCCGCCCGGACCAGACCCGTTATACCCGGACCTAAACCCGCTTACCCGTGACCCGTGTTGCCCGTGACCCGTGTTGCCCGGGGGGTTTGAGAGGGGCCGGGTAGGGTTTTTCAAAAAAATACCCGTGCTAACCCGTCCCGTGTCGCCCGTGACCCGCGTTACCCGTGACCCGCGTTGCCCGTGACCCGTCCCGGGTTTTACCCGTGCCCGCCCGCCCTTACCCGTTTGCCAATCACTAGCTGGAGGCCGCTATAGCGTTTTAGAATGATATATGCTATATATGACACTATCATTTTTTTAGTAATTTTAAAGCTTTTTGCAATAAAAAAACTGTGAGCTTAGTGTAGTGGCATGAGTCCTCGCCTCTCTTCGAAGAGACACAAGTTCAATTCTCGAAAATAACTTCTAAAAGATGCTTAATTAGATATACCAGATCTTTAATAATAATAAGAAAAGTCTGCAATAGGGACAAAATGGCAGTCATAACATTCCAATTTTGCCAAGGCACTATAGAATTTAATATATATACTTAACACCAATTATGTTTTGCTATCACTTAATAAATGGATTGAATTTTTGTATTTAATCCAACCAAAGATTAAAATAGCGCTTGTGGTGTTTGGGATGACAAATGCTATATATGGTAGTTTTTTTTTTTTTTTAAACAATTTAGACTTATTCCACTTCTTAAAATAGCACAATAAGATTAATGCTAAATTCCTGTTATGTTTTACTATCATCTAAGAAATTAATTGAATTGTTCTATGAGAATTAAAAATATTTTTAGCTTATAGCTAGTTTAGAAAGTTTGATGTTTTATTAAACAAATAGAGAATCAAAGAATTTTCTTCCCTTGGATGAAAAAAGTTGTTATACAAGAGACATTGTGGTGATTATGGGAGTGAATATATATATATATATATACAGACCACCAACTTTATTTGACAAACTGACTCAATGGTAATAAAGATAAAAAAAATAAAAAAAATTACAAATAACATTGTCTGTGATTTAGATGGACTGCATATTAATTTTGGTGTATTTTAATCGCTTGATATATGATTAGGCATTTTCATATTAAGTTAAATTTTATACACAACCTATCTAATCAATAATAATTGGTGAGCTTAATTAGCTCCAAAACTTATAGGAATGACTTCAAATGACGAATCAAAACTATTGAAACCGATATACTTCACGAGTGATGTGTTCATGTCAAATTTATAAATTTATAAATTAATTTAACATAAAGTTAAGTGGTAAAAGAAAAGATTTATGAGCTAATTTTAATACGTTCATATTTTATTGTTTTTTGATTGCTTGACTTTATTCTAAATTAATTCGAAAATTTATAAATTTGATATGAAGATTCATTACTCGTGAACAGTTTCAATTCGTCAGTTGAAGTCAAGCAGGTAGGCTTTGAAGTTGAGCTCACCAAAAAAACTTGATAAGCTTAAGAACACCCTAGTTCTACTAAACCTTAATTGCGATGTCATCATCTTTTCATCTTCCATTTCAGTACTACCCAAAATAAAATAAAAAAACAAAGAAAATTGGATGAAACGACCCTGAGACGACGACATTGTGACCTAATTAATTGCAATATGAAAGTCGTTTTCATGAAATATATCACTAATTAATCTATATATTATTTGAAATGTTCCAGATCTTTCTCCTGCTCTTATCCAACTTAGGTTTTGACTTACAAGGCAGAGGACAAAAGAAAGAGGAGCATACAAATTATTGGCAAGGGGAATTGCCAAAAGGCAAGTCCATGAATGATGTAGAATATATTACTTTGAGCTACAAAGGGAGATGGATAGATGGTAAAGCAAAGCTTAACCCTCAAGAGTTCTTGTCCTAGCAAACAATTATGAAAAATGAAGCCATGATATATATATGTAGCATTATTGGTGGTAAAGATTTTAACATAGCAGTTTTGGCTTCATGCAACCCACAAACTGTAAAATCAAAACAACGTTGCATATGATTCGTGCATTGCATGAAGTCAAAACTATTTTGTTAAAATATTTACCCCCATTATTGTCATTATTGGATTTATGTACTTACAAAATAAAATCCGGAGTGGAGTTTGATTAATTTGGAAGCAGTATGTACATTTTATCACAATCACCCCTCAATATATGTACCCATTTTGGTCTTTATTTAATTTCATGGTTTGTGTCAATAATGCAACATTGCTTGTGACTGCTAGCCACTACTACAAAAACACTAATCGTACATGGCATATCTACGCACATATACGACAAATTTACAAAAAAACAGTGTATCATGAGAGAAGGTTTGTGCACAAAAATGCGCTCAACCACATACACACATGGTCAACAAGAACAAAAACCGCGTATGAAAGACACCTGAATTTCTATCATGGTTCTTTATTAAGAAACCGTGTATGATTTCACAACTTCATGACTAAAATGCAAGAAACCATGTATGATTTTGCCCAATCTCCAAACATGATTTTCTCTAAAGAAACCATGTACGATTCATTCGCGTCCTCTCAACTGATCATGTTCAAACTTTGTATGTTTGTGTCATTTGTATAAATATGTATATTGAGTTTATTTGCATTCTTAATTTATAAATGTTGTCAGATTAATTTATGTATGTTTATGGCTAGCAAATTAACATGAATGCTAGCTAGCACATTATAAACATTTTATAAAAAATATATATATGCACAAAAATTAAATAACATACAAGCAACACATGTAAATTAAATATATAACACACATGAGAATCTGTCCAAAAACAAGCAATTACATAAAACAGTAGTACACATCACTAGAAATTAAACAAATTATAAACTAACCCATTATTACTTTTGAGTTTGAGAGCTACAAAGGCAGGTCAAAAGATGGTAAAGAAAAGCTTAACCCTTGTGACTTGTCATAGCGAACAATTATGAACTAACTAGCCGTTTGAAAAATGAAACCATGCATGATATGTAGCATTATTGGGGGTACAGATTTTAACAGAGTAATTTTGACTTCATGCAGTACATTGACTATAGTAAACAAAACAGTGCTGCATATAGTTCATGCACTGCATGAAGTCAAAACTGTTCTGTTAAAATCTTTACCCATTATTGTCATATCGGATTTATGTACTTCAAATAAATGGGAGTGGAGTTTGCTTAATTTGGAAGCAGTATGCTTTTTCACACAACAACCCTTCAATACCCATTTTGGGTCTTAATTTATTTTCATGGTTTACGTCAATGCAGCATTGCTTGTGACTCATGCTAACTCTCTCAAGTTATTGTACAAGTGCACTTTCTATCGTTTAGAAATATAATGTTAAGCTTTTAAGGAAAGCTAGACTTGGTGCAAACGAATGTTCGAGTATGAATTTAATTAGTTTTTTTTTTAGAAAGTTGAAAATTCAGGATATAATTAAAATTGCTGATCTAGGTGACATTATTACAGATAACACATTATTTTGAAAAATATAACTTGAACTTTGATGTCTATACAAAATAAACAACCTAATTAATTAGAAATCCACGGATACGTTGTATATTTAATTTTGGTGCATTGATTATATTCTATCGGTTGAAATTGAACTGGTACAAAATGAACCCTAAACTTTACACTTTCGGACGTGAAAACACTAATCTAATTTGGAGCAAGATTAAGAGCATAGTTAGGCAGTTCTGAATTGTAACTTTGAACTATCAATGTGTCAAAATATGGCATGATTAGGAACCGAAAGAAGGGGGCATTAGATGCCTCACCTACTATTCATTGTATTTAATATACATGCACAATCAAAGTCATTAATTAATTAAAGTTCTCAATCAATTTGATATGCAACTGTAGACTAAGGCTTTGACCCTCATGTAAGAAGTCATTAGTTAAAATTCTCAATGAAAATCATTAAACTGAACTAGGTTTGATTTGAGAGCTTTGATTCTCATCTTATGCTCAGGAAAAATATTTGGAGCAATTTGAATTTTTTTTTTGTTGATAAAGAAAACTTATATAACTGATCAACTATTTAATTTTTAAATCAGTTAATATATGATAATGAGTTTTTGAATTAAGTAATAACTATCATCAAATTTAGTACATATATGTCGAGTAGAACTAGAGTGTCTTTAAGTTCACCAAGTCTCTTTGTGAACTAAACTCGAAAATATATCGAATTGGCTTCAAACGATGAATTTGAACCATTGAAACTCATCCACTTTACGAGTGATGCGCCTATATGAGAAAATTTTAAATTTTGGAATTAATTTTGTATAGAGTCAAGTGGTAAAAATATATTCAATAAATGAATGCACTAAAATTAATTTATAAACCTTCTATTTTGACCGCTTGACTTTATACTAAATTAATTCAACAGTTTAAAATTTGGCATGTAGATGCATCACTAGATGGGTTACAACGGTTCGAATTCGTCATTTGAAATAAAAAATGGTTCGAATTCGTCATATATCCTTTAAAATTTCGTCATTTGAAATCAAAAATGGTTCGAATTCGTCATTTAAAATTTGGCATGTAGATGCAATCCGATAGATTTTAGAGTTGTGTTCACAAAGGAACTTGGTGAACTTAAGAACACCCTAGTTCTAGCTACTCCATGTATATATGTCTATACTAAATTAGTTCAAAAGTTTATATTCAACTATTAATTTACATTAATTTGATATATTGTCGTTAATCAGCAGAGGTTGTGTTGTTACTAGCATACATATATATACATATACGAATTAATGCATATATAAAGAAATCTATGAATGATTGAATATATCTAGAATTTAATAGTTTATTTTAATAAATTCTGAAGTCAATTTTCAACTAAGTTTTCTTTAATATATTTGTTCCATATTAATTTGTGTTCTAGTTTTATGAGAGCCATTTTGTCATTTTTTTTCCTATTTCTTAATTCATATCCTATCAAAAAGGACGGAATCGAAAAGAATTTCAACAAGAGTCAGTGAATGCACAAAGAAAATTTAAATTTTAACAACCATATATATGATATATTAATGACGTCGATGTCAGTTCAATTGATCATGCAATTAATGATCACACCAAAAATATAAATTATAGTTATGAAAGTTAATAATGGTATATACTTTTTATAGGGATTAAGTATACCGAAATTTTTATTAATACCACTGTAAAAAAAAATCACAAATTATGGGGAATTCAAAAAATACCAGGGCCTCCAATTCAATCTGTAGCCCCATTCTTGGGGGCCGCAGATTGAATTGGAGGCCCCCCAAAAACCTAAAAATGCACTGTAATATATTGATATTTAGGTTTTTTGGGGGGCCTCCAATTCAATCTGCGTCCCCCCAAGAATGGGGCTGCAGATTGAATTGGAGGCCCTGGTATTTTTCGAATTCTCCAATTTCAGTGGTGGTTTGGTTTATTTATTTTTGAAATGGTATTAATAAAAATTTCGGTTAAGTATAATTAGTTATTTTAAAAGATTACATGTATAACATCAAAAATATATACCAGATAAAAGTTCTTGATTATATAGAAAAATAATGGAGGAAATTGACCTGCATTTTCGTCTAATAAATTTGTCCACGACTGAAAATTAACCCTCCGAATAAAAAATTGCATATTACCGTCACAATTATATTATGTTGTGATTGGCCATTAAAATAAAAATAAAAACTGAACTAGAAGCCATTATAAATGAAAACAAGGCTTATAATTATTGCTACATTTGTTAAACGGGTTCATAATTTGTTGTATGATTGTATAGCTATAATTGCATACAATTGATCTATTATTGTACATGTTAATCAGCAGTCAGTGTGTGTGTGTGTGTGTGTGTGCATGTGTTAAGAAAATATTATAACACATGATTACTCTTCACATCGATCTTGCTGAATATGATAAAATTTACTAAGTAATTGGTTAAAAACAAATTATATAAAAGAAAAAAGTAAACCAGTTAGCTTGTCATGTACTGGGCTTCCAGGAAACAGTAAATCAAACAAAGAGAAGCATATCCTTGTCTTTGAGCTTTTCCTGTAGGTTGATTGAATTTTGCACAATCATATGTATATGTAAACAACTAAATGCACAAGAACAAAAAGTGTTGCAAAAGAAACATTCCAATTATTAAAAACGTTGGATTCCATAAAAAGACTATACCTACTAAAGAAAGAAATAGAAAAATAAAGATTTGGGGGTTGGGGGGGTGGGGGAGGTCCAAATGAATGAACATAGCACACATATAACATATCAAAGGCTCAAACTACATCATGAATTAATGCAATTAATCAATATATTTTCAATATAGATTTATTGTACGTTCAACATCAAATGATGAACTTCTTATCCTCGCTCAAAAAATCTAAATAACATGTACTATGAAGGAATGTAAAAATAAAAAGAGTTAGATAAAAAAATATAATTCTTCCCAGGTAAGAAATTTAATGCAAGCAGCCTATAGTAAAGAAATGCACTCATTTCTTATTCCTCCTCTACAACTTTGTTCCCAGTTAAGGGTTTAATTGCTAAAAGAAACAAAAGAGAAGAGAACAAAAAGAAAGAAGAACACAAGAGAATACAAGGTACACAGTTACACACAAAGTAACACCTCAACGCCCATCTTAAATAACTACTTATAATAATACACATCATACATATATAGGTCATAAATGCAACAACCTAGTTATAACTTATAAGCAAAAATCAATCTTAATATATATTCAATATATATAACTACACTTAGGCGACAGTCTGGGTCTCGAGATCCATGAAACGCTTCCTGTAGCACTTAATCAACTCCGTCGCCTTGTAGTCGACATCGGGATCACCAACGTAGAGACCCCTGTCTTCGTCACTCGGTCGCACCCGGCTTGAGGTGTAACGTGGTAGTTCATAGTGCTCATCATCTCTATAGCTTTGTTCTTTGCAGGAGAAGCAGGATTGGCCACCACCCATATAAGGTTGATATTTTTTTGCTTTAGTTAAAAGGTTTAGATAGCTACTCTTATGGTGTGAGGTTTGTTTGTGAGGTTGTTTCTTAGGAGAGAAGGAGTATAGTGCTCTCCAATTTATAGGGGTGATAACGGGTCGGGTTTGGTTGGTTTAGACATATATACCATATTTCTATTAAAGGATATCATTGGTCCTGTCCACTAAGTTAGCTACTCATTATAAGCTCAAGTTGTTTTCCAGTAGAGATTAGATTCCAATCTTTATGTTTTCTTCATTTTAATTTATTAAGTTTAATGGAGAAATCTCTAGTTATTACATATGTATCAATGTTTTTAACAATAATTGATTAATATATAAACTTCATATAGGTGCTGCTATTACTGATATGATCATAAACTAAAGCTAATTTCCAGGGGCGGACCCATATGATACCGAGGGAGGCAGCCCCCTAAATTTTGAGTTTTAGTGGAGATTTATCGGTCCCGACCGACTTTGTCTCTCTTGAAATTTTTTTTTGCCCCCCTCTGGACGTTTGATTTGTAATTCGGATTAAATTTAGGGTTAAAATTGAAATAAATTTGTTGAATTTTGATTGGTAATTAGAATTACAAGTCAGAGCATCAGAAATTACAAGTCAAAGTATTAGAAAATATAAGTTAAAACATTGTTTTTTATCGAGTACCCAATTGGTTAATGGATTTAAATCCGATTAGGTATTTAAACCTGATTCGATATTTTTTTGCCCACCCTGACGAAAATCCCGGATCCGCCCCTACTAATTTCTTTTAGTAATTCTGGAGAAGACTTGCAAATTTTGTATTTATGTTTATATTTTTCAGAAACTTGCATTTTAATTTGGTACAAGTAACTGAGATATTTGTTTCGGAATCCCCACCTATGTACACTAGCGCTCATTTTATTCATTCATCAGATAGGTATAGTGTTCTAATTAGATATTAGAATGCCTACAAAAGTAATCTGCATGCAATGATTTGTATACTAATATTATAGTTCTTTCAGTCAAGTTCTAGGCACTGATAGCTAGTTAATTTATTGGGTCAAATTAATTCTGGCAGGAAATCAAAAACCTAATGGCTTGACCAACTATATACACATTAACCCCATACACTGCTATTAATTAACCTACCGAACAAAATAGCACTCAATTAGTGAAGTAGTGCCCAATTTAAAAAGATTTTTTGCATTGCATTAGAAAAGTACATAGTGTCATGAGCACTAAGAAGATTTTGTGGGGAGATATTTTTACGGTGAGAAACATTTCCCTACAGAGGTTATAGGGGACTAAGGGGAGGGAACAAAAAGCGCTTAGATTCTGTACGTTTCCAAATGGATCAACGGAGGAGATTTGATGAATTGATGTGAGATTATTAAAAGGGTGGCTTAGGTAGCAATGGCCAGAGAGCCCGTTCAAAAAAAAATAAAGGGCCTAATATTCTTCCTTGTGGGCTCTCTTGGACTCCTTCAGAATTGGATCTGATTCTCTGTGGCAGTCACTAACACCTCCTATTGTGTAGTGAGTCACTACGACTAAGAGAGATAATGTTGCAGTGCAAATTGTTTGTGGAAAAAAAATACCATAACAAACTTATTACCAAACAACTGTTTTTTTTTTCTCTAACATATTCTTTTTGAATTCTCTCTTTTCCAAACATAATGTAAACTCATCTATCTTTTGATGTTAACATGGCTTTGGTTTATTAGTAGTGTCTAGGTATATTGTGTGAGGAACTAGTAATATGTCTGCGCCACAGAAAATCTTGATTCTGAGGAATCTGCTAAGATGTAATTGGAGAGTCTTTCTATACACAGTTGTAAGCAACTACCATGTAATAACATTAAATGATCAGTCTTAATTAGATTCTTACGACCATTGAAACTACTTTAAGTAGGTTACAACTTTTGAAAATTTTCATATCCTTTAATTATTTTAATATTACCTTTGGTAACTTGAAAGTTTGGTACTAACCATGGTACTTTTTCCGTTATATATTCTTAATTACTTAGAGGTGAAAAATAATGCTCATCATAGGTAATTTCTTTTATTAGTCATGTAAAAAGTGAAAACAAGATATATGCTCAGTATAGATATTAATGGTAATCGTCGTTTTTTAGTAAGAAACTGGTTCAAATTATGCAAAAAATATATTAAAATACAATAAAATAGTAGCTATAAACATTAAGATATATAAAATGGAGGAATTATAATACAGATGCCAAAAAATACTCTCTCTCTTTCATGAGGACCATATACAGATGCCAAATAAAAATTTGCAGCATCTTGTCATATATATACCCAAGTTGTAAGCTGAATGTTTGAAAAAAATATTTCATTTTCTCAAAGCAAAAAAAAAAACAAGCTAATAGTTAGAATTCTTGATGCAAATTATTATATGTTTCTTAATTAATACCAATATAATAATTTCCTCAAAAAAAAAACATAGCTGTTGGTATTCTAACTATTAGCTAATAGTTAGAATGCACAAGAGTTGGAATTCTAGATGCACAGAGTTGGAATTATTATTTCCTCAAAACTAGCTAATAGTTAGAAACATATTTGGTATTAAGAATTCCAACAGCTATGTTTGATCAATTTAAAGAAGTTATATATTGTTCGCTTTTAGAAGCATAGAGTTGGAATTCTTGATTAATAGTTGAATGTCCTTGGAAAATTCTCATTTAATTGATGAGAAATAATTTTTTATAGTAACCTGATAATAGTAATTCCACAAAAATTCTTCAGAAATATTTCAATTCTAACTATCTTTAACTGGAACCACCTTTTAGAAGGTTGCCAGCGAATTTATACCTGACACGTGCAAGTGTTGATACCTAAGCGTACAAGTGTTGATATATAATATATCAAGTGATATCCAACATACCAAATCTTTCTAAAAATGAAACATAATAATTATTTATGAATATTGTACAACTAGCGCTAGCTGAGTTTTAATTTGAATTGAAATCTCCATAAATGTTATTTATAAGATTCATCGTACACAAAGAAATATCAAGTACTTATACATAGCATATCAAATATATATATCTAACACATATATCAAATCCTTTTAAGTCTTATACTTAAGTTTTTAAGTCTAAATACTTAAGCTTTTAAAGTATTTATACCTAACATACTACATCTTTATACATTACATATATATTAAGATGAAATAAAAATAGAAGAGTGAATAGAACCCGAAAATACTTCAATATAGATCTCATTTGAAAGAGAAAATAGAGTACAAGATGTTTTGTAGTTTTAATTAGATTCACAAAATTTCTCACAGATAGTCGGAAATATGAGTGAGATTAAACGGAAAAAAAAAAACTCATCTGAAACGTGTAAAAGATGAATGGGTGATAAGAAAAAGAAAATGATAAATTTTCTATTTGTGATGTAAGTGTTTGATATATAACATATCAAGTATTTATACTTAACATATCAAGTGTGCGTAGAAAACAAAAATAAAAAAAATGGAAGTTGAACTTAGTTAAAAAAAATGTATTGAGAGATTTTTAGGAGATTGGAGACGGAAAACTAGATAATTTCTCTTTCTTTATAATTGTGATGAAAAACAAGTATATTGTCATTGCGAGAATATATGCTAATATAGTGGCATGTGTAGATGTGCTATTATTAATATTTTTAATTTTAAAGTTTAAAATATCAATCTGTATAGTTCAACGTGATCTCTATGTGAAAATGTACTTAAACATCGAATTTCATAACTATCTTTTTGAACCGATAAAATATCACTTAATTTAAAATTTCTAAATTCATAATACAGACTAATATGTAATATACATATCATCATAAATCTCACTCATATTGTTAACTATAGTAACATTCGCGAATAATTCGCATTTAATTCATGTTTAATTCGTCTTTTTGACGTTTCTGAACTGAACACCGAATAAAATATAAAAAGCGTATTATACTTTTTATTCACGACAAAAGCGCGAATTATGAATTATTTGTGAAAAAAATGCGAATTTTTTAAATTCTTTATTTAAATTATTTTTTTGGGTTTTTTTTTTATTTTTGCTTCCCTGTGGTACCAATTTATTTTCAAATTATACCTGAATTATTTCCGAATTATAAATTTTTGACCCGCCAAACCGAATCCGAACTATTCATTTGTTACTGTGCTATTAACTATATGTCATTAATACGCAGTATAGGAAACATAATTCTCAGTGCCGTGCTGCCACACAAGTCCAAAAGAGAACTTTTCTATTTTTAAACTTTTACATAAAATATATATCGTACTTCACAAGTTTAAACGTGTACCTCATGTACTAAATAAATATATGATGCCCTATAAAGATGGACATGCTTTTCAAGAAATTTAATGTGGCCGAGAAGAAAAAGAATTCATGGCGTCCGTAAGTTTCCACATTAAATATAGAGTGAGGCTATGGTGCTATGCATAGCACGGATGGCTAGTGTACTACGGCTCAATATGGTACTTTTTAAAATCCTAACGGTCGATCCGATCGTTCAATGTGATAATTATATGAATATGTACTTGCAAACTAAATTTTACATTTTTTCGAATTTTTTTACTATTTTTTTAGATAGGTAGAATTTTGATGGTCCAGAATTTTCAAAAAACACTGATTTTTCTACCTATCTAAAAAAATAGTAAAAAAATTCGAAAAACTGTAAAATTTAGTTTGCAAGTACATATTCATATGATTATCACATTGAACGGTCGGATCGACCGTTAGGATTTTAAAAAGTACCATATTGAGCCGTAGTACACTAGGCATGTGTGCTATGCATAGCACCATAGCCTCACTCTTAAATATATATAGAGATATAATAGTGTGGTTAGCTGGTGAGAATATCTTTCATATAAGAAGGTTCTAAGAAGGTCAAGGTTAATATTTGAGGAATAGGTCAAAATAATGCCGACATTTTTATTTATACCCAAAGTTAATTACAGATAAATAAAAATACCAAGATCCGTCAATTTTTATTAAAAATATCCAAACCGGCCATTTAATGACCGGTCTCTATTTGAAAGAAAAACCGGCCATTAAATAGCCGGTTCTTGATTTAATTTTTTTTTTAGAGACAAATAGCTAAAATGCTGAAATATAACACTAAAAAATAAAAAATAAAAAATTTAATATTTGTCAAATTAATTTTTTGATAGCCTATTTATACTAATATGCTAAATTACTTGAAATTATGTTAATATGCTGAATTACACTAAATTACGCTAAATTACAATAATTATGTAGAATTATGCTAAAATACAGTAAATTACGCTAAATTACGTATGAATAGGGCTGATTTTGTGCCATCTTTATAAATTACGGTAATTATAATGAAATTACTCTAAATTACGCTAAATTAGGCTAATTTTGTTAATGAGATTGAGAATTTGATTACATGATTTCTTGTTAAATTTGTTAATAAGCATAGAATCCATTGGGACTTATGCACATGCATCCAATCCATTAGGACTTAAACATCGTTGTTTTTACAATGAAACATCGATGTTTTGTTAGCTTTAGCATTGACAATTAAGTAGGATAGTGCTGAAAAAATACCGGTGTATCGCTGATATTTTTGTAATGAAATATCGATGGACTTTTGCCGTCGACAAGCCGTGCATAAAGCATTGGTACATCATCGGTGTTTTTGCACGAAAGCATCGTTGTTTTTTAAAAAACTTTAAATGGCCATAACTTTGGCTAAGAAACTCAGATTTGCGCGTACGACCCCAATTCGGAAAGCTTGGGACGAGACGAGGGCAATGGCGCCCTCGGGATCACCCCAAGGGGATAACGGAGTCAGAATTGCAAAAAAATGTCGTTTAGTGCCTCAAAAATTGAGTTAAAAGTTTCTTATAATCGGTAGACACACAACGACCCGTTTGCGGCTAGTGACAGTGTCGTATCCAGCATGGTGAAAGTCAGAACTTGTATCAAAATTACTGATTTGATGTTTAGTGTTCGCATGCGGCTAGTGAATTTAATTTGACAATAACCAGCATCCTAATATTGAGTATCTTTCATTTTGTATGTTCAAACAAGAAACAGTCCGTGTGATATAAAACAGTCCAAATTTTAGCATAATTCTACATATTATTGTAATTCAGCATAAATTAACATAATTTCAAGTAATTTAGCGTATTTTAGTATAAATATGCTATCAAAAAATTAATTTGACAAATATTTTTAAAAAAATTTGATTTTTTAGCATTATATTTTAGCATTTTAGCTATTTGTCTCTAAAAAAAAAAAAAATTCAGGGACTGGCCATTTAATGGCCGGTTTTCCTTTTAAATAGGGACCTGCCATTAAATGGCCGGTTTGGGTATTTTTGATAAAAGTTGGCGGGTCTGGGTATTTTTATTAATATGTAATTAACTTTGGGTATAAATAAAAATGTCGGAAATAATGAGTAGCAAATTTATGCATATTTTTTTTTACTTTATGGAAGAATTTCTTACGTACACTACAGAACTTCTAATGTCACACATGTATTCTGGACTTTTAGTATTATATATAATAGGAAATTAATATTTAATGGAAATTTAATTCTTCATATGATCGTATCCTTTTTCCTATTTTTTATTACAATGCATTGATTTGTACCGACATAGAGCAAACAAAAAAGAAAAAGAAATGTGAAATTGAGCATAAAAGATATATATTTATCATCATGTGCATGGTATATATAGGAAAAATAAATTCTTTGAGAATAGGAAGGGATCTAGCCTCTTTTCTTTTTATAAACTTCAGTGGATGTTGCGTATTTGTGATTGCACACCCGAAAAGACAATATCTTTGCTAAGTTCTTTATAAGAAAAATATTATACAAGAGAATCAGCCTTTTATCCAACCATAAAGACAATGTCTTTCATATGAGATATTACAGGTTTAAAATTCAAATAAATTTTTTTTTTTGTGGACATTAATAGTTAGATGATTTGACCTCCAATTTTTACTAAATAATTTTATTTAAATTTTAGAGTGATACTAAGTAATTTAAAACTCGATCCGCAAGTAATAGAAGTATAAAACACATCAAAGAAAATTAAAATAATTGAAAACGTATCATATATCCATCACAAACAAAGAATTACTTTCGGCCTCATTATACATTTAAGGTTGTGTTTGGATTGGCAAGAATAGAGCTAATCCAAGAATAGCTCCACTATTCTTAACATTGGGTGATCCAAACAACAATTAGAAAATTGGATTAGCTCAAGAATAGCTCTATTCTACTAACCCAAGAAAATGGTGGGTTAGCAAGAATAGAGCTAGTGGGATTAGTGATATTAATAAAAAAAATAGTTTTCATTCCTCTCAATTATAATTAGTTTAAATATTAAATTAGTATTAAATAAAATATTAAATTAGTATTAAATAAATAATATTAGATTAGATTAGTGTTATATAAAATATTAGTTTAAATATTAAATTTATTATAATATTAATTAAAATATTAGATTACTATTAAATTAATATTAAATATAATGTTAGATTAAAAATAATAAATATTAATTAAATTTTTTAATATAATATAATATTAGTTTAAATATTAAATGTAATATAATATTAATTTAAATATTAGATTAGTATTAAATAAACTATTAGATTAAAAATAATAAATATTAATTTAAAATTTTAATATAATATAATATTAGTTTATATATTAAATGTAATATAATATTAATTTAAATATTAGATTAGTATTAAATAAACTATTAGATTAAATATAATATAATATAATATTAGTTTAAATATATTATATAATATAATATTTATTTAATTAAATGTAATATAATATAATTTAAATATTAAATGTAATACAATATTACTTTAAATATTATATGTATTAAATAAAATATTAGTTTAAATGTTAAATGTAATATAATATTTAGTTTAAATATTATATTAGTATTAATAAAATATTTTTTTAGGTATTAAATAAATATAATATTAGATTAGATTAGATTATTATTAAATAAAATATTGAATTAGTATTGAAAAACATTAGTTTAAATGTAATATAATATTAATTTCAATATTAAATGTAATATAATATTAATTTAAATATTAAATGTAATATATTATTAAATTAAATATTAAATGTAATATAATATTAATTTAAATATTAAATGTAATATAATATTAGAATAGATTCTATTAGTATTAAATAAAATATTAGATTAGTTTAATCAATATTTTATTCATTCCCTCCATCGCTATTCCAAATATACAATCCAAACAACATTTCTACTGACCCGGAATAGTCCAAAATAGCATTATTCTCAAACCACTTGGGTTAGCACTATTCTCAACTACTAACCCAAAAATTGCTATTCTTGCACTAATCCTTGCACGATCCAACGTAACCTTAATTCTTCACACCACTCTTTTACTAATTAAGATTTGGACTTGTACATCTTTCATATCTATATATGCACGTTTAATATGAGTGAGCTTATGGGATAATGCATAGCGCATATTGGTCCGTGCTTTAAATTAATATTTTCGTTTTTAAAGTCCAAATAGTCGATCTGAACCATTCAACATGATCTCTGTATAAATTACTTGTAGACTAAATTTTACATTTTTGTATAACTCTTTTACTAATTTTTTAGATAAGAATCACTACTTTTACAAATAGTCTACAATATTTAGATGAAGTGATTTTCTATCTATATAATAAACTAGTAAAAATTATTAAAAAATATAAAATTTGATCTACAAATACATTTTTTTTTAAAGTTAGTGGCTTTTACAAATACATTTTCCGATAATTATGTTAAATGATTTAGATTGACTATTTAAACTTTATAAACAAAGTTATTGATATATGCTTATACATGATGCTATATATATATATATATATATAGAGAGAGAGAGAGAGAGAGAGTGGCTAATATCAAAAACGTTTGTTCCTAGCCCTCCGGTGCGGCGGTGCTACCAAGTGGTTTTCCGAATTCCAAAGTTCGAATAGTCGATCCAAACTGTTAGATGTTCAATCTATATTAAAATGTGCTTGAAGACCAAATTTTATAATTTTTAGAATGTTTTTACTAATTATTAAGATGGTTTGAAAATCGCTATTTTGAAGTATTTTTCAGCACCATTGAAAACAGCGATTTTCAAACATCTTAATAAATAGTAAAAAAAGTTTCAAAAAATTGTAAAATTTGGTCTCCAAGCACATTTTAATGGTTTGGATCGACTGTTTGAATTATAACTTTGGAAATCGAAAAACTACTTGGTAGTACCGAGGTGCTAGAAACAAACGTTTTGATATTAGGGGGTGCTATTCTACACGCATCACTTCAGTTTTTGAGCGCTCAGAGAATACTTTGTCTATAATTCCAGTTTTGCCCTTAGTTAAATAAGGAAACAAAGACTTAATTAAAAAACAGTGGGCCTTTACTCTCTGTCAGATCCTTAGCGTGCAATTGAGCGAAATGGGTCGTCTTTGACCCGGGAGGACGTCTTGAGGGAAATGAAGAGGCGGGGGCAGTTGGGTCAGAGCGGAAAGGGATGGGCAGTTTTCATTTTTAATCACTGAGGCACTGTATGTGGGGCCACGTGTATTCAGTAAAGGAAGGAATGGCAGAACGGACTGGAGGCGAGAGTGCGATTACTGGAGAAGCAAGAAATAAAAACAAATTAGCATATGATTCTAAGATGTACATAAAAGAATCATGCTCCAACTGGTACTCGGCACAACATATGAATTCACACCTTTCATTTCTTTTTCTGAAACAAATTATAACTTTAAACATATAATGCATGACTAAATACTCTACAAAGATCTATTACAATCGATGACATGAAACATGAAACAGCCGGAAATATAAAGCAGTGTAAAATTATGCAGGCATGTAAAGAATCAAACACAAAATTAATATGGAGGCATGCAACATTATGCAAGCATCCTTGACTAAAACAATAATACCAGCATCTTATGTACGCTTTGATAGAAAATTCTTGTGACAAATTAAAGTCGATATGAAATTAAAGCCTATTCAGATAAATTCAAATTAAAGCCAACATCAAATTAAAGCCAACAATACTACCAGCATCTTATCCAACATGAGTTACAAATTAAAGCCAAGTAATGACAAAATCCATAATCAGCAAAACAAAACAAAAAAACTATTTAGATAAAACATCAAAGCCAACACAATTCAACTACTACATGTTCATGTTGCTTATTTGTTATTTTATTCCCACATATAGGAACTGACATTTAAATCAAATAAACTTGCATCTCCATGTGCATGATTTTCATGGTCAAGTCCTTTGCTCGAACCGCACTGATGAGAAGCTTCGACAAGCTCAAAACCAGAAGGATCTCGTCGCGTAGAACTTACGGCCTTTCTCTTATTATTTGACTTTGGTGGACGGCCTTTAGGAGGTTGGGTATTAGGTTCGAAAAGGACATCAGATTGATTTAGGAGTTCTTTTATCCTTCCAAGAGTGATCTCTTTTTTAGAAGCCGGCCATTCTTGATACTTAGTGCGAATTTCTTCGAGCATGACACTAAGACCATCATCATGGTCATCGTTGTGTGTAGCCACATGAGCACTCAAGGTCCTTCGATCAATCCGCCATTGTGAGTGTATCAAGTCAAGAATTAGTGGCTCATTTCTCCAATTACTCATTTTGTGAGCACATGGAAGACCCATAGTTTTTGTAAATTGCCCACTGCAAACCGGACTCATAGTACCCAACTTTGCCTTCATGTGTTGTTTGTGTAGCTCTTTTAAAGCATAAATAGATACACGATAAACAACATTTTTAAAAATGAAGTATTGCAAATGTGAAGAAGATGCATCTTCTCACTTGAAAGCCGTGCCTACAAGAAAAATTTAGGAAACAACAAAGTGAATTTAAAGTTGAATAAACATTTCAGATTAGAACATAAGGTATGTGCTGATAGTACCTTAATTTCATTGAATTCATTTTCAATTACGAGACATATTTTCATACGCACTTCATAAAGATCGCCGGTTGAAACTTGTAAATACTTCTTAAGTTTGGCATGTGCTGATTCTGCTCGTGAAGATGCGTGGTTGCCGAAGTGCAAGTATTCATTAGTTCATGCACCAACAAACTTCTCTTTCAATGGTAGCCACACATTTTCAATATACTCCAATGCTTTCTTTTTCTCCACGTAGCTTGATTCAAATTCTTTCCAATATTCGTTATATTCAAGCTCAGTTGAAGAATATACTACATTTTTCCAAGAACTCAGAAAACCTACCCAAATCTCTTCGGTTTCAAAATATTTTTTACACTTTGTCAATATGTTTTTCTCTATATGCCACACACAGAGTAAATGTTTGCACTCGGGAAAAACAATTTTAATTGCATTTATTAATGCAAACTCTCTATCAGTTATTATGACACAAGGTTGTTTCTCACCCATAATTTTACTAAATCTTTTTAATGCCCATATGTAATCCTTCTCACTCTCTCCTTTCAGAAAAGCAAAACCCGAATAAAAGGAAGTGTTAAAACTTGAAATTCCAATGATATCCAGTAATGGCATTTTGTACATATTGGTTTTGTAGGGTACAATCCATAATAAAGATATTAGAAAAGTTTTGGGTTAACTTTACCGACATTGGATGAGCAAAAAATAGATGAGTGAGATGGTCTCCTTCACTTAAAATGTCGTACATGAAACCGCCTTGGGAAAGCTCTTCCAAGAGAGCTTGAATGACTGAACGACCCGCTAGATTATCTTTGCGAATTTTTGCTTTTGCATTGTAAATGGTTTTTGAGATTGCAGAAAGCTTGGGGTTAGTTTGCCGAAGAGAAGAAATAATCTGCCTTGGCGGTATTCCAGATTTGCTCATATGTTCAACACTTCTTATTTCTTCTTGCGATAGCCTACGGCATATAGGATGTCCGGTTACATCAACCGAAGCTTCATGATTGTGTATGTAGTTCTTTATTTCAATCATCCATGACCCATTATCTTGCCGTTTTCCCTTAATCTTAAATGGACAATCTGTTAAATGGCTTGTGGTTGTTCTTTCTTTGTTCTATTGAAATATTGCGTTGGTCTCGATAACAACCATCTCTATCACACCCCAAAACTACATACTTATCTTTTCTTGAGCCACGAATTGATAAACCATAGCCTCTTTCTGAGAAAAAACTGCGCGTTCCCTTGATCAACTCATCAGAAGTCTCGAAGCTCAACCTCATTAACTCAAGCTTTTCATTCTCTAAGTCATCGTTATTGATCAGCTCGTTAAGATTCATCTGTTAATAAAATGCAACGTAATTCAGAATTATGAATAAAATGCAAAGTAACTCAGAAGTAATCCATTTTGCAATGGAAAATATTATGCTTTTGGACCAGATTAGGAGGTACTATATTTTAACTAGAACTATGGATTCATGTTTCAACAGGCACAATATATATTATGATGGTTGTCTAGTACTCGTCGATCTTATAAAATAATTTATTTTTGTTTCCAGATGAAAATTAATCAAGCTTTTGCCTTTAATTTGTCAAATGGCCCCTTGTACCAAATTTTTTTTGAACTTATTTAAAAAAAATCTTGCCATAAGAACAACACAAAATTACCCCTATTAAAAGCCTTCATATATTTTTGGACACAGGTACCAGAACTTCTATGCAAAAATTATTCTTTAATTTTTTCTTTTTACTATTTTTTCATTTCTCAAATTCAAATGTTTTAGCTTTGTTTGTCCCAGCTTTTGAATTTGTTCTTTCAGCTCATGCATTTGCTTCATGGGAAGCCTGGACTTGAACAACAACTCAAGTTGGCAACAGAAAATTCATCTACAAGTTAAATTCAACAAAAAAGATGAACAACTTGCGTCTTTTCGTTGTTTCTCGCTGGCTGAGATCAACCGTACTAGCCAATTTCAAAGTTGCTTCCTTGCTTGTTTGGTTTCTTGAGATCCTCTTCAGAATCGTAATAACACAATATAAGCATCAATATCCAGAAATTCGATTTCATTCCGAGTTCTTTTCCTATAAATTGTACAATTTGATTTGTTTCCATTCTTATGGATATTAGATTTGGAGGAGAGAATCTCCGTTCCTTTCTTTAATTGAGAGAGAGACCATGTGACTTAATTGAGTCTGAAGAAAGAGAGTGTTAGGAGGGTAAAATAGGTATTAAGACAAAAAATATTCTCTCAGCGCTAGATATCACAATTACTGCGTGTAGAATAGCACTCCCCTTTGATATTAGCCCCTCTCTCTCTCTCTCTCTCTCTCTATATATATATATAGTTTCACTCTTGACATGTATTCAATACAAACTAATGTCGTATATTAACTAATTACAGTAATAAACTCAATTTTAGTTTAGCGGCAAAGACAATGTCCTCCGTGTAAGAGATAGCAGGTTCAAATAAATCTAAATAGATTATGATTATTAAATAGTTAATAGTTTGACCTCCGATCTTTATTCAAAAAACTAATTACACTGACGGGCACATATATTACTGTACAAGAGAGAACATCCATGCATACATAGGATACTCAAATTAAAGGTACTGATCGACGACGATCGTTGAAAAAGATGCTTTTGATTAGTGTTAAGCTAGTAAGATCAACGTACCGATTAGGGTTATACGGTTTTGAAAGTGTGTACTATATATGTGTGCAAGCATATTGCAAATGCAAGCTGTCTAGCTAATTCCTTTCCACGTGTATTCATTCCATCTGTTTAACAATTGTTGGGTACCCCCACAAACATGAAGAAGATATTAATTAATTAATCAATCACCTTTAGAACTTTTGTTACAAATTTGTTGAAGGCCTATCTACGCTATTTTAAATAATATCTTAACTATTGGCGTACAGAACCCTCAATGTTTGCTATTTATACATATATACAGAGAGAGTTGGACTTTGGTGAGTTGTGAAGTAAGAGTCTTGTTTTACTTTACGTCCATATTTTTTACTCTTGAAAGTTAAAAAAATCGATCCGAACCGCTCAACATAATCTACATTTTGAAATGTGCTAGAAGACCAAATTTTACAATTTTTAGAAATTTATTACTATTTGTTTAGAATTTTTTAAATCACTGTTTTTGATAGTCCATAATCCATCCAAAAACTGTGATTTTCTACCCATCTAAAAAAATAGTAAAAAAATTCCAAAAAATGTAAAAATTGATCTCCAAGTACATTTCAATATCGAGATTATGTTGAGCTGTTCGGATTAGCTGTTTAAACTTTGAAAACGGATATATAAGCATGAAGTAAAACAATAATCTTACTTCACAACTCACCATAGCACATCTCATATATATATATATAGAGTAGAACTAGGGTGTGATGTGCTCACCAAACTCTTTGGTGAGCATAACTCCATAATATATCGTATTCACTTCAAACGAGATGAATCCAAACCGTTGAAACCGATGTACTTCACGATATCGTATTCACTTCAAACGAGATGAATCAAAACTGTTGAAACTGATATACTTCACGAGTGATGCACATACATGCAAAATTTTGAATTTTTTGAATTCATTTAGTCTAAAGTCAAGTGGTCAAAATTGATGAAAAATGAATGCGTTAAAATAACTTCTAAAACTTCATTTTGGATCATTCATTTTTCATCAATTTTGACCACTTGACTTTAGACTAAATGAATTCAAAAAATTCAAAATTTTGCATGTACGTGCATCACTCGTGAAGTATATCAGTTTCAACAGTTTGGATTCATCTCGTTTGAAGTGAATCTGATAGATTGTAGAGTTATGCTCACCAAAGAGTTTGGTGAGCATATCACACCCTAGTTCTACTCTCTCTCTCTCTCTCTCTCTCTCTCTCTCTCTCTCTCTATATATATATATATATGAGTAGAGCTAAGGTGCTCTTAAGCTCACCAAGCTTTCCGTGAGCTTAACTCAAAAACCTATCAATCTGACTTCAAACGATATTTTCAAACCGTTAGATGTTCAATCTATATTAAAATGTGCTTGGAGACCAAATTTTACATTTTTTTGAATTTTTTTACTATTTATTAAGCCGGTTTGAAAACCGCTGTTTTTATTAAAAATCTGCACCATTAGAAAACAGCGGTTTTCAAACCGACTTAATAAATAGTAAAAAAATTCCAAAAAAATGTAAAATTTGTTCTCCAAGCACATTTTAATATAGATTAAACATCTAACGGTTTGGAAATGTCGTTTGAAGTCGGATTGATAAGTTTTTGAGTTAAGCTCACGGAAAGCTTGGTGAGCTTAAGAGCACCTTAGCTCTACTCTATATATATATATAGATATATATATATATATAGATGAGCTATTGTGCTTTGCAAAGTAAAGCCATCGTTTTACTTCGGCTTACTTTTTGGATTTTCAAAGTCCAAAACGTCGATCCGACCGTTCAAGTTGATCTACATATTGAAATGTGCTTGCAGACCAAATTTTATATTTTTTGGAATTTTTTTACTATTTATTAAGCCACTTTGAAAATTGCTAATCACATGGTCCAGAATTTTGTTGCACTGTTTTTTCTGGACCATGTGATCAGCAATTTTCAAAGTGGCTTAATAAATAGTAAAAAAATTCCAAAAAATGTAAAATTTGGTCTGCAAGCACATTTCAATATGTAGATCAACTTGAACGGTCGGATCGATGTTTGGTCTTTGAAAATCCAAAAAGTAAGCCGAAGTAAAACGATGGCTTTACTTTGCAAAGCACAATAGCCCATCTATATATATATTTATGACTTGATATGATAATAAAAATGGTCAGAGCAGAAATTTAACTATTGAGAGCAGAGAGAATTTTTTTCTTCTATATGTCTCAGTTTTCTCCCTCTTGAAAATCTTCCAATTGTTTTGCTTCTAATTAAAATATGCTATAATTAGGAAATTTAATATATTTGATACGGTGGTCTTGATTACATGTTTGGAAATATAAAATTTATCGTCATTTGAAAATATTTTTTTTATATATTTGTTATTTATTTCAATTTGGCCCTAATTTTGTGTTAAAAAACTTTCTGCTTCAACACCCCATACTTACAAATTAATAACACAATTCTAAATTTGAAGATTGTTGAATAACATGAACCTGTTATTCTGATCTCAACCGTTAATCTTCATTGAGATACGCACATAAAAAAATTGTTCATTGAAATTCTCGCATAGAAAAATTTGAACGGTTGTGATCGGAATAACATCAGATTTATTTCGGTCAAAAAGTGCAATGTTCTTGTTGTGCTTATCTCATATATGTGTGGAGTAAAACTAGGATATTCTTATCGTAAAAAAAGAAGAAGACTAATCCATATCCTTGAATTGTGATTTATTAGCCAAATAGTTCTTTCATTTTTTTAATTTGTAATTTTTTTAGGACAGAAGTGCAAAAATATCCTCCCTTTAGTTAGAAGGGAGATATTTGTTGGCTTGTTTGCTGTAATCACGTTTGATTAATATAAACATAGTAAGTATCCTAATCATGAAAAGATCTTTTTGTAGTTAGGTGAGTTGTGCTTTGCATGGGATTCCTCCAAATTGTTTTTTGGATTACATTGCACAAATATGGTCCAAAATATTAATAATTTTATGTGCCAATGCTGTGTTGGATCCCAAGGTTTACCATTTTTCAATTTTGTCCTTGAAGTATTTCCATTTCCACATTAGTATTTTTTTGCCCTAAGCATTTTAATTATGTTTATTTTGGCAAAAGTATTGGGTATAGCAACTCTCAAACTAGGATTTTTTTTATAAACCATAATTAAAAAATTAATTTTTAGGAAACCAACATGATTACTTTTTTTTTACAAAAATCATAAGAACTGAAATGCCATTTCGGTCCCGAATTTTTTTTTTTGAGACCGAAATGGCATTTCAGTCCCGACTAGTTATAAAAAAAAAAGCTATGAAAAGCTGTGAAACTAGTCGGGACCGAAATGCCATTTCGGCCAAAAAAAAAAATTCCGGGACCGAAATGACATTTCGGTTCTGATGATTTTTGTAAAAAAAAAAGTAATCATGTTGGTTTCCTAAAAATCAATTTTTTAATTATGATTTATAAAAAAATTTCCTCAAACTAGTACAAGTTGGGACAACTAAGGAAAAATGAAGCCCTTCTGATTTTAGTTATTTTAAGTTATGGTTTTTTATTTTATTTTTAAGCTAGTCATAAAAGTAAACTTGATGTACTTTTTCTTTATTTGAATTTTTATTGTCGAATGAAGAACTCCTTTTTTTTTTAAATAATAGTTTATTTTATAAAATTATCAGTTAAGAATTACATCTAACATAGTTTACTATGATAGTGTTATTTTTGTGGAGATTGCATGTTTAAAATTAAGCATCAGCTAAAATTTATGAAAAATAGAGACCTAAGCCATATCTTTATTTAATAAAAGAAATTATCAGTTGATAACCGTTTCAACCTCAAATCTGATTTCTATTAGCTTTTGTTAGATAGCTAATAATATATATGGGATCCACCTGCATAAATAAAACTTCTTTAGAATAAAAATATTGACAACGCTATTTTAATTTCATACAACAGATAAGTTATATTTTTTTTTCTTAACTTTATTATATGTGCGCTGTATGAAATAAAAACAACATTTTTAATATCTGTAACTCCCTCTTCATTGACTTCTTGGCTGAACGACAGTTGGTCGCTACATTGACACAAAAAAAAAAAAAAAAAAACTATGATTGAGAAATCAAAGTCTTATCCTCTCAACAAAAGTGAAATTTAATGATTACAAAAAGATTTCCTTAGGATGTGGAATATGAATAGCTCTTTCTAATTATTAATTAAAAAAGGCATAGTTGTACTATAGACAACTAGTCACTTTTTTCCCCATTTTGTACTGGTAGAGACTAGAGATAAGCTTCAATCATTTTCCAAGATGGCGGTTAGTGCTGGTAACATAGGATGAGCACATAGGATAATATTTAATTAACTAGGCCAAATGCTAACTTTTTCGATTTTTAACAATGTAAAATAATAAAGAAAATTTTCAATTTGCTTAACTAGGCAAATTCATACAGAAAATAAAAAATGTAGAGAAAAGGCGGCAATTATTTCATAATATAGGCAGGACGCTTGTTATATTGTTAACGTCTCAGTAGTAGCAGCAGCTAGCAGTGTTGTAATAACGGTATATGCTCGTCAGATGGATGTGGTATCACCAAGTAATTAATCGGTATGTGGCTGATTTTGTATTTTTATTAAAGTTATATGTATATATTCATAATTTATTAAAAATGTTAATTTAACTTATCAAACTTATCAAATAAACTTATTTTAACATAATTTTCTTGTTAACTAATAAGGTTAGTCTTATCGACAAATCATGTAATGGAATAATCGGTCAAATCGGCCGATTTGATGGACTAAATAACAGGTCCTGGTCCAATAAATGATTGATTAAAAGACCTATGGATCTCGTAATCACAGAAAACGACTAAACGGCAACTAACAACCGAATAAATGAAAATAAATAAGAATAATCGAAAATAATCGATCAATTAATCAGATAAATCCATAAACACACCTCCACTAAGTTTATTCGTAGCTTTTTTACCGCCGCCACCCACTTAACGGTTGAGCCCTTTTTTACAACGCTGATATGCTCGCTAGCATCATCAACGCCCCAGATTAAAAAAAAAAATTATTGAGGCGATGGCAATGTTAGCTAGTGTTTCGGTATATGTAGGGGTGCAAACGGATCAGATACGGATCGGATAGTGGTAAAATCATATCCGTAGCCGCTTTTATTTTTCGGATACGGATACGGATCGAATATCAATCGGATACGTACAGATACGGAATGGATCTCAGATATCCATAGATATATACATAAATATTATCATAATATATATTAAAATATAGGGTAATTATATGTTACCCCTTGATTCCTTCCCCCATTTTTCCCCCAACTAACTAACTTCCTTTTCTAACTATAATAATCAATTCTAACTAACTAGTGGTCCCTACAAAATTAATTAGTAGATTTCTCCTTCTATTTCTTTCCTCTCTCCCTCCCTCTCCCTCTTCCACCTCCGCCTCCCCCTTCCACCTCCGCCTCCGCCCGCCTCTTCCACCTTCGCCTCTTCCTCTCCGCCTCCGCCTCTCCTTCTCCGCCTCTGCCTCTGCCTCCGCCCCACACGACGAGGATGAATACTTGTTCAATGATAGATGAATACTTGCATGACGAGGGTGAATACTTGTGAAACGGATAACTCGAAAGTATGTCATCATGGATCTCATTTTAAAGAGAAAATTATGTAGAAGACGTTCGTGGTTTTAGATTTGCAAAATTCCTCACATATGGTCAGAAATATTAGTTAGATTGAACGGAGAAAAAAAAAACACCTCTAAAAACGTGTAAAAGATGATTGTGATATGTCCAGTTTTTTTTTTAAAATACTTGATATATCAGGGTGAATACTTGATGTATTACATGTGAATACTTCATGTATTATAGATGAATACTTGATGTTATTTCCCATTTTTCTCCAACTAACTAACTTCATTTTATAACTATAATAATCAATTCTAACTAACTAGTGGTCCCTACAAATTAATTAGTAGATTTTCTCCTTCTATTTCTTTCCTCTCTCCCTCCCTCTCCCTCTTCCACCTCCGCCTCCGCCCGCCTCTCCCTCTCCGCCTCCGCCTCCCACCTCCGCCTCTCCTTCTCCGCCTCACACGACGAGGATGAATACTTGTTCAATGATAGATGAATACTTGCATGACGAGGGTGAATACTTGTGCAACAGATAACTCGAAAATATGTAAGCATGGATCTCATTTTAAAGAGAAAATTATGTAGAAGACGTTCGTGGTTTTAGATTTGCAAAATTTCTCACAGATCGTCAGAAATATTAGTTAGATTGAACGGAGAAAAAAAAACCATCTCTAAAAACGTGTAAAAGATGGTTGTGATATGTCCAGTTTTTTTTTAAAATACTTGATATATCAGGGTGAATACTTGATGTATTACATGTGAATACTTCATGTATTATAGATGAAATACTTGATGTTATTTCCACTTGCGGTCGGTTATGCGGTCCCCACGGTAGTTAGTGATGGCGGTTGTGCGGTCCCCCCACTTAGTTATGCGTTTTCTTTTGTTTTTAGCGGACGGCAGTTGTGGTACCATACTATCTCCGCGTAATTAATGCTCTTAATATCGTAATATTTCCATATATAATTCTTTCTCAAAGATGAGTACTTTTATTTATATGGATGAATACAACTCGTGTTAAGTGTGAATACTTTTTCGCAAATCGTCCCCTACTAATTCCACCACTTATCTCCGCATATTACTGTGGTCCCCTACTTATCTGAAGTCGCGGTTGTGCGGTCCTACCATACCTTCATGTACTATTTACACTTACACGACGAGGATGAATACTTGTTCAATGAGAGATGAATACTTGCGTACGAGGTGTGAATACTTGCGTAACGGACACCTCGAAAGTATGTCATCATGGATCTCATTTGAAAGAGAAAATTGTGTAGAAGACTTTCGTGGTTTTATATTTGAAAAATTCCGCACAGATCGACAGAAATATTAGTTAGAGTGAACGTAGGAAAAAAAACACTTCTAAAAAAGTGTAAAAGATGGGTGGTAATGTTTTCTTATATTATTATTTCTCAAAGATGAGTACTTTTATTTACATGGATGAATACTACCTGGGTCAAGTGTGAATACTTTTGCGCAATATGTCCGCCGGTAATGTTGTGAAGGTAATTGTGGTCCCCTACTAATTCCAGCAGTTATTAACTGTAATATTGTGGTCCCCTACTTATTTTCAGTTGGGGGAAAAATGGGGGATGAATGATGGGGGAAAGCTAGGTCCTCCCTAAAATATATGGTATATATACTACTATTCGGATACTGATAATTAAAATTCAGAACCATATCCGTATCCGTATCCGCACGGATATTCGGATATCGAATATTCGTATCTAATTGTCTGATACGAGTCCAGATATGGTTGAATGTTATCCGATCCGTTTGCATCCTAGGTATATGTACTCCTACACTGTTATTTTTTTCTGGATTAATATTGTAAAATATGGTACAGGGTTGACAAAAAGAAAGAACGTTGCCACGCAAAGAATAAAAGAATAAAAATATGCTGGTGAAATAAGGTGAGTTTTTTTTTTTTTTTTGAAAATCTTCGCAGAAACTGTGAAGTCGTTATGGAGAATCGAACGATTTTTTAGTAACCAACAATTTTATAATTTTTCTTCTAGCTTACTGTGCTTCCTCCCCTTTCTCAAGTCGAGTTAACTTTGAAAAATCATAGCAATATTTGTGTTGTATTCAAGGTCTGGACAATTGTTCTACTGTGGATTTTCAAAAATAACTTTTAAGGTCCTTGATTTTGAGCTCTTATTACACTGAAAAATTATATGTTCTACTATGTTGAGAACATGGTTTCGAAAATCAGCTGATTCCGAGTTTCCTCGGTCAAAAATTGGTTGATTCCGAGTTGCTTCGGTCAGCATTGATCCAATTATTACCCGAGTTACGTACCTGAGCAAACTTTATGTGAATACTCAACAAAATCAGTCCTAAATTATAGAATCGACTGAATTTTGTATGGAAATCTACAATTTGGAGAACAGTTTAATTTGTAAACATAACGAAATGACAAGAGGGAAGACAAATCTATCTAGGTGAGACTAAAGCTAAGAGAAAGTGATTCAATTGAATGGGCAAAGAAAAGCAGAGGGCGCCTCCTCCACTGATCGAGAAACTTTTCATGCACAAATCTCAACGAATTTGAATGGTTGAATTCGGAAAAGAAGAACGTTGTTTTTCTATCAGCAGAGTCCATTCCCTTGGCACTCATCTCTGCTAATTGATTTGATTATTTTTTTTGCTCTACATATACCATCCTGATTGCATTGTTTAAATTATTTATACCAGAAGAAGACTTGTGATGCCTAATTTTTTTAGAAATCATCAAAACTAGAATTGGGATGAAAAAAGGAATATGATCCAAATAATACTATATTATATACATCTATATGCTCCTAGATTTTTTTTTTTTGGGAGTTGGCAGTGTCAGATTTGCACGTCTCTTTCTAAAAGTGTGTAACCTTTTTTACTAGCCACAAAATGAAACTGTCATTATCAAATTTTTAATTGTTAGTGGAAATCACAATAGATATATTCATTTCTCACCATCATACAAATCATTCTCTATCATCTTCATCTTATACTCTTAGGGTATGTTTGGTTGGATTGAGAATAGACTATTTTTGGAGTTGGACTATTCGAAATAGCCTATTCGGTGTTTGGTTGAATTAGAATAGCTAAAATAGTGAATCCAAACTTTTTGTCTTATTGAAATAGGTTATTTCTAAGAATTTTGAGATTTGACTATTCTAACTATTCTTGTTTTACAACCAAACATACCCTTACAGTATGATGAAGTCAAATTTATAATTTCTAAGGTACACATCCATTGTTACAAAGGTTTTAAAAAAAAAACATTTTGAATTCATTATTTATGTTTCTGATGTTACAAAATTTATGTAAATTAGATCTTATGGACAAGCTGTGGCACAAAAATTGATGATGTCAGGACCTTTCTTATTTTTCACATTATATGATTTATTATCAACATCTATCCTAATATTATAGTTTATTATTTGCAATAAAATAACTTATAATGTGTATGGCATGCTGATTAATCATTGACAATGATGTTTAGCTTAACAAAAGAAATATATTTTACTTAAAAAATCCCAAACAGTTTAATTTTATTTTACCTTAAATTTCTGTAACTTAATTGGACTCAATTCGTCTCCACATGTGGAGTAAATTTTCTTATAATCCTGTAGATTTGGGCAAATTTAACCATCCCTATTAAAGATATTGACAGAGCTAGTTTGACTTTGTGTGCGCACGATCAAAGGAAACAAAATAAAAAGGTATATAAAAGTGCCCTGCATAAAGTCAAATCAATTCTGTGAATATATTTATCCAAAACCAGGGGTATATATAATGACAGAGCAATTTTTGCTTCAGGCAGCGCAAGGACAAGAGTCAAAACAGCGCTGCATGAAGCAAAACCTACTCTGTTAATATATTTTCCAAAATCAGGTTCCTTTCCAACAGGACAGACTGCAGTATTGGATCAAATACGAAAGTTTCCAAGGGCTTGCCCGAAATTTCAGATGCATTTACGCCCAACTGTCAGGGAAATACCACACGGTATGGTACAGAGATTTGTCGATGCCCGACACAAAAAGGCAGATACCCGTCTCCAAGCTGTCTCCAGTTTGGTCAAAGTCCTGATGCTTTCTCCGCCTTTATTAGAGATTAGAAATTGAAAATGGAGTCAAGATTTGCATGCACTTTTAAATATATTCTTTCAAATGTATAATAAAAAAAAATTCAAAGAAAATTTTCACAGAAAATTCGGTAGAAGTTACTAGGGAAAATCTATCGGAAAAATTGATCACGCAAAGAAATGATTTACAACTAAAAATGAGCAGAGATGAGATGCCAAAGGCACATCCAATGCATGCACCAATTTCTGGAATTTAAGCAGGGGAATTGAAGAGGCATCTAATTATCTAAAGGCACTATATAAGGACTGTCTTAATTGGGTTTAAATTTAACGATCGATACAAAAGTTGGAGAACACTGATTCCACATTTTTCTCCCAAGGGATTTCATTTAAAATAAAAAAGGAAAAGATTCCACATTTTTGTGATGGTGTCGATCAGCTAACGGTATAAAAATTATACTTGATTCCACATGATTATTATTATTTTTTTTTTTTTGTAGGAATGGTGCTTTTAGTGTTTGTTATGTTTTATAAGTGAGGCTATTTTACTATGCGTCGTGTACTATATTAGTCGGTACTTTGAATCAATATTGTTGTTTTCAAAGTTTAATCAGTTGATCTAAACCGTTCAACATGATTTATATGAAAATGTACTTGCAAACTAAATTTTACATATTTTATAATTTTTTTAAATAGCTAGAATATCACTATTTTTGAATGGTCCAGAATATTTAGATCAAGTGATTTTCTACCTATGTAAAAAACAGTAGATTTTTTTTATAAAATATAAAATTTAATCTATAAGTATATTTTCATGTAGTGGTCATGTTGACCTGTTCAGATCAACTATTAAAAATATATAAAAATATATACTAAAGTAAAATACGGACCAATATACAATATGCATAGTACTACAGCCTCTTTATAATTATTATGAACCGGTGCACAGGCAATCCGAGTCCATAGCTTATGTAGGCACTAATAGAATTCGTATCCTCTGCGGAGTTATTCCCTGCGGAGCCGTGCGGAGTTTTTAATCTGGTCCGTTCGTTTTGATCGGACGGACCAGATGAGATTTTGTCCGAATTGAAAAAAAAAAAACAAAATTCCCTGGCCCCAATAAGATCTGATCTGGTCCGTCCGATCAAAACGAACGAACCAGATTAAGCTCCGCACGGCTCCGCAGGGAATAACTCCGCAGAGGATACTGGTCCGGCACTAATAAGCAACCTATTGTGGGTTATCCATCCCCCCAAAAAAAAAGGACCTACATAAGCTAGATTAAGAGAACCAAAGTAGATTACCAGAGTGATAATTAAATATTGGCCTAATATATATTAGGCGCATAATTCAGCAACCCTTATGAACCTAAGCACCTAACCCCAAAAGGTATTGTGGTCATTTCCAACAGTAACATAGTTGACCTTAATTTGCTAGTTAATTATTTATTTCAATCTGCCATGAAATTTCATACTATTTACGTCTTCATGCGTCCTATCATGTTTATTTCTTCCCATTTATTATATTCCGACTGCTCATGTGTTTTAATACTTTTTTTTTTTTTATAAAGGGATGGGTTTAATGTGTTTAACATGTGAAAGAACTTTTAAAAAAGTACAACCCTTTTGTGTACCTCTGTAGAAATATCATAAGGTCTTTGGCATTTAAATAAAAATATTTGTTTTCAGAATTTGTTGAATTCAAGATTTATTTTTATAAAAGTTGTCTTATTTTAAAATCAACCCTAGTATTAGTCGTTCTTAATAAAAATCATAATCAAATACAATTTATTTATTTAATGTTAATTTTTACCACACCGTTTTTGTTAAGTATGATTTATATTATTTTTTGCACAAAGGTATAAGATTGGAATCCGAATCTGCTGTAATTCCTATCGGAATTACAGGATTCTGAAACTCTGAGATCAACCGTTGAAACTTTTATGTGTGCGGATCTCGAAATGTTCTCCGAAAATTAAGTTTTCATGCATGTATCTCGAGAAAAACCAACAGTTTTTTCATAAGATTGTGATTTCATGAACATCGAAGTATGAAAAACATCAACGCTTTATTTTCTTATGATGTATTTTTTTTATGAAAAAATCGAATAAACAACCATCCTTATTGGCTCATTAAACAATTAAATGTCTCTACATTGCTCATATCCATTCATTGGCAGCTGCTTTATTTCATTTCTATACTTTAAAAATTCTATCATTTTACGGAATTAATACTATTAGCTTACTTCTTCAGCCCCTTCCTCCCTTCCCTCTAATTTCATTTCCACGGTGATCCAACTGTTAATCTTTTTAATTCAATGATCCATCCTGATTCCTGCTTACTTGAAATTTGGAAGAAAGATAGGCTATAACTTGCACTTTTAGAAAAAAAAAAAGGGAATGAATTCCACGTCGTCAAATTAAAATGGTATCAAGTACAAGTCCAGCAAAATATTTTGAGATCCAATAGGCCCTTAATAAAGCAATTTCAAAGCCCATTATTCATGCAGCCCAATATTCGAATTTCATGCTTTTACTTTATATATTTCGAATATTTTTAAATTTCAAACAATTCTCAGAACTGAAAAGTTGTATCTGATTATTTGAAACAAAAATGGAACTCAATACATTTATTGAAATTTCCATATTTCCAAAAGGGAAAAATGCTTGGAATTTCAGGTTTCCATCTTTCCAAAAGTCCATTTTCATTCCTGGAAATTGTTAATTATAAACTCTGACTAGAACTCCTAAATAAAAGGAAACCCTATCAAAAAACTTTTAACTGGGTGTACCAGTTTTTCTCCTATCTATCTTATTGCATCAAAACTGTTTTGACATCTTTCAAAATCTTCTCAGAACTTTCCACAATAAAAACAGTGTAAACTAATATACTTCAAAGTTCAAACTGCTACATTTTTGCTAACATGGTGCAAGGGTTATATCCACAAAAGAAGTTGCATCAGTAAACAATAATATTAATCATACATTCAGCTGCCCAGTTTTAATTATCATTGTGTTTCTTGTTTTTCTTTGTGGTTCCTGTTTTTTTTTTTTTTTTCCTTTTTGTTACCATTGGACACTCAATTGTTTCTCACTACAAATTAGAGAAGTTGTAGGGCTCTAATAGTAATTAGGTTTAGTTCTAACTTAGAAAGTTCATTCAAATTAGCTCAGTGGAAAAAACAGTAGGCCAAATCGAATGTATGTGAAGCATATTCGTTCGCAAGTAGGCCCTGATATCATCATGTACCATGTATCACAGCAACCAAGCATAAGCTGAACTATTTCCCAAATACTGAGCAACACATTGCTCCACCAGGATGTAATTGATATAAGCCATGTTTTGAAACTATTTGCCAAGGAAAACATGAAAAAATATTGTATTTCTGTTTAAAAATAGAAGTACTTACCAACATTTATAGTTATTGTAATACCTAGGGGAAAAATATTGCATGCATTTTCAAACTGGTGCTTCCACAACTCTAGGAACCAATGATATATATCTGAATCAAACCGCACATTAACCCGGTAAATCTATGAGTTGATGCTTTATTTGGCACACATCTCAAGATGGCTGTATTATGCTCAAGCTCATCAAAGCAGGGGAAAAATATAGTTTCATTTACATAGGACACTGTCAACAATTGAAATTAAAAAACAACAACAAAACAAAAAAAAATGTGATGTGAAAAATATAGATTTTAACATTGATGATTTAGATTTTATTCATAATTCCCACCAAAAATTTGCAAAGTTTGGATAATTTCTATTCTTAGCTAACCTTGAAAAATATAGCAAGAGCTGCAGCCTGTAGACATCGGAATAAGAAAAATAAGGAAAGAACAAAATCACTAAAACCAGATTTTTTAGTAGCAGATTTTTATGAAAAACCTGTCAATTAAACTGGTCTAACACATATGAAGTCCTTTTAATGAACCTAACCGGATTGGTACCCGTGTCTGGTTATTTCCGGTTGAACCATCCGGTCGGGTCCAATTTTAATAATGCTTGTTAGAATTTGAGATATAATTTGAGATAGACTTTGAAGAAGAAATATTTTATTGATTGATCATTAAACTCATACTTTTACAATACATCTAGCTCTAAGTTCTTATAATGGATACAAAGCTCAAAGAGCCGTTACACTGTATTTTCCAATTTTCGTAAGCTACATTTTTTATTTTCGGTTTAGTGGAGAGAATAGGGTTCAATTTGTAAAAGTTGCATTGGGTTTGCTAATTGCACCCAAAACTTGCATCTCCAACAATGCTGCAAGGAACATGTCATATGAAGAACAAAAAGCAATTTAAATCAGCAATACATCAAGATGTAATAAGGAATAATTGAAAGAAAAAAAATGAACAGAAATCCTGACAAAAACAAGCTTAATTCAGATATTACAAGAGCAAATTGGGTGTGCTACTGTTTTGAAATTAAAAGAGAATCACAAATGGATCTCAGTTGATAACAGATGTCGAAAAGGAGTTCAAAGACATACCCATAAAATATGACCAATAACTATTGTGTGCTCCCTCAATACTGCAATTAATTATTGATCAAACATCAATGTGCTGTTCTCAAAAACAGGATCACAACAGTTAATGAAATGTGATGTAAGGGAGGTAGGTACCAGAGCAATCAGTAAAATCCAAAAACTGTGCAAAATGGGATCATAACCATTCTATTAATGTGATCCTATTCAATCAGTAAAGTTCTTATTCAATCAAATTCAATAAGTGTAATATGGTACCAGAGCATGGTTATCAGACCAAACGATTATGAAAATTCGCAAAATTATATGAGCCACATTAACGATCAATGGGAAGCTATCTGGCATGAATTAATGCTCAAGCAGTAACAATTGCACTCCACAACAAAGGAAAATTCAGATTGGGAAGCGGTATGATATTAACCACAAGTAATATTCTAATTGGAAGAAGTCAAACCAACAGTGATCTTAGCTGCCTTTTTTTAGGAAGTGACAAAATTTGGAATAATTTAAATCATTATAATGGAAATAATTTAAATCACACCAATAGCTCCATCCATCGTGGGACCAGCTATTGGTAAATGAATTCATATAACTCTCTAATAATCTGCCCCGTTAATTTCTAAATTGACCCGGATTTGTTCGGATTTCAAACTTAAAATTTGAGTTATTTCAGAGAATGCTCACTAGTTGGCCAATGGGTATTATTGGAGCCTTGTATATCTATTAGATTAAGAAATAGATATGATCAACTTACCAAGTCAATATGTCAGTTTCCTCTCAATTGGGCCATTATTTTTTTTTTCTTTAGGTTATTCGATTAATTTTTTTCATGTATGCTTAAAAAGATGGAAACAAGCAATACTATTTGGCACATGTCACAAATTCAGCAAAAAAGTTTACATTATGATCACCAAATGTTTATTGCACTTACTAAAACACTGCAGTCACATAATTATTGGATACATCAAAACAACATCACCATGAGAATATTTGACTTATTAGATCAAGCATACATCAAAGTAGTACTTAAGGTGTGGTGGATTCAAGTGCAGGTGCAGGTGCAGATGCAGGTGCCGAATTGAAGCATGGTGGCAGTGGGTCCCCACAAAGACATTTATTGTTCTCAAAATCTCCGGCACTGAATCGCCACATGTTAAACCCCTTAGGTAGCTCTCCACAGAGTCTATTGAATGGCACATAGAAATAGGTCAACTCGGTGGAACTGGCAATAAACTCTGGCACATTGCCGTAGATTTTATTGTGACTTAGGTCCAATGAATTTAGTTTATCCGAGAATTCTACATAACTCAGATCAAACTCAAACTCATTGTTATTTAATAAAATCACACTGGTATTCTTATGTTTACCGAACAAAAAAGAAGCATCGCCACTGAGTTGGTTGTACTCTAAATCGATGTAGAAGAAATCTACTAATCCATAAGATTTTGGTATTTCACCAGTTAGGTTGTTATGGTTAAGCCAAAGGATCGGAGAGTGACCAGAGACAATCCCAGGTGGTATGGTACCTGTGAGGTGATTTTCGGAAAGACCCAAGAACCTTAAGTTCGGTAAGGTAGAGAGAGATGGTGGAATTGTACCAGACAGGTGGTTGCCGTCTAGATTAATACTATTGAGATTAGTATTATTGGAAAAACTAGGCACACAACCAGAGACAGATGTCCCTCTAATTATGACATTACTAAGATTGACAAGTTTAGTGATGCAGGAAGGAATGGGACCATGAAGCCCGGAAACCTATAGATCTCAAGGTTCTCTAGTTTGGTTAAGCCGCAAATGGCATCTGGAAATGGTGCAGAGACATTTTTGATGTATTTCATGGTAAGACTGTTTACACGACCGGTGCTGGTACAGTTTGTATTTACGAAGGTAAGTGATGGGCTATCATATATTTGAATCCCACAGACATCGAATCCTTTGGTCCAGTTACGGAGAATGTCAGGGTTGCCCAGTTGCTTCTTCATTTTGAGGAGCAACAATAGCAAGAAAACGATAGACATCGATCTATTAAGGTGTATTATTTTGTTTAATATACCGGTTTCTTTTGAAAGGATTTGGAACAATTGCAGGGTGAAAGACATATATAGAGAGAGAGAATAAAATATTTAATCTGGATAAATTTCATTACACGTAAAGAGTAATATGAGATGGCATGAGATGACTTTTAGGATATATATATATATACTAGTATCGTGCCCGTGCGTTGCAACGGAATATATGATAAGATAACAAAAATAAATTCTCATACAAAATGACAAATTTTCATAAAAAAAAAAAAAATTAGAAATATATTCTAGATTTATCACGATAATATGTATAGAAATAAAAAAGTAGATAAATAAGGAAGTGAACAAAAAAAATTATTTGCATTGTGATCCGCCGTATAGAAAATTTCAATTGGAGAGTGAGAAATAAGAAAACAAATAAATAAGGAAATGAAGAATTATATCGCTAAATTTTAGAGTCTGTTTAATTTTAATTGTAACGCATCATGTGGCGGTATGTGTGGCGAGTATGCTTGTAGCTAAATTTAAACTTTTACACATAAAACAGATACATTTAATCAAAAGAAGATATATTATGTGATTGGAGAGCTGAGATTAAATCCAAAAATTAATCTTTCAATCGTAGCCGTTGGCGGATCGGACACCCAACATGCTTAATAATGGAATGGAGAAATGGAGATATATATTGTTAATTCATTAGTGCACTTACACTTAAAGTACTTGACTATTGAGTAAGAGTTGGAGATTAATTAACCTACCTAACTATTTAATATCCACTAATTGAAGTACCTATTGGTAACCAATGCTACAATTAGTGTTAATTTGACTTAAAGGTTAGTGTATTCAACATGCATGTTACTTCACATTTTCTTGCTTTTATTCAAATCCATTTAGAACCCACAAAATGAAAATCCAAACTATAATGTATAATTGATAGCTTAATATAAATACAATTAATGGATTGAGTGAAGATTTAATACCATACATCTCAGCATTTCACTGAGTCTGTACATTTGGATCTGTATTTCTGAATGCTATTTCCAGCATTTAGCCCGGAAGGTATTGAAATTCAAAAATATCATTGCCAATTCTAAACTAAATAGAAAATTATTTGGGAGAACAAGCACAACGTTTTATGAAGGCTATGCAATAATTAAAAAGTTGCAATGTTATCAGACCTGTCCATTTTACGAATTTTCTTCAATTTTTTTGTTTGAATCTGTCACTGGTCAGCTCATTTGCACTTCCAAGTCAAGGAGTCTTGTCCCTTGCACATCGTCCCGGCCATGACTAAGCATTTGGCACATTTCTTGTTGTGTAATTCAACAACATTTCTCACTTGGCAGCATGTCTTTGCATCACATGTATGTCAGAGGTAGAGTCAGATTTTCAAACTACGAGAGTTAATATATATGAAAATCAATTATATAAAAAATTTCTACATAAAATAAGAATCAATTTCATAATTCTAAATCATTTTACTCTATATTATATAGAAAATATATATAAATACTAAAAAAAGAAAATGGGGTCAATTGACCCCATTCACCCACTTCCATCCGCCTATGCATATCTCGTGCTTGTTTGATCCAGTCAGGGAATGCCACGCATTGGTGATTGTTAGACAAACAGGTTATTGACCTCCCTGACTCGTTTGGAACACCTTCTTGGTGTTTAATTTGCACTAAACATGCAAGACCCTTCTTGCTGATCAAGTCAGCGAATGCCACGCGTTGGTGATTGTTAGACAAATCAACAGTCATGATTGATTTAGTCATTAGAGTGTTTAGGACTACAACTGTTTCTGTTATGAGTTAGTTAAGCAGTTACTGTTGTTGTGTGGTTATTAGCAGAATTTTTTTTAAAAACCATAATTAGAATAATCAAAGTTAGGAAACCAACATGATTACTTAATTTTTTACAAAAATCATAAGAACCGAGATTCAAATTCGGTTCCAAGTTTTTTTTTTCCTGGAACCGAATTGGAATTTCGGTTCCAACCCCCATTTCACAATTTTTCTGAAGAGCCGCCATAGAAAATCCAAAATAGACTTGGACCCGAAATTTTTGCACTTGGACCCGAAATTGGAATTCGGTTTTTTTTTTTTCCCTCTTGGACCCGAAAGTACCATTCGGGTTTTTGTTTGTTTTCCTTTTTCACCCTGACAGATTTTCCTTTTAATATTCGTAATTAAATTCCTTTAGTCAAGATTCCTTTAGTCCTTTAGTCAAGATTAAAAGGAATTTCACCCAGAGAGATTTAATTAAAAGGAAAAAACCGAAAGTTAGTTTCGGTTCCAAATGAAAAAAAAAACAAAAACCGAATTGGGATCTCGGGTTTTGCTCTGCACACTGAATCCCACATTGATTTTCGGAAAAATTGTGAAATGGGGGTTGGAACCGAAATTCCAATTCGGTTCCAGGAAAAAAAAAAACTTGGAACTGAATTGAAATCTCGGTTCTTATGGTTTTTGTAAAAAAACTAGTAATCATGTTGGTTTCCTAACTTTGATTATTCTAATTATGGTTTTAAAAAAAAATTCTTATTAGCAACCTAGGCACTTGTACTTTACTGTCTATACATAGGTGTACTGTAAGAGCAATTCATTCAATGAAAAAGATTTCCAAGAATCATTCCTAGATTCTCATTCTCTGTATCAAGCTTTTTCAAAAAAGGAGTTTCATTCTCGAGTGAGGCTGCTACTATGCATAGTACGGTTGGATCGGTGCTACGGTTCAATATTTGAGTTTTCAAAATTCTAACGGTTGATCCGAACCGTTCAATATGATTAAAATAAATATGTACTTGCAAATCAAATTTTACATTTTTTCAAATTTTTTTACTATTTTTTTAGATAGATAGAAAATCACTTGTTCTGAAAATTCTGGACCATCCAAAAACAGTGATTTTCTACCTATCTAAAAAAATAGTAAAAAAATTCGAAAAAATATAAAATTAGTTTGCAAGTACATATTCATTTTATAATCATGTTGAACAGTTCGGATCAACCGTCGGAATTTTGAAAACTCAAATAATGAGCCGTAGCACGTACCAATCCGTGCTATGCATAGTACCATAGCCTCACTCTTCATTCTCTGTATCAAACTATTAGTGAATGTATCTTGGTTTCGGGTAGATCTGGCGTGCGTGAACCATATGACTCCTTTGAATTGAGGCTTATGTAGTCTGGGACTCTGGGTCCATTTGAAATGAAGGGGTCTTGGCGCTGGGTTTTAAATGGCACTCTCGCATGGTTGGTCATGGTTCATGTGAACGAGAATGGCTGAGAGTAGGGTCACCTATCAGTTTCCTCTGAGCTGGGTCTATCTGCCTATTTATTCTTCTTTTTTTCAGCGAATTTCTTAAGTTCTCTCGCTGCCATGTGGGTCCCAGCGACCAGCTGCCTTCTGAAGTGCCTCAAAATGTGCTCCCAGAGATTTGTTCAAGGCTTCGCTTGGGGTATTCCGCACTTTATAAAAATCATTCAGTAACCTTCTTCTCCTCCTTCAGTCCCCGTCCTCCATCTATTTTCATTAAGAAAAATAATTACAGAGCAGCGGGCCAGCGGTGCATTTGATTTCAGCTCCAAGATGGAAGATTCGGCGGCATCTGCATTTCCCGATTGGACCGATCTCCCACAAGCAACGGTGCATTTGATTTCACAAAAGATTAAATGCATCACCGACTATGTTCGATTTCGTGCCGTTTGCTCCCCATGGCGCGCTGCATCACTTTCGAAACCGCACCATCTGCCTCTCCAACTCCCATGGCTGATGATTCCGTACTCAATAAGTGGATGCACAGTTGATGACGGATTCCGCTTATTCTACGACCCTTGGGAAGACAAGATTCGCAAGATTCCCCTCCCAGAGACCATCGGCAAGGCATGTTGTGCCACCTACCATGGCTGGCTCCTGCTTGTGGCCTCTGGTGGATCAGAGCTTTTCTTGCTGAACCCGTTAACCCGGGCTCGCGTGCAACTCCCTCCGTTTAATATTCCGGTGAAACATATCTGGGATGGGGATGGGGATGGGGATGGGGATGGGGATGAGGATGATAAGCCGCCCCACATGGTTGATTATCTGTTTGACGGATCGAGGATGGCAATTTATTCGATCACCAAGATAACTTTTTCTACGGATCTGACCGATCCAAACTGCATCATAATGGTGCTCTTTCAGAGAGCCCCGGGAATATTCTACTGTAAGGTCGGGGATCTTTGCTGGACACAGGTCGCCCTGCCTTTGCCAAATCCAGAATCACTGGGAGATGCAGCTTACAATAATGGAAGTTTTTATCTGTACTATGAGGGAGAGATGGCCATTTATAACCTAAACCAACACAAGGCTCAGGGTACATACATTTTCAAGCCAGAATTGCAATCTCTTCCCAAGTTTTTTTTGGTAGGGAAAGCTGGAGTTTACATGGTTGTTGTTCATCCCACTGAAGAAGAGTACAGAGGACGTGAGGAAGCATGGAAGGCGATCGGGAAGCCTCCCAAGCAAAAAATTGATCTTTACCAAGTCATAGACGAAGAGGGGCAGATGGACGTGAAACGGGTTGCTGACACAAGTGACACAGTTCTTTTCTATGGGGACGATAACTACCACTACCTAGCTGTCTGTACTGATGATTGGGACTCGCTTGATGGGGGTTGTATGTATATTGAGTACATTTGTTGGCCATATGTGGTTAATGGAGTTATGCTGAATCCTTTAGACTACACGCATTGGAAGGAGTATGATGCATGTTATGGCATTTTTTTTGCCAAGATGGATGATGGCAACAATGAGCCGGTGTTGGTTGGTTTTAGTAAGATACCGAAGTTTAGGTCTTGCCCACCTTCTATGTGGTTGCAGCCAAACTTTGATTAACCGTCAGGAAATGACACTAATTGAACTTGCTTTTTAGATAGAAAAATCTAGTCTCCTTTGGTTCCTAAGTGCAGCTAATTGTTGTTAGGAAATAGTGCAGTTGAACAGTTTTTTTCATAATTTTAGTCTTTTTTCTAATATGTTGATGTTTACGCTTTTTCAGAATTTGTGTTACTTTTGAATGTTGGTGTTTATGCTTTTGTGATGTGCTGTGCTATCTTCCATGTTTAAAGTCACTAATTAACTAAGATTGTTGAGCATGTTTTCAGTTCTGATGTATTGTTTGATAATAAGCAACCTACCTAATTTAGAATTAATAACTAGGCATTCAATAAGCATTAAAATAAATACTATAAATACAAGAATTTATTTGCATTTTTCCTGATCTCACCTTCTTCCTTCTTGTCAGACCTTCATACCAGACTTTGCCCTTTATAGATAATTAAATAAAGTGCATTTATCACTTATCTCTTTACCTAGTATTCTCTTATTTGTTATTAAGATTTTAACATAAATGTAATTGAATGTCTCATATTTTCTAAAATGACTAGAAAGATCCATTAGGTTTCTTATTCACCTCGTCCTGTGCACAACAATAGAAACATTTCTTGTCTGATTCTCTTATAAGAAAGTTGTTGAATTTCTCAAAAGAACATGCTTACTATTTTCTGAATATCCAGAGTTGCTTTGATGATATTTGTAAATACAAGATGTTTTAGGGACTTGTCTGAATAATTGTTGTGCCTTTGTCAGATCTTCTTTCCTGTACCTGCCATATGTTATTTTGAATAATGCTTAGCATAATTTCTATGTTGATATATGTTAAATTGACAATGTAGTAATACGATATAAACTATTTTGATCCTAAAGTTTATTATAGGAAATCATATCACCTAGGTACCTCCTCGTTTGAGTTTGAATTCGGTCTATTCATTATATAATACCACAACTTTTGAAGGGATTCTGTGTTACAAATTTGGGCGAATTAGTTCGAATTCTAATCGGACGGTCCAGATTCAAACTCCACAGTTGAGATAATGTAAGGATCCAGACCCAAAAGTATAGGCCGACATCACTATCCTTCGCCTTTTATTTGAAAATAGTACCATCAAAAAGGTCCTGTTACATTGAAATAGATAATGTTTCAAATAAAGAGCAAACATGTTCTGAAATATCTGGTGCATAGGCACAATTGGATGAAAATATCTCATCCAGCAGTAATGCTTCAGCAACAACAAGCAAACATGTTTTAAGTCATTTGTTAGTTTTATCAGGGTAGCCTTTATATTTATGATTGTACCTTTTCTTTGTTCAGGATAGAGGGAATAAAAAATTTCAATACTGGTACCTAGTTAGAGGGGTTTAATAGCGTTACCAGTACTTGTAATTTTTTCTGGTTTTTCAGTTTTTACTTTTATGTTGTATTCCATGTAAGTCCCCAGGAACAATTCTCTTTATTTCAATCAAGAACCATCAGGCTCAAAGGGTCAAATTCGTTTCATCTTTTAGGCTGAAAAACTCTCTTGCAATGGTCTTTTGTGGTAATGCTTTTGTACATTTTTAGGGGCTATGTACCAGTTGTTTGATACCCAACCTAATACATTTTTATGCTTTTGAATGGTTTCATGTTAAATGAAATCGGTGAATCTCACCTACTATTTTTAAAAAAAATATTAACAAAAATGTCCTCACAATCAGATCAGAATTAACCAGAACCTAGTCAACATATACCCAACCATAAACTAACCGTCATGAGAAACATCATGCACTGGGCAATCCTCCGGAACCTGTAAATCTCTCTGAGCATCTATTTCACTATATACACTGTCATTGTACGCTTTGAGGCAGGATGTCTGATCAAAAATCTCAATAGAGAAATTTGATTGCCCCTCATAAGAGAACACCATGAAGTACCCGAGTTGTAACTTGTGGGCTTTTAGAAACTCAGGCCATCCCTTCTTGAAGTAGGTATTGGTCTCGTCCCGACTGAGCTCAACATGCCATACATTTTTCCCAAGCGACTTGATATCGAGACCTTGTTGACAGAGGTGAGTAGCCTTGCAAACTTGACTGGGATTCTCTGTATTGTAGAACTATTTGTAGTAAGATCTGACTGGAGTTCAATCATACAAACTTTGATGAAATAAAATACTCATGCCTTTTATATTGATGAAATTTTATAAACAATGCAGGTATTTAAAATTTCCAAGGTACAACAATTTTTTAATTTTTGAAATGTTATTCTGGGAGTAAAAAAAAAAAAAACATACGTGTATAACATTTTTCTTTCAATCGATGTAAAACATACATAAATACAAATATTTCTAACATCTTAAACCGGATATGATCATCTTTTGAGGAGACTAAAGAACATACATGATAAATTTATCAAATGTGAAGTAATTTAATACCATTTTCTTTTCACAGCCAGAAAGCAAAAACATGAAGAACTTCACCTTGTCAGCTCAAATCTACAAAGGAGATTAAAAAATAGTCAAGCTGTCCCTATTTCCTCTGCTTCTTTTGAGTATTTGACCTAATGTAACCTTTAGAAGTTTTGTTTTAAGAGAGAAACCAGAATTACTAAATATGATAGCTAGACAGCATAGAGATCTGATAGTAAGCCCTGAATTAAACACATGCAATGTAACCTATACTTCACTGCTTGCATGCAAAGGAAATGTGACAGCCAAAATGCCCGAAACAAACCAGAATAATAGCAATCACTTGCAGCAAGAGCATTTATAATTGATTGTCTATAAAATGCCACTTGTGGAATCCTACTTGCCTAGCTATCAGAACTGAATAAATTAATGGAGACAATTGACCCCCTGCTGAATCAAATTGAATGTATTGCAATACATTCAATTTTTTTGGATATTCATACATCTGGCATAGAAGCTTGAAGAAGAGCTTGTAAACTTTTTTACCTTTTGTCAAATTAAGTTCAACGTGGCTTTATTATGTATTTCTACTTAGGTCAGTGGTCAGTGGTCACTACCTCAAGGTGAAGTAAAAACCCTCTCTTCATTCTTGCAAAAATGCATACACGCGCGCGCGCTGCCTGAAATCCTAGATTTACACGATCAAAGGTACAGCATTTCGTTACTTTCATTCAAAATTATACGTAGAGGGAGAAAATATTCTAAGAAATCAATCAATCCATGGAGATTACTGGTTATATCTCCAGCCAGTGCATCAGCAGTAACAATTATAATATCACGAGCGCCGAGTCCGATAGACATCGGATGTACTTTTGGATCTGATTGACACTGGAGTCATCTGATAATTTGAAAACTATTGCAGAATAATAATATTAAAAGTGTCATGTAATTTGATTTGGGAAAAATTAGTGGAAAAGAATCTTGAATGGAGAAAAAATTTGGTTTCGTACATAATATATTTCAATATGTAGATCAAATTGAGCTCTTTGGATCAACCATTTAAATATTCAAAAATCGATAGTTTAAACTGTAATACCGACAGAAATGTGCTATACATAGTGCTACAACCACATTCTATAAATATATAATACATTATATATATGAAAAATTATATTCTTAAATTAGTATAATCTGGGATATCTTTTCTATTTTCATTTGTCCAAATAAGAGAGTTGGAGTTTATTAGGCTCCTAAAAATATCTCCAGCCCAACACTTATGATTTCTCTCTACAGTGCGCCGCTCTGTTCGGCTCTGAACCGTAAGTTTGTTCCTCAAATTAGCTATTTATTTTCACTTAGACATAGCTCCAGAACTTGTTCCTCATCTCCATTCCTTTCCCCTCCTGTTACTTTTCAATTTTTCTCTTCCAAAACAAATAAATTGAGTTCATGGCTTCTTCCCTTCCTTTTCTTTAATAATCGTGTTCTGGAGCTAATTAAGTCATAGGAACTCTATGTATAAAGAAGTTAATTTTGTTTCTGCCCGTAGATTTAAACTTGTTCAAGGTACTCTTTCAATTTGGCAGCTTTACTTTTACTTAATATTTAATACAAGCAAGATCAAACTAACAATCCTTCTTTTTTCCCTTTTTTTTTTTTTACTTTTTACTGTTGAAAATTATTTGATTATTGGAAGTTGTTATAACCAATCGTTACTAGTAAATAAGTTTGATCAATGACAACCTATTTTGATAAAAATTTAACATATCCGATATAGCTTGCAAAGGAAATGCTTTTTATCGTATCAGATCCCTGAAGCAAATTGGTTTCAAATTAGTATTTTCTTGCTTATTTAAATCCCTAACGGAGCTCCTTGTCAGTAATATCCTAGAGATATTTCTCCTCTGTTGCATGTGGTGACTTATTGCAAGAGTAATACATATGCATCAGAAATTCTCTGTAATTCAGCATAGATTGTGATTAACTTAGTGCATTGATATTTTTATTCTGGCTCTCATATTAAAGAACTGCAAATTTTGGAAATTTAATGAAAAATTGTATGCTTCTATTGACATAGAATAAGATGAAATGTTTGGATTTGCTCATTTTTTTTTAATTTGAAATTTGAAATACTAATGTCACAATAATTGCAGCCATGTATGCAGGAGTTGTTTTTTTTATTTGCAATTTATGAACAATTACAGGGCTTTGTGCCCCATTTCTCTCTGTCTTGTGTGTGTGCATGTGTGTGTGGAATACACACTTCATGTCCAGATCAAAATAATAATACACCTGATGGAGTGATGGTTAAACTCATTATTTTTGGATTGAACTTGTATTAATTAACTCCTAAAATTGTGGCAGGTAAAAAGGTATAACGGCGCCTTCAGTTATTGGTGTGGATTTTCCTATCGTAATTTTAATGGTCAGTTTCTCAAAAAATGGCTGAATCTCAACTTAAGGAAGAAATTACTTCTGATGATGATATTATTAGCAGTCTTCCTGAATACATTAGAGAGAAATTTCTTGTTCACTTGCCAATAAAAGAAGCTGTGAGAACATGCATCTTATCGAAAGATTGGAGGTACACTTGGTCAACAATTCCGGATTTGGCGGTAGATGTAGGTAGAAGCTCAAATTCTGATGATCTATTGATAGCCGACAATGAGAATTCAAAGATAATTAGATTTCTTAATCATCTTCTCGCACGCCATAACGGCAATATACGCAAATTCAAGATCTATGGAATAAAATGTAGCCATAAGGTTTTCCAAGAATGGATGCTTACCTTGTCAAAAAAGTACATCAGTGAAATAATTGTGCAGAATAATGCTAATGAGATGAAATGCCTGCCTTGCCATTTCTTCAATTGTTCCAATGTGAAAGTTGTGGTGTTGAGTTGTTGTGGAATACAGGTGCAAAAGGGGATCAACTTTAATGGGTTTAAACTTCTACATACTCTTGAGCTGAGGGATTGTATAATATTTGAAAATGAGCTAGCTGAACTCATCTCTGGCTGTCCTCTGTTAGAGAAACTAACATTTTTTCAAGCTATACCTTATTGTTGGGGTATTAAAATTTGTGCACCCAACCTCCAAGAACTGACAATTTGTAGCTACTTTAAGCATATTTCTTTGCAAACTCCCAAGCTGATTAAAGCGAATTTTGCCGTACCGCGCAGTATGGAAGGGGCTACCACCGGTTATCTTCTCCGGTCACTTGGTTCGATATCCCATGTTCAGTCTATTGGTATTCACTGTGATTTTTTTTGGGTAAGATTGCATTAACTTGGACGCCTTTCTTATTTATATCGTTTTTTTAAGATTGGTAGTCAATTTTCTTTGAACAAAACAAATTTTACAAAAAAAAATTTACAATTTTTTTTTACATAATATAGCCAAATAAGAATATTTTTTCTAGCATGAAATCATATTGGGATTTCTAGTATCAATTCATTAACAAATCATTATATGTTTTCCAAAAGTGAAATCATCACCTGCTTCATTAATGCTGAAACACCTTTAATTACATTTTACATTATGTATCTTAGAAACTATAAACAAACCAAAGAACTCCCTGAATTATTAACATTCATTTTGCAAACACTACTATTAGATTTTCACAATAAAAATATGGAGAAATATCTTTTTCTTAATTTGTTTTGTTTTAATGCAGGATCCATGGACTAGGTTTGTAAAGGAGTATCCACTGATACCGAAATTTAACCACCTAATGATAATGGTCATGATTTTAGATCCGTTGAAGAGACACTTGGATAATATGCTTTACTTTTTTCACAATGTTCCAAAACTACGGAAACTCGTAGTATTTGTTAGTACAAATTAAACTTTTCTATTTTCTTATCCTTCTTCGTATATATTTTTTTTTAAAGTTCTGCGATTTGTTATTCTAAAATTTCTACTTGTCTCCTGATGCAGCTCCAGCCAGTTAAACCGATATCTGACTCAAGTGCTAACAACCAAGTTGAAATCCATCAAGATGGATTCTTTGAAAACCTCCGGGATGTTAAAATCATCTCTAATATTGGTGCAGAATCAGTGCTCGAATTTGCAAAATTTATTCTAACCAGTGCACCAGTGCTAGAAAGGCTGACTATAAGAGGCCAGATTGAAGATTATGTAGCTTCTAAACTAAAAAAGCATAAAAATTTGTCAAAGGCAGCTGAAGTCATATTCGACGAATCCTGTTTTAAAGGCGAGGATGAGTTCCATGGTTTTTGCTTATAACTATGCTTGACATTGTTGTGTTTTCTTTCTTTTCCGGGTATCTTACTTGTACTGTTTATGATAATGTGAATGTTAATAATAAATCTTCTCATTAATTTAACCATCGAGCATACGATGTGAGGGGAGAGTGTAATTTGTGGTTTATATCTGTTGGATTAGTTTCTATAAGAATATAAGCACTGGCTGTAGAGGCCACCTCCTTTATATAAAAATTAAGTCGAGATGAGGGTTAAGGTTAGATGTATGAGAAATGAAGGGGTATAGATTATATATATAGTTCAATATATGTGCCAAGGCCACCGAAGTAGAATTGCGGAATTTTATATTAGTTACCTGATTGCAACAATGACGCAGTTTTTTCCGGGTCCGGATCCCCTAATTTAAGCTTCTAAGATTTCATCTTTGATCCACAAAAGGCACACAAACAACCATTTGAGGACAATCCATTTCCGATTTGAGTCAGTTTTCTCTAAATTAGAAAGAATTTCCTCCAGAAATGATGACACCTCGGACTGATAATCCCAAAATGAAGAGAGACGAAATGACACACAGGTTATATGACAACTTACCATCTCAATTTAAGAAGGCGCAGAAAGATCGAGATAGAAAACCAAACCCACAATATAGTGGGATTAAGAGCTAAAGAGATTTCTCTCAAACTTAAACTCAGGTTTTGACCAGACCCATCTGAGGAAGGAACCGACTTGAGCGAAGAACGTAAGGCCATTATTCAAAATTTTGAAAAATCGAGTTGAATTTTTTTTTTTTTTTTAGGATATGAATAAAAATCTCGGTATCCACTTCCCTCACATATATTATAATTCTCTATATTACAGAAATTGTACCCGGTGGAATAACCTATCTAAATATTTTTTATTAGTTGTTTACATGAAATAACTTACATCTCAAATTGATTTATGCCATTATTACACAACTGATATACATGATTAAACAACAACACCGACAGGAGTCGCAATCTCATAAATAGTGAAACTTGCAACCAGAAAAAGAAGACAAAGGCGAAAATATCATTAAGACTTGGCAAAAATAGCAACTTGTTTACCAGTCATAAAGCATTTCTTGTCGCCTTCAGGCTGCTCAAAAGGAAAGCATCGTAGTGTCGCACTGGTCTCCTTTTTCACCTTCAGCTCCTCAGCAGCACTGGCTGACCAAGGGCCTCTTGCCCACTTTCCTTCAGCAATTGCATTCTCCATACGAGCTAACATCTACTATGTTACTATCTCGGAATGATATGGCCCTTTGCAAAAACACATCTTGAATTTCATTCTAAACTTGACTTCACATGTTTTTTGTATTACAGATTATCTTTTGCTTGTGCTAAGATGAAAACTGAGGCTATTTATTTTGCCAAATAAATCATTGATATCCATAATTATTTGTTCCAAAAATATTAATTATAGCCTTTGTGATTGGTCCGGTATAGGTTTTTGAAATTGATTGAAACCTGGACATGATAAACTTAATATCTGAAAATATTACATTAATCACATATTATATTTGATTTGACCAAGGATGTGTTAAGTTCTCTTACATCTCCTGCGGCTAATGATTTAATAATTTTGTGGGTTTCTTTTAACATAAGTTATTATGTCTTAATTGATTCACTCCAATATTTCATATAATAATTTGTTGCAAATACAATATATAAAATGTGAATATTTTTTAGAATATTTGTTTACTAAAATTAATAAAGAAATACGAACCATAGCATATTCATGTCATACATTTGGTAGAAACGAAATGAATATAACTATCTAGCTCTCACACAAAATGTATTTTGAATATAAATAATTCATGATTTAACCTAAAGAGGAAATATCAATATTGATTTTCACACAATAGGCATGAATAGCTTCTTTGACGTTTCAGATGTTTTTTTAATTATAGATTATGGACATTTCTTTTGCTTGCGCTAAAATTATAATTGAGGTTATTATGGTTAGTCTTGTCTATTTATGGAAATTATAAATAAGAAATGAGAAGGGTCCCTGATGTTTTTCCAATTTAAGAAAAAGAGAAGGGCCCAGCTGCTTATTGTCAGTCATGTATTCTTTGCTTACTAATAAATGGTATTAGCCGTATGGTAGGTCTTGTCTATTTATGAAAATTATAAATAAAAAATACAATCATTTTGATTTTTACCCGTATGATCATGATTACAATATAAATCAATTTACTTTATCTTAAAAAGTAATATATAAGTATTAAAATACAATAAACAATCTCCTTAAAAATGAAATAATCTATTATCATTCACAAATAAAATACATAGAAAACTAGAAAATATTTAAGTAACTTCTAACAATTAGTCAATGACATCCTCAAATTAAAAAAAGCTCCAAAATCTAACATGTTATTTTTTTTTATTAATTTTAATTGCACATATTTGATCTTGCAAAATTTGACCATCTTTATTATTATACAAATAATTTTCGCTGAATCAAATAGATAAAATTTGTTTTGTTTTCATCGTGATTTTTTTTACTATTCTCAATGAAGTATATCTCTGTTGAGTATTTTAAGTATAGGATTTTATGCTTATTTTTATACTCTTTAGACTTTTTAAATTTATAAACCTAAATACTCAATGATTGGTCGGATGCAAGCGCACAAACTATCTTTGTAGTACTTTGGGTATCGATCCACAGGGAAATCGGAAAATACTAGTTTTAAACTCTATTAATTAATTTCAGAAAAGAAAGTAAAAGTTGATTTGGAAAATTTTTGTTCTAATTTCCTAAAGTTTGGATTCAATACCCGAAAAGGAGAAATGTAACAATTTAAACTAAAAACTGAAAAGTAAAGGAGAGTTTTGGTTGTTTTTCAAGGTTTGGAAGTCTAGGGGCATTCGGTCTACAATCCCTTGCTAATTCTATCTACTCGGTTTGTTTAAATTCATGTATGATTTGTCGAGGTTTCTAACTTGTGTTAGCCTTTGGAACAAATATTGATACAAATACCTTGGGTGGATGGATTAATATTCCAACAATTCTAGGGCTGTCACTACCTAAAGGGATATTTAAGTCACATGCTTCAAAATAAATGTTAATATTTGTTCTAAGGTGTCATAATTAGGTTTTGACTTCAATTTAATACTTCACCAAATTCTAACCTTAATTTCTGGAAATCCGGTTTAGATATCAAATTGGTCCTAAGATATATGTTTATGATTTCAATTAGTACTCTCCTTACCTTGACCCATGCTAGAAATTAAAGCGGAAAGACACGATCAACGTGATTTCAAGCTACTTCAATTCATCTAACCAGGTGAACTTATAATTTAAGTACTAATGAAGCTCATAAAGAATAATTCACAGAAATTAACTATCAAATCAAACAATCATAATAAAAATTGAGATCCGAGTAAAATAGAATTAAACAAGTTCATACATATGATAAGCCGTAATAATATCTATTGAAACCGGGGGTTTGTTATGAAAATTAAGCCAAGTTTTGATTAGATTAGGTTTAATTAGGTTAGAAATGTCCAAAAGTTCAAGTTACTGCCCTAGTTATGTTTATTTTACAGGTAATCAAGTGTTTGGAGCTTAACGGAGCAAAACGGGCGATTTATGGCAAGCCAGGCGAATCTGTCACATTCATTGCGGACCGCAAGACACTTATTGCGGGCCGCAACATTATCAAACAGAGAGCAGATCAACAGCACAGCATTTCCCAGACCTCTTGCGGCCCGCAAGGCATTTTATTGCGGCCCGCAGAGAAGTAAACAGAGAGTCAGAATCTGCGCGAGAAGGAACCGCCTCCACTCATTGCGGCCCGTAAGGATGTCATTGCGGCCCGCAATAAAGCGGTTTCAGAGCCCGAAATTGCTATTTTTAGAGATTTAGTTTGAGTTTTTGCCAGAGTATAAATAGGAAATTTGTAGAACATAACAGTTACGTTTTTTTAGAGATAATTTCTGGTTTTAACAAGAGAGACAAAGGAAGAGAAAAGGAGAGAGAAGAAGGGAGAAAGAAACATCACGATTCGACCGGTTTTATTATTTTCTCTCTTTGGAACTCTTTTATTCTTTTTATTTTGATTTGTGCTTTAGCCATGACAGGCTAAAGGATTTTCTAGGGTTAATTAGGGCTGTACTTGAAACTTTTGTTATGATTTAGTTGGTTTAATTTGTATTTTCTTGTTCTTGATTATGATCTGTTCTTTATTTTAATTGATTGTGAAGACTTAATCGAAATCACATGAAACCTTAGGATTTAGTATTTGCAATTGAGAAATTGAATATTTAGTCCTGACCATAAAGAATAGGGTATTTGATAGGCTAAGTACCGAGAGGTGACGCTTGTCTTATACGGGCTTTACCTAATAGTTTAGACAAACTGTACCAAGTACCGAGAGGTGAATTACGGTTTTATAGATTAATTAGGACAGTAAGAACTTAATGACTTTAGATTAGCATAGCCAAGTACCGAGAGGTGACGTTTATTCTAATTTGAAGATGGTATTAATATAGAAATATCCCTTTGTACCTACAACCCTCAACTGTGCCTTCATAATTAAAAGAACAAATTTAATAAACCAATTAGTCATAACATTAGTGGATAGGAACCCTAAGAAACCCTAATCTCTCATCTTTGTTAAAAATCAGATTTTGCTTTAAGACTTTAGTTTAATTTAGTTTAATCAAAACCAAATCAACCATTTGAACAAACAAAAACCTTTTTACTTCTTTTACTAAATTAAATTGCTAGGTTAGATAAAATATTCCGACTTGTCCCTGTGGAGACGATCCCTAAATACTACTTGACTAGGTTGTACACTTGCAACTGAATTGAGTACAAATTAGGATTTATTACTTGTACTGCAGAAATCACATCAAGTTTTTGGCGCCGTTGCCGGGGACAACGGAGAATATTATTTCAGACCTAAGTAATTTAGTTAGTAATTGTTTTTAATTTTCTTTTGCTTTCTTTCTCTCTCACTTGAGCAGGTTGAAATCTGGCAGAAGAACCTCCAACCCCGGAAGCCACAGATTTGGTTGAGTGGTTTTCTAGGAAAGGATCAACTCATCTTTTCTACGAAAGACGAAACAAACACCCAACAAGAGGACCTTTCCTGAGTGTAAATCCGCGCCGGTTAGACATGTCGGCCGGAAATGAAAATGCTCGTGTGGAGAACCTTCAAAGAGAACGGGATGAGATGGCCAATGAACTTCAACGTTTGCGAGCAGCCGCCGCTGATAGACAAAACATCGAAGCGGCTGATGCCAATCGCCCCTTGAGAGACTTTACAGCACCTAGGGCTGAGGAAATCCACCTTGGGTATACGGCACCCACCATCAATGCTGAAGAATACCAGATTCCGCCAGCATGGGTTAGCATGGTGCAGCGCCATCTGTTCCATGGTTTACCTCACGAAGATGCAACACAGCACTTAGCCAATTTTGAAGAAATCTGCAGCACAATTAAGGTACAAACTGTTTCTCCTGAAAATCTCAAAGTTATGGCCTTTACTTTTTCTCTTGCAGATAAGGCTAAAAGTTGGATAAGGGGCCAAAGACCCGAGAACATGAACACTTGGCCGAAGGTGGCGAATGCTTTTCTCAACAAATTTTTCCCACCATCCAAAACAAACTCCTTGCGCCATCAAATCCACAATTTTCGACAAAAAGGAGAAGAAACCATGAGCGAGGCGTGGGAGAGGTTTCAAGAACTGCAGAGGTACTGTCCCCACCATGGTATCGAAGGGTGGAATTTGTTGCAAATCTTCTACAACAGCCTTCTACCACAGGACAAGGGGATGCTAGACGCAGCTGCTGGAGGTAGTCTCATGAATAAAGGGGCTATTGATGGATACAAGCTGGTTGATGACATGGCTCTCAACCAAAGCCAATGGCACAACCCTAGGGAGACACCGGTCATCCTGCAGCGGGGAATGAAGGAGGTGAATTCGAATCCAAATTTTGCTGCAGAAATTGCCGCTTTGAATCGCAAAATTGATCAAATGAGCGTAAACTCGGTAAGCAATCCCTCTCCTCTCCCTTGTTCAATTTGTGGTGGTACCGATCATTTAGCAATTAACTGTGGTGTAAGTAATGAGGTTAGTTATGAGGAAGTGAATGCAATTAACCAAGGCAATTTCAAACCAAACAACAATCCTTACTCCAATACTTACAACTAGAGGTGCTACTTTTATCCGATTACCTGGATCCGATCTGGAACCGAACCGGATCCGACCCGGAACCGACCCGGATCCGATTAATTTGGATAGGGTATGGTTTAAAAAATATAACCGGTTAAATTATGGGTACGGTTACAAAATTAATAATTTAATATCCGATCCGGATCCGAACCGGAACCGATATTGTAATGGATAGGATATGGGTTTGATTTAGTTATCCGACCCATAACCGAACCCGACCCGATACCCATATAAATACCTGATAAAACATATATGAATAACTATGAAAATACAATTTTACATATAATCAAATCAACAAATGTCACGCCAGTAATCACATTTTGCATATTAATTTTTTGAATAAAATTTATTGCTTTGAATATATCCTTCAATATCTGCCTTATATATCCTCCTCATTATCATAAAAATTTATTGCTCTCATTGATATGCCATTCGCAATAAATCTCATTGAAATCAAATATTTGTCATAAATTTAATTCTCTATTCAAACAAATTAGTATTAATATTCCATTCATGGATTTTTTGAATCATAGAAAAGGAAATCACCATCTCCAATATTTTACTTTCTAAAAATTATATCTATTATTCAATATTTTGATTTTCAAAAGTTATTTATCTCAAGCCTCCTGAATTCAAAAGCTATTAACAAAAAATAAAAAACTTTCGAATATTTTTTGTTACACCATGAGTACTCCAAACAATCAACAATCAAATTCTGAAAATACTACCCAAGTTTCACAAAATATTATTGAAGGCACTTAATGAGAAAAAAAGAAAAACATCTGTAGTATGAGAGTTGTGACATATACCCGCTCCGGATCCGGAACCGCCCCATATCCGAACCGGACCCGATAATTCACAAACAAGTTATGGGTATCTATCTATCCGGAACCGAAAGATTGGATCCGAAATATCTACGGATAGATAGGTATCCGGATCCGGACCCGACCTGATTTGAAACAAATAAGTGTATGGATGGAAATTTGGACCCGAACACTTTTAGGGTACGGGTCCAAATATAATAGTATCCGGACCCGACCCGACCCGATAGCACCTCTACTTACAACCCCGGTTGGAGAAATCACCCAAAATTTTCGTGGAGACAAAATGACCAACCAACCCAAGGAAATCAAAACAACCAAGGTAACTCAAACTTTAATAGACCAAATCAAGGTTATGGTAACCAAGGGTATGGTTCGAATGCACAACCAAAGTCCAATCTCGAATTGATGATAGAGACTTTCATGACAAGTCAAAATCAAAAGTTTGATGAACTGACCAAAAAGGTAGACATGTTGGCAACTCAAAACAAATTACTTGAAAACCAAGTTGCACAACAAGCTACACAATTCTCTCGCCAACCGGGCACCCTTCCACCAAAACCCGAGAACAATCCCAAGGATGTCAAGGCGGTTAGGCACATGCTTCGCAGCGGTACGCAATATGAGGATCCACCCGTACCAAATGATGACTTTGTACAACCGCAAGGTGAAGAGACACGAGGCAATGATGAGCACATCTCCACACATGAGGATTTCGCCTCAAAGGAAACTACACCAATTGCACCAAGCGACCATGCGGAACCAGCCAAGCAATCTCAAGATGAGCTGCCAAAGGTAAGTGCACAGGTACCTCTCTACATCCCTCCTCACAAATACGCTCCTTTTCCTGGTAGACTTAAGAATGAGAAAACCGACAAACAATTTGCCAAATTCCTTGAACTGTTGAAACAATTGAATGTGAACCTACCATTGACTGAGGTAATGACCCAAATGCCGGTTTACACCAAATTTTTCAAAGACATTCTTTCAAACAGGCGTAAACTTGAAGAAGTCCAAATGGTATCCTTAGACACAAACGGTAGTGCAATGGTAATGAATGAATTGCCCAAAAAGTTGGATGATCCGGGTAAATTTTCCATACCATGTTCTATAGGGAATGTCCAATTCAAACGTGCACTATGTGATCTAGGAGCGAGTGTAAGTCTTATGCCTAAGTCGGTATATGATAGGTTAGGTGTTGGAGAACTCAAACCCACTAGAATATCTCTTCAATTGGCAGACCAATCGGTTAAGTTACCTTTAGGGGTGGTGGAGGACTTGCCATTTCAAATTGGAAAGTTCTTTATACCAATTGATTTTGTTGTGGTTGACATGGATGAGGACACTCATACACCACTCTTGTTAGGTCGACCATTTCTCAATACAGCAAAAGCCGTGATCTATGTTCATGATGGAATTATCACAATGAATATTGGTGAAGAAAAATTGACATTCGATATCAAAAGATCCATGAAATATCCATCTAACGATCAAAGTGTTTTTAGTGTTGAGATACTTGACAGGTTGATAGTTGAAGAGCTCACAAACAATATGGAGAAGGGTTCATTTGAGTACTGGATGGACCAGGAGTGCGAAAAACTTGACACAACGAGTTCTGTGGAGGTTCTTGCGGCCCGCAGCAACATCTATTGCGGCCCGCAACATCTTCAACCAGAGAAGGATGAAAATCGCACAGCCATTGCGGCCCGCAATGAAACCTATTGCGGCCCGCAACATCTTCAGTCAGAGAAGCTGAATCAAACAGAGCTCATTGCGGCCCGCAACAACCCTTTCCAGAATGACAAAGAGCCTATTCTAAGCCCGATTTTTCAAGTTTCAACTGCTGAGACCCTTCCTAACTTTGCTGAAACCACGGATGATGCACCCAAAGTTGAACTAAAGCCATTGCCTTCGACCTTACGATACGAATACCTTGGCCCAAACCAAACCTATCCCGTTATTGTCAATGCATCTCTAAACCAAGACCAAACCTCACAACTTCTGCAAACATTGAGAATGCACCGAAAGGCCATTGGATACACATTAGACGATCTCAAAGGAATCAACCCTTCTATTTGCATGCACCGGATCTTGATGGAAGAAGGACACAAACCAACCATTGAAAGCCAACGGAGATTGAACCCGAACTTAAGCGAAGTCGTGCGCAAAGAGACACAAGCTACTTGACGCCGGCATCATCTACCCTATCTCCGATAGCAAATGGGTGAGCCCAATCCATGTGGTGCCAAAGAAGGGAGGAACAACAGTGATAGAAGGGAAGGATGGCGAGCCAATTGCAACACGACTTGTGACGGGATGGCGCATGTGCATCGACTATCGAAAGCTCAATACCGGCACGCGCAAGGATCATTTTCCTCTCCCGTTCATAGATCAATTGCTTGAACAGCTAGCTAAGCACTCTTTCTTTTGTTACTTAGATGGGTATAGTGGTTTCTTTCAAATACCAATACATCCTGATGACCAAGAAAAGACCACTTTTACTTGTCCATATGGTACCTTTGCATATCGTAGGATGCCCTTTGGGTTATGCAATGCACCGGCCACTTTTCAAAGGGCAATGATGGGTATATTTTCAGACCTGATTGAGAAATCCATGGAAGTCTTTATGGATGACTTTTCAGTTTATGGTACAACCTTTAATGATTGTTTGACCAACCTGTCCAAAGTCTTGCAAAGATGTGAAGAGGTTAGCCTTGTTTTGAATTGGGAAAAGTGCCATTTTATGGTTCAAGAGGGTGTTGTTTTAGGCCATGTTGTTTCTGAAAAAGGTTTAGAGGTTGATCGGGCCAAAGTTGAGGTGATTGAAAAGTTACCTCCACCAATCAATGTGAAAGGTGTTAGAAGCATTTTAGGGCATGTCGGTTTTTATCGAAGGTTCATTAAAGATTTTTCTAAAATTGCCAAACCTTTGACCAATTTATTGCTTAAGGATGCCCCTTTTGATTTTAATGAGGATTGTCTAGATGCTTTTAACAGGTTGAAAGAAGCTTTGATTTCAGCGCCTATCTTGCAACCCCCGAATTGGAATGAGCCATTTGAGATAATGTGCGATGCAAGTGATTATGCCGTTGGAGCGGTATTGGGGCAGCGAGTCGACAAGAAGCCGTATGCAATCTACTACGCAAGCAAAGTGCTAGATGAGGCCCAAGTCAACTACACCACAACTGAAAAGGAGTTACTAGCGGTGGTCTTTGCCATCAACAAGTTTCGCCCTTATTTGGTGGGTTCTAAAGTCATTGTCTACACGGATCATGCGGCAGTCCGTTACCTCCTTACCAAGAAGGATGCAAAACCGCGCCTCATCCGATGGATCCTCTTGCTCCAAGAGTTCGACCTTGAGATAAGGGACAAGAAGGGCACCGAAAACCTAGTAGCCGATCACCTTTCACGCATTGTGACTGAACCTTCAAACAAAGACTTGCCGATAGATGACTCTTTCGCCGATGAGCAGCTCTACCAAGTGAATACAGTCGAATACCCGTGGTTCGCTGATATTGCGAATTTTCTTGCATGTGGGTCTCTACCACCAAACCTCACATACCAATCCCGAAAGAAATTCTTTGCGGATGCCAAGCATTATTTTTGGGATGATCCATATCTTTTCAAGCTTGGTGTTGATGGGATTCACAGACGCTGCATTCCACAAGATGAGGTACAATCGATTCTCTACCACTGTCATTCATCACCTTACGGAGGACATGCTTCAACCAACAAAACTGCTGCCAAAGTCCTACAGGCCGGTTTCTTTTGGCCAACCCTTTTTAAGGATACAAGGATGTTTGTTATCTCTTGCGACAAGTGCCAAAGGATGGGAAACATAACCAAGCGACATGAGATGCCTCAGCAAAGCATTCTAGAAGTTGAATTATTCGATGTATGGGGCATTGATTTTATGGGACCCTTTCCGAGCTCATGCAACAACAAGTACATCCTTGTGGCGGTGGATTATGTCTCCAAGTGGGTAGAAGCGATACCGAGCCCCGAAGCCGATTCAAAAACTGTCAAACGCCTTTTCCAAAAGGTGATTTTTCCAAGGTTCGGTGTTCCAAGGGTGGTAATTAGTGATGGAGGCTCTCATTTCATCAACCGATCCTTTGCAAGTCTCATGGAGAAGTATGGTGTAAAACACAAAGTCGCAACTCCGTACCATCCGCAAACAAGCGGTCAAGTTGAAGTCTCAAATCGCGAGATCAAGCACATTCTCCAAACCGCTGTAGGACTGAACCGAAAAGACTGGAGTTTGAGACTAGATGATGCACTATGGGCATACCGCACGGCCTACAAAACACCAATTGGCATGACTCCTTTCAAGCTTGTCTATGGCAAGCCATGTCATTTGCCGGTTGAATTGGAGCATAAGGCGTTTTGGGCTATCAAGTCTATTAACTTCGACATGTTTGGCCAAAAGCGCATCCTCGACTTGCATGAACTTGAGGAGATCCGTCTGAGCGCATATGAGAATGCCAAAATTTACAAGGAGAAGACGAAGAAATGGCATGACAAGCACATAATTCGAAGGGAGTTTAAAATTGGTGATTATGTTTTATTGTTCAATTCACGTTTTAAGCTTTTTGCAGGTAAACTCAAGTCCAAATGGAGTGGCCCGTTTCAGGTGCAACGTGTGTTTGACCATGGGGCGATAGAAATTTGGAGCGAGCGAACTGGAGCATTCAAAGTGAATGGGCAGAGACTGAAGGTGTACAATTACGGAGAACCGGTTGAAGGGAAGACAAGCATCTCCCTTACCGATGCACAAACGAACTAGAAGAGGAGAATGGTCAAGCTCGAGACGCTAAACAAGCGCTTCTTGGGAGGCAACCCAAGCAATTTATTTTTTTTTTGCACATTTAAATTTCGTACTTTAAATTTATTTTTGCATTTAGATAGGTTAATTTAAGATTTTCTGAAATTTTTATGTCTTTTGCGGCCCGCAATCAATCTTCCTGCGGCCCGCAACAAAGTAAACAGAAAAACAAAAAAAAAACAAAAAAAAAAATCAGAGTAGAATTTTAATTCCATTGCGGACCGCAACACATTTCATTGCGGCCCGCAATGAACACAGAATCGTTTCTATACTTAACCACATTTTTTTTTGAATTTTTCAGGTTTATTGCGGCCCGCAATATATTCATTGCGGACCGCAATAAGAGCAGACAGGCGCGATCCCTTCCTTTCTTTTTCTCTCTCTCCTTGCGCCGTTTTGGACCCCTCTCCTTCTTTCTCTCCAAGCCGCCTCCTCCATCTCTCTTCCTCTCTCTCTCTCTCAAAACCCTAACCCTCCACCGGGCCGCAGCCATCTCTCCACCGCCTTCATCTCCACAGCCACCGCCTTTTTAATCCGAAACCCTAGCCGGTAACCCTTCACGACCCGCAATCCTTCACCACCGTCTTCACCAAGCACGAAACTCTCCATCGACTCCGACGCCCGCTGCCACACCTCTTCACCGACGCCGATTCATTTCCCCTCCTTCCCGATCTGTTCCACCGCAACTCTTGCGGCCCGCAATAGACTGCATTGCGGCTCGAAGAGAAGAAATCAGAGCGCATCTCTGCTTCCCCTCAACCCCTTGCGGCCCGCAGCAACGTAGTCAGAGGCCTTTTTCAATTCCCAGCACCCCTTTGCGGCCCGCAACCAACCCTCTTGCGGCCCGCAACCAAGCACGCAGAAGCTCTTCCTTGGTGATTTTTCCGGAATTTTGAAGCCTCGACTCGACAATTGGACTTCTCGGCTGCAGTACTCCATCTCTCCACTTCAAATTGGTTTGATTACACACATTCGGTTGTATCTCTAACTCTCTTTAATTTCACTTGAATCAATCGAAGTAAATCGAATTGCGAATTGTGCTTGAATTGTACCAATTGTGAATTATTGAATTGAGTCAACCAACATGCCACCAAGGACAAGGAATAAGGGTAAGGCACCTGCCGATGATGATGATTTTTTACCATCCAAACGTTCCAAACAGTATAGGGGCAGGGCCGGTAATACCAGTAACTCCAATGACACGGAGATGCCAGACCAGCCCAATTGGACCAATTTACCTGAAAATCGGTGGCCCGAAAACAATAGCCCTGATTTTGGTCTCAGGTTTGCAAATGAGTCAGACCGAGACGTGTTTGATTTTCTCAAGTCCAAAAGGGTAGTGCAGCCCAAATACATCCATATACCAACACTGCAATCATTAGGTATTTTGGATGAGGTCCAGTCCCTTATGTCTTCCCTTGGTATTTGGAATTACTGCACCATACCAATGCCAGCTTATCGTACTTTAACTTATGAATTTTTGTCTACTCTTGACATGGAACATGAGCATCTGGCGACATACTACATGGACGGTGCGAAGTACTCCATCACCATGGATGAGGTCAACCGAATCATGGAGTTCCCTGATAGACCTGAGACAGTGGAGACCCCTAATTGGGACGAGAACACGAGCTTCTATGATTTCTCTTGCCAGCTGATTGGTGGGCATAGGAGGACCTACAAGGCCAGCCAGATCAGCCACCCCGTGTTCCGCTACATCCAGCGCGCTCTTGCCTTCACCATCTTTGCGCGCGGTGAGACGGTGGGTACAATGGGCGAGAACGAGCTTTTCTTCATATATGCCATGCTCCATGCCCAAACAAGACCCGAGGCAATTCCACATGTCGGCGCCTTCATGTTCGACCACATTCTGGGCGTGCGAAACAACGCCACTCCGGGCGGCATGATCTCTGTTGGTGGATTTGTGACTCGGCTTGCAATCTACCATGGTGTGATTCCTGCAGAAGGTCCGGTCTACCGAGTTCTTGCCACGCGTCTCCAAAAGCAAACTGAGTTCATTGATATGGCATATCTTCAGACAGCCGGTATGTTTTCTCGGGTTGGCGACTCGTTTTTCTTCATTTCCCGTGGTGGTCAGCATATTCCTCTACCCCTGCCAGCTCCTATCGACAGGGCAGATCCTTCCACTTGGATTCTGCCCCTTACAGTGGCCCCACCTCTACAGCCGCAGTACCAGCATCAGCCAGGTGCCGAGCCTTCCGCCCAGCCACATGTTGACCCATTTGGGGTACCTCCGCCAGAGCAGCAGCATGCACCGCCTTCTTGGGGTCCCGGCCAGCCGACCCCGCAGCAGATGTTCGAATTGATGCAAACAATGAACACCAACATCACCAATCTGGCCACTCAGAGTGAAACACAGTACACTCAGCTGCGCTCTTATGTGGACGAGCGGTTCAACTCTGTCGACAGACAGATTGCCGACCTCCGCACCTATATCCATGGTCAGTATAGCGAGCATCATACCTTCATGACGGGCCGGTTCGACACTTCTCATTCCGCCATGACTCAGCTCAACACTCAAATGGGCCGTCTGCAGGTCCAATACAATGATCTGGCCGGCGATGTTGATGAGATGGCCGATCAGCAGCATGGCACTTACCATCGGACCGACCGCATGTACACGCACATGTCAGAGTCTGGATTCATTTCAGCTGACCCGATACCGAGGCGCAGACGACCTAGGCGTACACCACCTCAGGAGACCGCTGCACCTCCGCGGCAGGATTGATCACCATTGTGAGCTTTCTCATCTCCTCTTTTTCTCTTTCTTTGTTTTATTTGTTGCACCGAGTCGGTGCCAATGGATAGGCTTGGGGGGTAAATTGTAGGAGTAGTATCTTAGTAGTAACAATTTTTTTCGTTTTAGTTTGTTTCTTTTAGTTTAGGATAGAAATTGGAAAGTTTTGTGCACTTTAGGGGAAAAACAATACAATTTGAGGGCTTATTTCAAAATTTTTGTTTGGATATTCGGTGATATAACCTCATGGCACAAGAATAGGTAAATAATTGGTGAATTATGATGCCTTATGATACTTTAGTACCTGTGGTCTTCAATTAAAAACCCATTTTGCATGTTGAAAATCAAGTCTCATACGCGCAAGGCCAAGAGTTTCCGAAAGGCTTGGTGCCCGTAGGAGACTTTGCGCGAGACTCAGAAATCCTTTCTTAAACGAACTTAATTGAACAAAGGTGTAGGTTGAAACAAGTGAGCTATGTTGGATTGAAGTCCTTAGGACAGATATATCCGCATAATATTTCAGAAAAAAAGTGAAAAATAAAAGAACAAAAGAACAAAAACAAAATAAAAATGAGTGAATAAATGAGCGAGCCTAAAACAGACAGATGCACAAGTAAAAAGAGTCAAAGCATCAGGCACAGCCTACACCATTAACTGAATTTTTATTTTCATTTCAAAGGATTTTCTGGAATTGGTTATCACTTGTAGAATTGGGAGAATAAACCGAGATTCACTAACTCTAAGGTATCATGTGGGTATAAATTTGCTTAATTAAAACCGAAAACTTGCGTTTGTGAGGTGAAGAAGATCATTGAAAGAAATCCAAATAGTTTTTATTCGTGCTTTGAATTAAGTTGTTTAACCCTAATTTGCCTTGACCGACCAATTTTTAACCCTAATTTAGCTTTTGTTATTAGGATAGTTTAGATAACTTGGTTTAAAAGACGTAACCAGTCCCGGAAATTTTCATAAGTGTTTAGACTTGCTTGGGACAAGCAAGGACTAGCCTTGGGGGAATTTGATAAGCCGTAATAATATCTATTGAAACCGGGGGTTTGTTATGAAAATTAAGCCAAGTTTTGATTAGATTAGGTTTAATTAGGTTAGAAATGTCCAAAAGTTCAAGTTACTGCCCTAGTTATGTTTATTTTACAGGTAATCAAGTGTTTGGAGCTTAACGGAGCAAAACGGGCGATTTATGGCAAGCCAGGCGAATCTGTCACATTCATTGCGGACCGCAAGACACTTATTGCGGGCCGCAACATTATCAAACAGAGAGCAGATCAACAGCACAGCATTTCCCAGACCTCTTGCGGCCCGCAAGGCATTTTATTGCGGCCCGCAGAGAAGTAAACAGAGAGTCAGAATCTGCGCGAGAAGGAACCGCCTCCACTCATTGCGGCCCGTAAGGATGTCATTGCGGCCCGCAATAAAGCGGTTTCAGAGCCCGAAATTGCTATTTTTAGAGATTTAGTTTGAGTTTTTGCCAGAGTATAAATAGGAAATTTGTAGAACAGAACAGTTACGTTTTTTTAGAGATAATTTCTGGTTTTAACAAGAGGGACAAAGGAAGAGAAAAGGAGAGAGAAGAAGAGAGAAAGAAACATCACGATTCGACCGGTTTTATTATTTTCTCTCTTTGGAACTCTTTTATTCTTTTTATTTTGATTTGTGCTTTAGCCATGACAGGCTAAAGGATTTTCTAGGGTTAATTAGGGCTGTACTTGAAACTTTTGTTATGATTTAGTTGGTTTAATTTGTATTTTCTTGTTCTTGATTATGATCTGTTCTTTATTTTAATTGATTGTGAAGACTTAATCGAAATCACATGAAACCTTAGGATTTAGTATTTGCAATTGAGAAATTGAATATTTAGTCCTGACCATAAAGAATAGGGTATTTGATAGGCTAAGTACCGAGAGGTGACGCTTGTCTTATACGGGCTTTACCTAATAGTTTAGACAAACTGTACCAAGTACCGAGAGGTGAATTACGGTTTTATAGATTAATTAGGACAGTAAGAACTTAATGACTTTAGATTAGCATAGCCAAGTACCGAGAGGTGACGTTTATTCTAATTTGAAGATGGTATTAATATAGAAATATCCCTTTGTACCTACAACCCTCAACTGTGCCTTCATAATTAAAAGAACAAATTTAATAAACCAATTAGTCATAACATTAGTGGATAGGAACCCTAAGAAACCCTAATCTCTCATCTTTGTTAAAAATCAGATTTTGCTTTAAGACTTTAGTTTAATTTAGTTTAATCAAAACCAAATCAACCATTTGAACAAACAAAAACCTTTTTACTTCTTTTACTAAATTAAATTGCTAGGTTAGATAAAATATTCCGACTTGTCCCTGTGGAGACGATCCCTAAATACTACTTGACTAGGTTGTACACTTGCAACTGAATTGAGTACAAATTAGGATTTATTACTTGTACTGCAGAAATCACATCAACATAAGACCTAAACCCCTAGAGAGAAAACTAGCCTCTCATGGAAATGCAAGAATTCATCAAAAGATTAAAACAAAACATGGCTAAAACAAAGAGAAATTAAATATAGAAATAGTTACACCCTTCTCTAGTTGAAGAACCTTGTCTTGCCTACGATTGCTCTGAACTTTCCTTCTTCTTCCTTGATTCGCCTCCAAAAGATGAGAAATTTGGCTAAGTATGGATAGTAAGGTGGATTGGTAGTGGATTGTTTGGAAGGAAAAGTTCTAGCCCTTTTATAGAAGCACTGCTTAATCTGGAGCCAATGGGCGTGGGGAGTCATTAGATACTTACCCCATAAGTTTCTCACGTTGTGCATTCTAATTTTGGCCCTTGGAACACGGCCAGGAGTGCCGCAAATAGAAAAACCATCAAAAATGCTATTTTTAGGCTGAATGCGACCTTAAAGCGTACGCACGGGATTTTACATTCCGAATTTGGATTTTTTTCCTTCAAGAAAGTTGTAGATCTTGTTGTTTTGGTGCCGTCAAGCTTTGATTCACCCAAATCGGAGTTCGTATGATCAAGTTATGGCCAAAATACGTACTGTGTGTCGAAAGCTGAAATTTCAATGCGGTCAGAGTGTGTCCGCACGAAACCTTAGTGCGTCCGCACTCAGCTCGGACTTTTCTGACTTACTCTGAAATGTGCTAAATTCCTCTAAGTACTGGATGCGTCTGCAGTGGACCTTAGTGTGTCCGCACTGACTCCAACTATGACCGTTTCAAGTTCGGGCGATAATTTTCCGTGCTGCTACAGTGCGTCCGCACTGGTTCTCACTGCGTCCGCACTAGGCTCGGACTTTTCCTATGCGATCAAAGTGCGTCCGCATCGATATCTGTGCATCCGCACGGATTTTGATGCACAACTCATTATACCTTTTTCAAATTGGTGCATGTCCAGAAATCATTCTAAGTACTTAGTGCGGCTGTATCGCAATCCGTGCGTCCGCACTGGGCATTTTTCTTCGTTTTTTTTCATTTTTCTTCATTTTCTGCAAATTAAAGCCGAGCAAACGCAGTAACTTGATTCTAGGTGTATTTTATTTCCTTTATGTGCAAAATACAAGATATTTGGTGTTATTTCGTAATGAAAATCAGATCGAATATGTATATAATGTAGGTCTATCAATCTCATAACTTAAGATAAAAAGTCATTTACACAAAATTTTAGTTTGAAAACATCTTTTGATTATTTTAAATTTAAATTAATATGAGATAGTACATGTAAAAAAATTTGTTTCTTGTTCCACTATAGAAAAATGCATTTTAGCACCAAGAAATAATTTTGTGCAATAAAAGCTTTGTAATGTTTGGCTAATTCATCTAATTTGGTTGTAATTCTTTGTATGCAATAATTCAATATGTTCTAATACTAATAGCAAGAGTTCGGCTACCGTGATATCAGTAATATTTCGACATAAATATCACCAACTCTAAAACCTATCGAATCGGCTTCAAACGACGAATCCAAACAGTTCAATCCGATCTACTTCATAAGTGGTGCATTTACATGCAAAATTTATAATTTTTTTATTTTATTTAGTATCAAGTTAAGTTATCAAATATGAGAATTTTTTAAGTTAATTTTGATGCATTCATTTTTCATCATTTTTTTACCGCTTAACTTGATACTAAAATAATTCGAAAAATTTATTAATTTTACATCTAACAGCATTATTCATAAAATAAGTCGATTTGTACAGTTTAAATTTGTCGTTTAAGACAAACTATCATATTTTGTATCCTATGTTCTCTTTATTTTTATTAAAAACAAACTATCTTATTCTGTATTCTATGTTCTATTTATGTTTTTTTTTATTAAATACAAACTATCTTATTTTGTATCCTATGTTATCTTTATATTCTCTTTATTTTGATTAAAGACAAACTATCATATTTTGTATCCTGTGTTTTCTTTATGTTCTCTTTAATTAATAAAAACAAACTATCATATTTTTTATCCTATGTTCTCTTTATGTTCTCTTTATTTTTATTAAAGACAAACTATTCTATTTTGTAATTTTGTAGCCTATGTTCTCTTTATATTTTATTAAAGACAAACTATCCTATTTTGTATCCTATGTCCGGTTTATGTTCTCTTTATTTTTATTAAATACAAACTATCATATTTTGTATCCTATGTTCTCTTTATGTTCTCTTTATATTTATTAAAGACAAATTATCAGATTTTGTATTCTATGTTTTCTTTATGTTCTCTTTATTTTTATTAAAAACAAACTATCAAGTTGACTGCGACGAGTTCTGTGTCTCCTCAGTAACTGAGGTGCAATTTAAGTTTGTTTCTTGATTAATCTTAGCCGGATCAAACTCAATTTGATACATATTGAAACTATAGGGAATTTGCTTTGAGATTTGTTTCAAGTTAAAAGAATGGTGATACAGATTCCTAAATATAAGCTTAATTTAATGAGATGGGTAGGTGGTTTGTTCAATGCACAAAAGTGACTCAGTGGAAAGTTAAAAATTGTTGAGACGCATTCAACGGGGCTATAACTTTAATTTCACATAGAAGATGTGGCAGTAATTAAGGAGATTTTATTTTCAGAGATTCCGTAGTCTAGAATGATTGAAGTTAATAGAGGTGAAAATAGATTTAGTTATTGATCGAATAATATTACTAAAAGTACAGACAAACAAAAATATATTCAAATAATTATAAATGTAGACGGAAATAATAAACATTTTTTTTAAAATAACATATCAGACAAGCATAATAATTAAGATTCTTTCAATCAGAAATAAAAGAATACAAAGATAGGCATGATCATACAAATGACAAATTTCAGACCAGCACGTATTGCAACTATAATTCTACTTATTTAAAAATAATTTGCTGTAGTCGGATGCAAATTAGATTACACTATAAAGGTATTTAATTATAATGACTGTATTTGTGGTCGTATAAATTGGATGATATTTATATATCTCTTCATGTGTCATTTTGTTATCTGCTGGATAGTGAATTTATTTTATAAGAAGATAAAAATTCAAATTTTGAGGAAAGAGATTAATTAATAATTATTTTCTTCGAAAAATAAATTGTGTGGTCCCAACTCATTAGAGAGTCTGGAATCCCACTAATAGTATAGCCGAAATTTGTTTAGTTACCACTGCATAAAATCAAAATTAAATGATTATTACTTGATCCAAGTTTTTTCCAATTCTATCACCCACGCGAACTCAGTTCGCGCACCAAAATGGGTTGGTGATCGGACTGGGTTGGCGCACCAACTAGTGCGCAGACTGGGTTAGAGCATCAACTGTTCTGAAATTTTTACTGCTCTTTAGTGCATTTCACTCCGTTTAAGCACCAATTTTGGTGCACCAACCCAGTCAGAGCACCAATTGGTGCGCCAACCCAGTTCGCGCACCACTCCAATTTGATGCGCGAACTAGAACTGCGTGGGTAGTAGGATTGAAAATAGCTTGACCGGGTGATAATAATTTATTTTTTATTTTTTACTGTAGTAACTAAAAAAATTTCGGATAGTATAGTTTCATCTATTTTTCATACTGCCACACTTACCAGAAATAAAGTTACACGATTTGTGGAAAAAAAAAAGGTGGAATTGTACTCTGTTGATGCGGTTTTCAGACTCCTGGCCGAGATGGAATCACACAATTAAATTACAAATAATAATAATAAATTACAAAAGTACAAATTAATTTAAAAATATTTGAAATATCTCATAAATTAAAATTAGAATGCAATTGTTAGAATGAAAATGGTTTAAAAGTGATATGTTAAATAGAAAAGAAATAACATGACAGATTATAATAGAAATATCAAGTAATATGTTAAATCAAAGTGATTACTTGTAAAGTAACATGACCGATCATAATAGTAATAGAAATAGAAATAAATTATTTTTTATTTTTGTAGATTGCATAATAGATTGTTGACAACTAATTTATCTTGATAAAAAAAATTAATATGCGAACAAGTAATTCAACAAAAAAATGCAAATATAAAAACAAACTTTAAACGATGGTAAATTTTGACTGGAAACTTCAATTTCAGCGTATGACCAGAAGCCGGAATGCTTGTGAAGAGATATACAATATTTTTGGAGATTGATCACAGATATTCCACTATTTAGAGCAAAGAAAATGTCTTTTAAGTTTTAAAATTTGAATTGAAGTTTATGATCGTCGATAGTATTTTTTTATTGCATATATATTGTTTATTGCTACTAATTAAATTTGTATCGTGATAATTTCAATCATTATGTATGTTCTGTTGTATTTTTTATTTAAGCATAAGGTTTACAACAATGAATTATGGGATATAATAAAAGGAAATGTGAAAAACAATTGACTAAGAATATAAAAAAATCTATTGAATTGAAAATTGAAAATGGTATATGTGACCAAGCGCTGTAAGGGCCTGTTCGGCAGACGGGAATGGGTATAGGAATGAGCAAAGTTTGAATTGATTTTTACTATTCATGTGGGAAAAAAAAAATTCACTTTGAGGCCCTATTCAGCTGCAGTGTGGGTTGGAGAATGGGCGCAGGAAAGCAAAATTTTTGAACTGATTTTTACTGTTCACGCGGGAAAAAAAAATTCATTCTGTGAATTTTTTTTCCCACATGAACAGTAAAAATCACGCTGCAGCTGAACAAAGCATGAGTAAATTTTTTTCCACGTGAACAGTAAAAGCAGCCGAACATGCCCTAAATCTCTTTCGGTGTAGGAAAACAACACTCATTTATTTTTAAAGAAAAAAAAACCCTCGTCCATATACCATAAATTTAATTTCTCAAAAAAAAAATTATGGAGAGGACGTGATCACGTGGGTTGTGTTTGTGGAAATGAAACGATTTGGATTCTTTTAAGATCGCTGTACCTATAATCATAAATTTGAACTTAAATTTCATTGAAAGCAGTCGACTGATACTCTACGGCCGTTTGGATCCCCAAAAATCTCTACAATAAAAACCCTTCAACAACCTTCATCTTCTTCTCCCTCCCCTCCCTGTCCTCCTTCAGTCCTCCTTCTCCATCTATTTTTATTTTGATTTCACTTTCAGCTCCAAAATGGAAGACACGGCATCTGCATTTCCCGACTGGGCCCATCTCCCACTAGCAGCGGTGCATTTAATTTCAAAAAAAGTTAAATCCATCACCGACTACGTTCGATTTCGCGCCGTTTGCTCCCCATGGCGCTCTGCATCACTTCCAAAACCGTACCACCTGCCTCCCCAACTCCCATGGCTGATGATTCCATACATGGTACATAGAACAGTTGATGACGGAATTCGCTTATTCTACGACCTCAGGGAATCTAAGATGCGTAAGATTTCCCTCCCAGAGACCATCGGCAAGACGTGTTGTGCCACCTACCGTGGCTGGCTCCTGATTGTGGCCTCTGGTGGATCAGAGCTTTTCTTGTTGAACCCGTTAACCCGGGCTCGTGTCCCGCTCCCTCCTTTTAATATTCCGGTTAAACATATCTGGGATGGGGATGAGGAAGATAAGCGGCGCTTTGGAGAAATGCCGCCCATCATGGTTGATTATCTGTTTAAGTCTATGTTTACAACTTATGCAATCACCAAGATAACTTTTTCTACGGATCTGACCGATCCGAACTGCATCATAATGGTGTTCTTTCAGAGAGCCCGGGGAATATTCTACTGTAAGGTTGGGGATCTTTGCTGGACAGAGGTCGTCCTGCCTCCGTTCCCAAATGCAGCATTGGCAGATGCAGCTTACAATAATGAAAGTTTTTATCTGTACCACGAGGGAGTGATGGCCATTTATAACCTAAACGAACACAAGGTGCAGGGTATGTACTTTTTCGAGCCAGAGTTGAAATATCTTTCTAAGTTTTTTTTAGTAGGGAAATCTGGAGTTTTTATGGTTGTTGTTCATCCCACTGAAGAAGAGCACAGACGAGGTGAGGAAGCAGAGGGGGCCACCGGGAAGGCTCCTAAGCAAAAAATTGACCTGTATCAGGTCATTGACGAAGAGCCGCGGATGGATGTGAAACGGGTTGCTGACACAAGCGATACTGCTATTTTCTATGGGGATAACTACCACTACCTGGCTGTCAGTACTGATGACTGGGACCCGCTTGTTGGGGGTAGTATTTACATGGAGTACGTTTGTTCATCATCTGTTGTTAATGAAGTCATGCTGAATCGTATAGATCCCACGCATTGGGACGATCATGAACCATGTTATGGCATTTTTTTTGCCAAGATGGATGATGGCAACCCTGAGCCAGTGGTGCTTGGCGCTGAAAAGATGCCGCAAATTTTCACACCCCCACCAGCTATGTGGTTTCAGCCAAGCTTTGTTTAGTGGTTTGGAAATGACACTAATAGATCTTGCGTTTTAATTAGGTAAAAAATCCAGTCTCTTTTGGTTCCTAATTGCAGCTAAGTATTGTTAGGAAATAGTGCAGTACATCAGTTTTTTGAGTCCCATGAGCTTCTTTGGTGCTGTCTTAATTATCAGAATTTAGGCTCTCTAATATGGTGTTTATGTTTTGGTTATTTATGTTATCCGAGATGTTTAATAGATATTATTATGAGCTATCAGAATTTGTGTTACTTTTGAATGGTGGTGTTTATTTTTGTGCTGTGCTATCTGGGATGTTTAAAGTCACTAATTAATTAGGATTGTTGAGCATGTTTTCAGTTCTGATGTATTGTTTGATACTAAGCAACCTACATAATTTAGAATTGACTAGGCATTGAATAAGCATTAAAAATAAATACTATAAATACAATAATTTGTTTGCATTTTTCCTGATCTCACCTTCTTGTCAGACCTTCATACCAGACTTTGCCCTAATAGATAATTAGATAACGTGCATTCATCAGTTATCTCTTTACCTTATTTGTTATTAAGATTTCAACATGAATATTATTGAATGTCTCATATTTTCTAAAATGACTATAAAGATCCTTTAGGTATCTTATTCGAGTTGTCCTGTGCACAACAATAGAAGCATTTCTAGTCGTATTCTCTTGTAAATATAGATGGAGTGATTAGAAACTTGTTGAGTTTCTCAAAAAGAACATGCTTACTATTTTCTGAATGTCTATAGTTGCTTTCATGATATTTGTAAATACAAGATGCTTTAGGGACTTGTCTGAATATCTGTTGTTCCTTTGTCAGACCTTCTTTCCTGTTCCTCCTGCCATATGAATATGATCATGGAGCTTTTAAATTCAAATCCAATATTATGAGTTCATGCTTTTGTGATTCTTTGATGTTATAATTTGTACACAAATGTTTAGATGTTTCCTTCTTCCATCTCATCTCAAGTTGGTTCATATAAAATCTGTATATCTTTTTGAGGTAGGTCTTAGGTGCATATCCTCAATTTACTGCACTTCATTTTCTCTGAATTCATTTTGCTTATTGATAAAGCTTTCATGTTAAAGGGTTCTTTTAAGCATCAGTATATACTTTCCTGCACAGTTCTTGATTGAAGTGTAGCATGATAATGAACCTTGTTTCTGATCTCAATTAATGATAGGAAACTAATCTGCTGCTATTCCTAAGGAGTGTATTAGAATCTTCATTAATGATAGGAAACTAACCTTGTTTCCGATCCCAACCGTTAATCTTCATTAAAATTTGCGCATGAATCGGAATAACAGGTTCTGTTATTCTTTTTGAATAACAGCAGATTTATTTTCCTAAATTAATTCAGCACTTTATTATTACAAATTTAGCAAAAAAAAAACAAATACATAGTTACTCATTCGCTTGACCATCATAAATTTAACTAATTAATTACTTCAAAACTTAAAAGATCCACATAAAGTCCATAACATTCATTACAAATTTTAAAAAAAAACTACACTAGTTAATAATAAAATTCAAAGTCCATAAAATTGAACTTAAGTTCATACTTCATAACCCGTCATTTTTATTAATATCCAAAGTTAATTACAAAATAATAAAAATGTCCAGACCCGCTTGGTTTTATTAAAAATGCCCAAATCGGCCAGAAAATGGCCGGTCCTATTTAAATAGGAAACTGGCCATTTTCTGGCCGGTTCCCTGTTTTTTTTGTTTTTCTTTTTTTAGAGAACAAATAGTTAAAATGCTGAAATATAACACTAAAAAATCAAATTTTGTTTGAAATATTTGTTATATTACTTTTTTTTTATATATAATTAGCATATTTATACTAAAATACGCTAAATTACTTGAAATTATGTTAATTTACGTTGAATTACGCTAAATTACGTTAAATTACAATAATTATGTAAAATTATGCTAAAATACTCTAAATTATGTATGAATAGGGATGATATCTTCACTGAGAAGGCGAAAAACGATGATAAAACTTCAAACGGCCATAAACGACGCTCGAGTGTCCGAATTCAGCAAAGACCACTTTTCGGAAAGCTTGCGAAAATACGTATGCATTAGTACTAGCAATGCTGAATTTTGAAATTCAAAATTGCCAAAAAAACAAAGGGAAGAGCCTCAAAACTTTAGTTGAAATTTCCGATTAAGATTTTCATTTCTATTATTCAATCTACATAGCTCAGTAAATTAGTTATATAATGAACTTGTAGAATACCAATTTTTATTATTTTTGGAATTTTTTTACTATTTTTTATTATTTATGAGAGATGGTACAAAATCGGCTCTATTCATACATAATTTAGCGTAATTTACCGTATTTTAGCATAATTTTACATAATTATTGTAATTTAGTGTAATTCAGCGTAAATTAACATAATTTCAAGTAATTTAGCGCATTTTAGTATAAATATGCTAATTATATATAAAAAAAATTGTAATCTAACAAATATTTAAAAAAATAATTCGATTTTTTAGTGTTATATTTCAGCATTTTAGCTATTTGTCTCTTTAAAAAAAATAGGGAACCGGCCAGAAAATGACCGGTTTGCTATTTAAATAAAGGACCGACCATTTTCTGACCGGTTTGAGCATTTTTAATAAAATCAAGCGGCTCTGGACATTTTTATTATTTTGTAATTAACTTTGGATATTAATAAAAATGACGGCTTCATTAGAAACTAAACTACTTTAAAGATCCAACGTATATATTAAAATAATCCGGACATACTAGAGACGTAACGAAAATGTATTGTAGCGTATCGGAGACCGTATCGACTAGTCAAATATATTAAAATAATCTAATACACCATCTAAAGTATCGGATAGAGGAGCGTATCGGTGGCGTATCGATATCTGATTGGTACAAGTAACATAGATATCAGAAACGTACTCAAGTGAGGCTCATCATTATTAGCAGCCCCATACTTTTCAAAACAAGTCCGAATTCCTGTATCTGAGTCCGACTCAAATTGATTCACGTCAAACATCCTCAGGCGTCCTTACTCCTTAGTACCGAGTGCGTATCTTTTGATGAGATATCTCAGAGGATGCGAATTCCTTGATCCTTACTGGGGAAGTCAGGGGGCTCTCGGCTCGAGACTGGAGCAGACAGAACAGGAGAACTTTCACACAAGTAGGTCACCTAACCTAATCCAGGCTCAGAGAAAGGTCCTGTAGAGGTTTGCCACGCCAAAGAAATTCATATCCTCTGCATTAACTCAAAAAAGAATCTTTTGAGTTAATGTATCTAGACCGTCTGATATTTTTTAAGATTCGTGCAAATAAGGTTTACACTAATATTAAAGAGGCCCTGAATTATAGACTGTGGCCGGATTGACTCTGTTTAAAATCAGACGGCCGAGATGCGTTAATTCAAAAGATGCTCTTTTGAGTTAATGCAGACGATGCGGACTCACGCCAAAGGGCCTGCTTGCATTAATAAAGACAGGACAAGTCTTCAGAGCTAAGCCTAAGCAAAGGATACTAGCTTTCTTAATTATAATGCACTTTACATTAGTATTTTTATTTTAATAATTAAATATTTAACATTACTTCATTATTGACATTTATTTAAATTTCACTTTAGGTCAGAACAGTTTTTGCCTTTTACACTACTAAGTCTGAACACATTTATATACTCGTCAGATCTTATTATTCACACTTTACTTTAATGTTTTTATTTTGAGTGAGGCTATGGTGCTATGCATAGCACGGATGGCTAGTGTACTACGGCTTAATATGGTACTTTTTAAAATCCTAACGGTCGATCCGACCGTTCAATGTGATAACTATATGAATATGTACTTGCAAACTAAATTTTATATTTTTTCGAATTTTTTTACTATTTTTTCAGATAGGTAGAATTTTGATGGTCCAGAATTTTCAAAAAACACTGATTTTTCTACCTATCTGAAAAAATAGTAAAAAAATTCAAAAAAATATAAAATTTAGTTTGCAAGTACATATTCATATGGATATCACATTGAACGGTCGGATCAACTGTTAGGATTTTAAAAAGTACCATATTAAGCCGTAGTACACTAGCCATCCGTGCTATGCATAGCACCATAGCCTCACTCTTTTATTTTAGTATAATTCTGCACCCGACAAATTAACACGTACCAAAAGAAACGAGCTTCATATCAATTGAAGTAGGGGAAATTACTTTTGCTGACTTTTTTTTTACCTCTAACATTAAAGTATATTAAATTTATATCATATTTTATTGTAAAATCTATGTCATATTCTACACAGTAAAGAGAGCAGCTTGAAAGACAAAGACGGCGGGAATAATCAAACTTAGCTATTATTCTGAATTACTATTCTGCATTATTTGGGTTAGCAACTAAGGATAATTTTTTTGTTTTTCTTTTGTGAATTTAGCATGCTATTTTACTAATTCAACCAAAAATTGAGTTAGTGATTATTCTCAATCTTTAAGTTAGCGGCTATTCTTATTAATTCAGACTTTCATCCAACGCACCTAAAATAAATGAGGTTTCTGATGAAATATTAATACTCAGTATGAAACAAAAGTAATGCAAAATGTCAGACTGCATATCAAAATGTAATGATAGAAACCAGGACATTGATTTTCATGCTATATCAAACAGGATGACCCTAAAACTTTCCAAACGGATATAAAAACCTTATTCTCCTCTGAAGTGTACACTTTATTGATATAAAAAAAGGATATAAGAACTAAATCAATGGTTGGATTCAATTAATTTATACACTAAATTTATAATTTCTACTGATACTTGTTTTTCAGCAATCAAGGCTCGCTGTAATTTTAGAAAATTACTATAGGATTGAACCTTTATATATTTCGGTCCCGGTAGATATCTCAATAGGACCGGTTCCTCTAATTTGTAACTCTTTTCTAGAAAAGTAGTTAATGTAACTAGGGTGTACAATATTACCCTAGTTATAAATAATTATGTAAAACTATAGTTAATGGATTCTTTCTACTTTCTTTTCTAATAAGAAAATTTTCATGTCTTGGAGCTATCTGTTCACTAGATCTTATTTGCACCAACTTACTTTCGAACTTTAAAAAAAAAATATGTCTCTTGTTACATCAACATGTTACACCAAAATTAATTCCCTCTAAACTAGAAAAAATGTCTAACAAATAGAGAAAAATAGGATTCAACGGTTCCTATTCAAATATTATGGATAGGAATCAACGGTTCCTATCTAAGTTTTTTCTTAAACGGTAGACAAGGAGAATAAGGGTGCCACATTTCATCATGTGAGAATTGGTTAGGCATCAATGGTTCTTATCCATTTTTTTTAATTCAGCAGAAAAGAAAAATATAGCTGCCACATTTCATCGAGACATAATTGGATAGGCACCAGAATTAGAAAAATTCTCATCCATTTACCCATTTTTTACTTATAATTTCTACTCAAATTTAAATTTGGATTTAAAAAAAAAATTCGGATCTTACCAAAAAAACAGATCCAATACTCTACGAACTTCTCCTCTCAGATTGAAGTTTATTCCAACAAAAATTATTGAATTCGGTTAAGAAATGGTGGAGCTTTTTTTTTCAGAGAACAAAACCATGATAATTCTCTAAGGTTTTGAATCAGTGTTGAAGGAAGGGTTCGGCAGAGAGAGAAGCAAGAAATCACTATTTTTGATTGTCGTTAATTTTCTGTGGATTTGATAGGAACCGCTGATTCCTATCCACAACTTAACTTGATTTTTCGTGGTATCAACATGCTACACCAAAATTAGTTCCCTCTAAGCTATCCATTAAGGTCTCATTTTCCCTCAATCAAATCAATAGACCAATCGGAGAGCTCGTCATTTGTAAAAGTGTATGCATTTATTTAATTTTCTTTGAAAAATGTCAAAGTATCTCGTGATCAGCTACCGCACACATCTGAGGAAATTCCAGTCAAAAAATTATATTTTGGACTTGCCTTAGATGCTCAAGAGGTCTTTGAGATTCGTTCCTTTTTTTGCGTTTATTCATACTACACTTGGTAGAATCTGATTTTATTTTTTATCATGTACCTATGTACACGTAAATACATGTATTAAACTTTTCAGGGTTTAGTACGCCATAAAACTCGAGATAGGATCATATGAAACCAATCATCGAGCAGGGGGTGCTCCGATGGAGATCATACCAACTTCGGTTCGATGCAACGCATTGAAGTCGTTTGCACGGATCTTAATGCAAATCAGACAATTCTAACCTGACATCGAACCCATCAGTCTGCCCTCGATTCCATCCAATCACTAGGGAGTCCATGCTGCTGCTACTACATAATATAACCTCTTTGCCCAAATTAACGATGCATATATAAGACACTTAAACTGATACAATTATAATGGCTGAATCTACATATATATAGAGCTGATGGCTAGTGGCTACACTAAAAAAACACAAACCAAATTTGTTAATATATATAACAGCTAGTGGCGCTTAATTTTGACAAGGAATTCATTGTCACCGATAATTTTAATTAGGCAAATTAAGGTCGCCTAAACGAACACCGTTCGCCTCACAAAACTTGCTCCACCCCTTACCAAGATTATTGTAGTTGCCACAAACTTTGTATTGCACACGGTATGCCTCTAGCCTTTCATTCCTCACCGTGGCCATGCCTTCTGTGAGTTCATATTGCGAGTCGTCACAGAATCCTTTTCTCAGTGGCTGGAAAGAAATAAGAGTCAATGAGGAAATTAGAAAATTTTCTTACAAGGAAAATATGAAATAGGAAACAAAATATAGAAATGCCAGGAGGAACATCTATTGTTTTTTGCTTATCTTTTTTTAAATTGTAGGAAAATGTGAATATGCATACCATGTATCTGAGGTTGTAGTCTTTATTGATGGCAATGACTCCACTATTTTTCTTCTTTGATCCACTTACTGAGGTTGTAGTCTTCATTGATTCACTGGAATTTACATTCTTCACTAGTTTGGATCTTTTGCCTCTCTGGTTGACCTCTCTATTTTGCTTATTTAAATTTTGGGTTTTCTTATCCACATTAGAAGGTATTGTTGCTGCATAAGAAATGTATACTAAAATTAACAAATTTGAATAAAAATTGAGGTCAATAAAGCCAAGATTTATCTTACTTGCTTCATACTGATAGCCTGATACCAATCGTGTATGCCATTATACATTTAAAATTTGAATTAATGCTGAATGTATACCATCACAATTTTGAAATAGTGCATTAGATTCATTCATAAATGACAAACCTTTCTTGCCCTTTTTGTCCTTCAGATCTTTCACTCTAGTGGTCTTAGGCGCTATGTCATGATATGAAAACGAGAGAAATATCAGAGGATGCAAAGTATTTTACTCTATAGAATAAGTTATTTTGTACCAAGTTCTCCATAATTGAAACTTAACCTATTACAAATAGTCAACACCATTGCAAACAAACCGGTAAGGAAGTAAAATGATTACCAAAAAAGAGGGAATTTTATGTATACCCCTCAAAAACTTCAAAATTATGTATTTGCCCTCTAAAATTCATAATATCAAATGTACCCTTCTAAATAAAAAAACTCACAAATTTATCCAATTTATTGTTTTTTCCATTAAAACTCATTTTAGATTTCTCAAATATGCATTTTACCCTATTAAAAAATAAAATATATGTACGAATAGTCCATACCATTGCAAACTGGTAAATGAAGTAAAATGACTACAAAAAGAAAAATCAAATATAATTGGACATGTTATTTATATATTTTTTTCTACCAGTAAATTCAGTATCATAAGAGTTGTAATCTTCATAACTAGTGTAGGAACTTTCAGAATCATTTTCTTCGTTGATGTATGCAGAACTTTCATCTTCAGATCCAGAGGAATCGTTAGAGTTGCTTCCTGGAGCAAGTACCATTATTATATTAATTAAAAATAATAAAATGAGACCAAAATTTTGTAAATTGGAGTCACAAAATCTTTTTAACTTGTCTTTTATCCAAAAGATGATGTCTTAGCCTCAATTTAGCACAAGTTTAGACCGAACAAGTTGAAGAGCTCGACCTGAGATGAGAAGGCTTAGACCAAACTGCTAAGTATTTTTTTTTAACCCACTGACTAGCATCTCAGATGGAAGGTCGTATCAATCATTTAGTATTTAATCAAAAATATTGGCCAGTTGTGTAGGATACTTCATTTCTTGGTCAAACAGAATTTTTTCTCAATTAACCCTGGGATTTAATTAAAATTACTTATAAAACAAGGAAATCATTGTAGATGCATCATAATCGGAGGCGAAACCAAACTTTCTAACAAATACATACGGGAATCAATCATATAAAAGTTTCCTGTGAAGAATGGAGGTCAATTTTCAGTACCGTGACATTTACTCTAAATTATATAGAAAATTATATATAAATATAATTTTTTTTTTAAATGGGGGTCACTTGATGGGATGAAAGGGTCAAATTCCCTTCACCTTTGTTTAATTTTTAACAAAAATACCCCCACAATCAGACCATAATTCATTAGAACAGTCAACATATACACAACCATAGAACTAACCGTCATGAGAAACATCATGCGCCTGGCGACCCTCTCTATGAGCATTTCTTTTTCCATGTGCAGCGCCATTGTACTCTTTGAGGCAAGATGTATTGTCAAAAATCTCAATAGAGAAAATTGATTGCCCCTTATGAGAGAACACCATGGAGTAACCGTGTTGTATCTCGTGGGCTTTTAGAAACTCAGGCCATCCCTTTGTGAAGTAGGTGTTGGTCTTGTACATACTGAGCTCCACATGCCATATTTTTCCTAAGGGACTCAATATTGAGATCGTGTTGAAAGCGGTGAGTAGCCTTGCAAACTTGACTGGTATTCTCTGCATGGTACAACTATTTGTAGTAAGATCTCAAATTGAACAAGGCAAGATAAAATATTGTGAGAATTTAGTTGAAAACATGTTTAATAGAGTATTTTAATTGATTTACTTGAGATCCCTTTTTCATCCATGAGTTCTTCGATCGGATCTGAATCCAATAATTGTTATGGTAATTTGATTCTTTGATTCTTGATGCAATCTGAACATTGATACCAATTGGGGTCAGTTTACTCTTGGTTAACAGTGCACCTTTTTTTTTAACTACAAGGGCTTGTTTGTAAAAGAAATATAAAGTAGAAGGTTGAATTGGGAAATTTTCCATGAATTGAAATTAATACCTATTAGAGGGGCCTTAGTGCAAAGTTACATATATAATAGGTTGTTGGCCGAAGATTTCATAAATAAGAATTGTAAACTGGTTTTAAGTTAGCTAAGTAATTATTTAAATTAGAAAAATAGAACCATGATCTTGGATTCAGAACTGAAAATTCGAATTAACTTTGGACTTTACTCATAGACTTTGAATAAGAAAGAATTAAATGAAATTGAGCTTGCCTTGTGCTGGACCGAAGATAGATAAATTATAAAGATTGAATTTGGACCTTAATTATTGGACTACTAAGCTATTAGGCATTTGGATACTTATATTGTTGAACTGTTAGGCTTGAACTTGGTTAATTGGACTGGATTCAAATCTAGATATTGAACTGAAATTGATATAAATAAAAAGGGGTTAAGGAAATAAGGGAATAATTAATATACAACTCTACTATATGAAAATGTTACAAATATTGATTACAATATATATATTGTTTTAAAGTAGGCATAATTATGAGAAAGACAGACGAGATAGAATGTTCAGGAGGAACAGACTAATGGTGACCTTATTTATTGCCCTACGATATCAGGTGCGGGGTTCTTGGACTTGTTTGATGTTTTATTTTCAGGAATTAAATTATTTTTCGATTGTCATGTTGTATGTTGATTGCTGCATAATTTGAAATTGTGTGATTCATGTGCATAACTCAATTAAATTAGAACTGAATTGTTGTGAGATGGTTGATTTGCATATTCGTATGGTTGTCAATTGATGTGTTCTATTCATTGTTCTATGTGTGAATGAATCTGCCAGGCTGACCCGTAGAGGTAGCTGGATAAGGTGACGGTGACCTATCCGTTGACCTGTTTCTGAATTTGCCAGGCTGACCTGTAGAGGTAGCTGGATAAGGTGACGGCTGACCTGTAGAGGTAGCTGGATAAGGTGACGGTGACCTATCCGTTGACCTGTTTCTGAATTTGCCAGGCTGACCTGTAGAGGTAGCTGGATAAGGTGACGGTGACCTATCCGTTGACTTGTTTCTGAATTTGTCAGGCTGACCTGTAGAGGTAGCTGGATAAGGTGACGGTGACCTATCCGTTGACCTGTTTCTGAATTTGCCAGGCTGACCTGTAGAGGTAGCTGGATAAGGTGACGGTGACCTATCCGTTGACCTGTGTAATGAATTTGCCAGGCTGAACTGTATAGCCGACTTTGACCCTATTTGAATGAAATTGCAAAGTTGAGCCGTATGGCTGACTTTGATTCCGTGTAGATGCATTTGTAAAGTCGAGCTGTATAGCTGACTTGGAACCAGACTTTAGTAAATGGTTAAGCCAAAGCACTGCAGATGGGTGTCAGATAAAGGATCCAGCTCGGTGGAACATCTGTAGGTGTCAGTAACCCTACAGATGAGGGTTTGATAAAGGGTCCAGCTCGATTGAACGTCTGTTGGTGCTACCAGTCATAATAAAACGAGTTAGGCCAAATATGTGTTTGTTTGAATTTCATCTTGGAAATTTCGTAAGTTGTATTTCATTCGATTATTGTTGTCAAGCATATGCATTCATTTAGATATTGTGATAGAACTATTAATGTAATGTTGTATGAATTTCATTTTTGGATGTGAATTCTGATTGCAAGTCCAATAACCTGATTGTGGCAAATAGCACTGAGGAATAATTTATTATTTCTCACCCGTTTCCCCTTGTGGGATTCACAGGTTTGTTAGACGAAGACAGAGAAACGCTTTTGGGGTTATAATTGACAGCAAGGTCATTTAAAGGTTTGGGATTTGGGTTTATTATATTTGACAGGGTGCAGAGAATATATCTCTAGCATCATCCACTGTAAAATGTCAGATAATTATTGTAATTAAATTGAGATGTGGGAAAAATAATGGATGCTATTGGCAATGCATAAAAAGATCCATGCCTTATGTTACGTATATTGAATGGTAAGATAGATGCGGTAAGAATTGTCGCACCTCCAAATTTGGGGTGTGACACTGCGAATGGAATTTTGAATCGGACACAATAACATATATACTTTTGTTTAAAACAAAAATCGGTTTTTATTACTTTTTTGAAAAAAAAATAATACAACGCTTAATATAGAGAGCCTATACTAAATAGTTAAAAACATAAAACAAAATATACCTAACTACAATAAATAATATATAGGGGTGTAAACCATGCGGATTCGGAGCGGATAATGCTGATATCATATCCGTATCCTTTTACGAGTGGATACGAATACGGATACAAATACGGATATGGATACGGATAGTAAACGGATATTAAAATTCAAAATCAAATCCGCCTTAAACGGATATGGATACGGAGCGGATAATTTACAGATACGAATTCGAATACAAATACTTAATGAATAATTGTCAGATAATTAAGTCATATGAATTGAATAATCCACTTAAATAATCTACTTAGAGCATCTACATCCTAGCAACTCAAATGAGTTTATAAATAACTGTCTCTTTAGAAATTAAGATCTCTAAAGTTTCTAACTCATATTTCTGAAATTAATTTTAAATTTTCTATTAAGCCACGTAAGCAACTGTAACACTATGCAAAATACATATATGAAATTAATGACTAAAGGTAATATACTAAATTCTTAGAGATGTTTTTCAAGTAAGCAAGTAATATTTAAAGTGAAACATAAAACGGGTTATTTAAAATTCGGTTTGAATGATATAAAATTATGTTATATTGATTCGAAATTTCTAAAATATTTGGAAGTGAATGTTCGAATGTTTGACATAGGAATCAGATTAATTACTGATCAAGCATATGAATTAATTATGAGCTTCTTCTTTTTATCATCTTGGACTGATTTGTAAAATATGAAAAGTTAAAGGTTGAAATTACAAAAAGAACAAAAAGAAAATAAGAAATTGACCAACGTGGCACTAAAGCCACGTGGCCCATGCTGGTTGACACCCATTCTAATTCCCCTAAGGGTGTGCTCCAGAAGGGGTACATTGAAGGGAAGGAGAGGGAGGGGAAGGAAATGGTGGGGTGACCGGACCTGACCGAAGTGGTTTACTTGCTCCATAAGTGAAATTTTTTAGGGGGAGTGAAGGGGAATGGGAGGAAGAGAGGGTGAACTCCCTTTAAAAAATTTCTGATTTTGTTCACCCCAAATTGGGGTGTAAAGGAAGGAAACACGTTCCTTCCCTTCCCTTTCCTTTCCATTACATGGCCTGTTTGTGGAGCACAACCTAAATTAAGGGTGTTTCTTCTCTCTCCCGTAGAAATGAAAAGAAGAAAAACAAAAACAGAAAAACAAAAAGAAATAGGAAAAGAAAAGAGAAAAGAAAAGAAAGAAAACATTGAAATTTTTCTCTGTGGCTCGCTGCCTGATACGATTGAATCGATGACTATGTATGTGTGCTTTCTCTCTTGGCGCTTCTAACGCGATTATTGAGTATAGTGTTCTCTCTCTATTCTATTTTCTCTCTCACCCGATGAGAGCTTGGTAATCTTTGAGAAATGAGTCAGCCATGCATGTAGTATTGTAAACTTGACCAAGTTAATTGATTGTTTCTTCATTCTTCTTTTGTTTTCTTTATCGGGTTTGAACCCGAGTTTGGTACCGACCCCCGAATAGCAGTGTATCGGTGCTTTGTTATTCTTGTGAGAACGTGGATGTTGTTCTGACCGTGGTACTGTTCGGTACCAATGGGTTACCCCTGTTATGGTTTCTAGGGACAGATTTGTAAGAAAATAAATATATAAAGGTTAATCTACTAAACACTAATGCTTTGGTCAAATCCTCTTGTCAGAGGGATTGAATTGCAAAATGAAGATGTTTAAATTCGGTTGAAATTTTAGAAGAGAAATGAGAATATGGATTGTGGGCTTTTGGGCTTGATTCATAAATTTAATTGGATATTGAATGTGAAATCTGAATTGTGTTTTCGGACTTGTTGAAAATAAATTAAACAAGATGGGGGGTGGTTATAAATGTGCTTCATTATACATAGGTAAATTTAATTGATATCAGAGAGCAAAATTAATAGAAGATATGTACATACATACTAAACTAAATGATTGAATAAACACATATTGGGATTTAAATATTGAAACAAGTAAATTGATATGTTATACAAAAATGTGACAAGTATTGATCAGAATATATGTATTGTATTTAACATAGGCGTAATTATGAAAATGACTGATGAGACAGAATTATCAGGAAGAACAGACTGATGGTGACCTCACCTGTTGCCCTACGATATCAGGTGCGGGGTTATTGGATTAGTCTGAGATTATGACTAGGAATTAAATCATAACTCGCTGTGCATTTTGAATATTTGATTGACTGCATTGATTGAACTGTTGCATCATATGCATAGCCCAATACAATTGAAACTGAATTACAGGTAAGACTGTTGACTGTCATGTTGATATTGTTTATCGATTGATTGATTTTTATTGCAAATGATTGATTGAAACCACAGTGACTGAATTGATTGAATATTGAATACTGTAATCCTTGAATCTCCATATAGTAGAGAAAAAGGATTAATATATCGTAAAGTCTAGCTAGCTACTAGACTTTACTCCAGGACCCTTATGCGCATATGGTGAATGGCCCCAACTGAATCCAGTACCGGTTGGATAGGGGATACTGAATAAATGTGAATTGTGACTGTAAGACTAATGAACTGTGGTAACTGTCTTATCAATGATTTTCTTTCCGATAATGACAGTATTGTGAAATTGATTTCGTATTATTTCTGTTAACCAATTGTCATGATAGTTAGAACTGTCTTATCATTGATTTTCTTTCCGATAATGACAGTATGGAGATATTGATTCTGCATTGTTTCCGTTAACAAATTGTCAGGATAGTTAGAACAGTATAAGCCCTAACACGACAGATACATGTTATGGTATCTGTCAGTGTTACCAGACTAGAAATTGTAAAGTTAAGAAACCAAACGTTACCGGACTTTATGGTTTAAGATATTTTGACCTAAACCATTTATTCTGATAAGATTTCTAGAGTTCTGATTTACTTATGTAATTTTTGTCGTTCAATTGAGTACTGTCATTGAGCATTTGCATTCTTCAGTATGAAATGAATTGTTAGTTTCTCGTGAAGAGATTTCATTCTGAATATGAATTTCCTTCGAATCAAATAACCTGAGTGGCAAATAGCACTGAGAAATAATTTATTATTTCTCACCCGTTTCCCCTTGTGGGATTCGCAGGTTTGCTAGACAAAGACAGAGAAACGTTTTTGGATTATAATTGACAGCAATGCCATCTAAATGTTTGGGAATTTGGGTTTATTATATCTGACAGGGTGCAGATAATATATCTCTAGCATCATCCACTGTAAAATGTCAGATAATTATTGTAATTAAATTGGGATGTGGGAAAAATAATGGATGCTATTGGCAATGCATAAAAAGATCCATGCCTTATGTTACGTATATTGAATTGTAAGATAGACGCGGTAAGAATTGTTGCACCTCCGAATTTGGGGTGTGACAGCAACAAATTCAAAAGAAGAAATAATTTGAGTCAATCATTTAATCAGCATAGAGTTTATAAATAGTTTATTAATAATAAACTTTACTGCATAGTTTATAAATAAGAAACGCTCCCACATTCCTGAAACTGGATTAGAAACTATAATAATACCAGATATGTGGATGCTCTTATATAATATAATAAGGAGGGATCATATTACACTTTTTTTTTGACACATTTTGACACCTATCATTTCGTTGCTTTCAGACCAATGAAAAACATCGATTTTGTAACCATCTTAATAAATAGTAAAAAAATTAAAAAAAAAATGTAAAATTTGATCTCCAAGCACATTTTAATATGGTGATCATGTTGAACGGTTCGGATCGACTGTTTGGATTTTGAAATTGCAAAATTGACCTATAAAAATATAGTGTCAAGATGTGTCAAAAAAAAGAGTGTACTTGAATCCCTCTAATATAATACACTCTAATATAATACAAGTATTATAATTAAAACCGATTATTTTTATAATACAAATAAAAAGCAAAAAGCAAAAAGCAAAAAAGAGCTATGTCACATTTTACTAAAACAGTCAAACTCATTCTCAACAAAACACATATCCGTTTTAATTACATTTATTAGTCCCACGTGAGAATGAGTTGACTGTTCTAAATAAAAATCAAGCATTACATGCAATAACCCTAAACCCTAAGGGCCTGATGCGGACCGCCAAAGATATAGCTCTCCTCTAAATACAGATAGTAATTTGTCCCAGTAGTCTGAATAAGAGGAATGATGAAGGATTCACTTACAATATTCTATAATTACAACATCTTACAACATGATTTATTAAAGTCTAAGTAGTTGATCCAAACCGTTTAATATGATATCTATATTAAAATGTGTTTGGAGATCAAATTTTATATATTTTTTTTAATTTTTTTGCTATTTATTAAGTATTTTACAGAATTGTTGTTTTCAGATCATTAAATTTTGTACCCATCTTAATAAATAGTAAAAAAAATTAAAAAAAAAATGTAAAATTTGATCTCCAAGTATATTTTAATATGAAGATCATGTTGAAAAATTTGGATCGACTGTTTAAACTATGAAAAATTATATTATAAGATATTATAACTGTAGAATGTTGTCATTGGATTCTTTCTTCTGGAACAATTATCATATTAGACCATATGCATATAATTTGAAAAATTATGAGGAAAGATTACGATTACATAGTGCAGCGGCCTGCTAAGCTAAGCTGGGTTTTGTTTGGGCTTCAACAGGCCGTGAGGCCCAAAATCAGTTGCTTGCACAGATAAGTAAATGAAGTATGGTACCTTTGAGGTTTCGACTCTTGCTCAGTCCTTGCTCTTGCTCTGAGATGTCCGCTCAAGAACCCTAAACCTAGTTAGTACCTTGCTTTTGGCGTGTGTTACTTCGCTCCGGTTGCCACTCAGTCTTTAGGTACCGAATCTCCATTTCTATGTTGAAATTCATCATCTCCATTTCTTTTTTAGTTTAAAAGGGATGATGATGACTTAGTCCCAGCGGTAATTTTTCAGAGGCTTTTGTTTTTGTTTAATTTTAATGAGTTTGCTCTGTCCTTCAGGTTCAAAATAAGTGCCTTTTGTTTACTCAAAGTTGCGGGTTTTTATTTTAGAGTGATAATTATTATTATTTGATTAATTGATTTATGTTTAAAACAAAGTATTGGACCTTATATTCAATCTTTGAATTTTTCTGAAAATAAAAATAATTTTATAGAAATATTTTATGAAATAAAGTGTTGATCTACTTTTGTTTTTTTAAACAACAAACATGCATTGTATTTGTTTTGTGGTGAAGACCCAGTGATGTAGTAATAAGTATAAGAGCAGAGACCCGAAAAAGAATGTTCTCTGTTGAAGCCCGATAAGATGTACTACAAGAATTATGCTTCCACTAAAGATGCACTATATAGGCCTGGCTGGGATTAATCTGGGCTGTCCGTTTGTAATTTGCTTGAGTCAGGTACCTGGGGTGATCCGAATTCCGTCTAGTGTTTGGGTAAAGGAGGTGAATGGGGCCCTTTAATATTAGTACAGATCTCAATCGGACGGTCCAGATCTATTAACGCACGTTCCGTTAATGCAGAGGATATGAATTCGGTGAATGGGGAGGAGGGGTAGGGAGAGAAGAGTGAGATAACTGGATTTGCAACTCTCTTTCTTCTTCTCTCTTTTTGTGCAAATGCATACATGTATACATACACATCATATATACATAGAGTGGAAAAAACGTGCCGTACCGTGCCGTGACCAAAATGTCAAGGGGTGGTCACGGCACGCGAATGGTCATGCCACGTGAGTCATGCCGTGCCCAAATGTGACTCGCGTGACCATTTGATCATAATTTAGGTTAGTTTATTCAAGATTCACCATTTGATCAAGATCTAACGGTCCTAATTACACGTGATTAGCGTGACCACGTGTCGTGCCGTGCCGTGACTAGATATTTCGCGTGACATGCCGTGCCGTGCCAAATTTTCTAAAGATGGTCACGGCACGGGACACGCGAGTCACGGCATGTAACCGACACACGTGCCATGCCATTCCGTGATGGAGGCGGCTCCGTTGTGCCATTTTTCCCACTCTAATATACATGGAGAACTAGCAGAATTTTTCATTTATAGAAATAGCAAAATTGGTGACATGTTTTTGGTTCGGAAACAATTTGGGGAGATGCTAAAAAAAATTGATTATTATTTGGGATCGGATTAACAGGTTCTTGTTATTTCCAAGGAATAACAGCAGATTTATTTTTGTTACTATGCCTATGTGCCACAGAAGTGACAACATGTTGTTGCCACAGATGTAATGAACCATATACATTTTTATATGGGCTCCAGAGAACAGCATGTTGAAATAAAATTATGAAGTTTGCTGAGGGTCTTCACAACACTTTGTGCATACTTCTTGGTTTTGTTGAATCCCTTTCCTTTTGCTTAATATATTGTTTATTTTAAATGATTGTCTCATTTTTTTTTCTTCATCCCTTTTTAGCAAACTCTTGTATTTGTCTACAGTATTACCATAGGATTTTTTTTAAATTCTTGTTTGCTATACTTACCATATTAGAAAGTATTTTGATGATTTCTCTATGTTGTCACTACTACTAAGTTATAATTTTGGTTTTGCTGTCACGTCTCTAAGCTGTAATCCTTAAATTTTGCAATTTTGCTTTTACTGCTCACTTTTACCTTCCATTTTTGCATTGTTGTTAGGTTAATGGTTTTCTGATTTCTATATTTCATACTCATTCTTTTTCTAAATTACTAGCCAATGTTGAAATTTATTTCACAAGAGTATCTCAAATCCCTTGTCACAGTTTTAGTTGATGCACCATCTCCGTGTTCAAATAATTGCTTATCAGTCGTTAGGTACCGAGTCTCCATTTTGATTTTCAAATGCACCTTCTCCTTGTGCATTATTGCATGTTTTTTTTGTTTACTGAGTTTTCGGTAAATATATCAGCTTTTAATGGCATATAAATAATTTGTTTTCTTAGGAAGCGTAGTAAGAACTGAAAACTTTTCTTGTATGTGCTTGTAATTTGTTGCCAATTTTGTTTGATGAGGCGCAAGTAAAGACGGGAATGTCGACGGCAGAAATCTGCTCCTTGTTTTTGAATTTAAAAAAAGGGATGATAACTTGGTCAAATTGGGAAGCTCTCTCATGCTTTCTGTTTTTTTTTTTTAAAGACTTTTAGTTTTTATTATTTAGTTTGCTCTGTCCTTTTAGTTCCAAAATAGAGAAAGTGCCTTTGTTTGCTCAAAATTGTGGATTTTGATTTAAAGGAATTACTATTATTTCATTAATGATTTATTTCTAAAACAAAGTATTAGACCTTGAATTGAATTTTTGAACTTTCTGGTAAGAAAAATAATTTTATGGAAATCTTTTATGAAATTTTGATCAATTATTGTTTTTTTTAAACAATAAACATGCATTGTATTTGTTTTTGTTGTGAAGACCCAGTGATGGAATTATAAGTATAAAAACATAGATCTGAAAAAGAATGTTCTCTGTTGAAGCCCGATAAGACGTACTACAAGAATTATGGTTAAGGGGCTGATTGGCAACCCTTATTCTTGCACTAAATTATGAAGTTGTGATGGAGTATATAGAGTAGAACTCGGGTGTTCTTACGCTAACCAAGTCGTCTTTTGTGACCTTAACTCCAAAGTTTGATCTCCAAGTACATTTTTATATGGAGCTCATGTTGAATGGTACGGATCGATTAGTTGAACTTTGTTAGTGGAGATATTGATCTTTGCAAAGTACCATAGCCTCACTTGATATATAAATTTCTCTTGTGATTATTACCAAATGAGCCCAAGGTCTGCTGCTGAGTTTGGGTAAATGAGGTGAATTTGCAAGTCTCTTTCTGTTTCTCTCTCTCTCTCTCTCACTACTACAGAAATGCACTCTTCTAACGCCACTCTTTGTGCAAATGCTACATGCATACATACACACATACACATCATTTATACATGAAGTTAACCATGTACATATATATATGGGCCCCAGAGAACAACATGTTCAAATAAAATTATGAAATTTGCTGAGGGTCTTCATAACACTTCACTTTTAGTATATGCTTCTTGGTTTTGTTGAATCTCTTTCCTTGTGCTTGATATTGTTTCTTATTTATATGATTGGTTTTTTTTTCCCAGTTGTGAGGGAATTTTTTATCCCTTTTTAGATAACTTTTGTATTCGTCTATAGTAGCAGCACATGATTTTCTTAAATTATTGTTGATAATTTGCAGTCGCCATGTGATAATTGCAGACGAGCACAGCATGCGCATCAGAGAAGGGTAAGTGATATTTCTGGTTTCTCGCTGGTACTGTAACCGAAAATTTGTGATTTAAATTTATCTATCTTTGTTTATTCAAACACCTGATTAGCATATAAATGTAGGTTCATAAGTGTCAGCGTGCTAATGATTGTACCACCTTCAGAGCCAGTATCGACTGGTTGCTAGTGGGCTCGGTTGCTTCTCATCAGTTTTTAGGTACCGAATCTCCATCTTCGATTTAGAAATTCACCATCTTAATGTTTGGTTATTGCATCATTGCATGCTATTTTTGTTTACTGAGTTTTTCGTAAATATTTTAGCTGTTAATGGCGTATTATAATTTGTTTTCTTCCGAAGATTAGTAAGAACTAAAAGCTTTTCTCTTGTGTGATTGTATTTGCCAATTTTGTTTGATGAGGTGCAAGTGAAGACAGCAGAAATCTGCTCCTTTTTGAATTTACACAAAGGAATGATAACTTGGTCTAATTGGGAAGCTCTCTGATGCTTTCTGCTGCTTATTATTTTTTTATTTTTTAAAGGGATGATGATGACTTTCACAGCGGTTATTTATCTGAGGAATTACTATATGATTAATGGATTTATTTCTTAAACAAAGTGTTAGACCTTAATTCAATCTTTGAACTTTCTGAAAAGAAAAATAATTTTATAGAAAACCTTTATAAAATTTTGATCTACTTTTGTATTTCAAACAATAAACATGCATTGTATTCGTTTTGTGGTGAAGACCCGGTGATGAAATTGGAAGTATAAGAACTGAGATCTGAAAAAGAATGTTCTTTGTTGAAGTCCGATAAGATGTACTACAAGAATTATGCTTGCACTAAATTATGAAGTTGTGATGGGTAATGTAAAATTTGGTCTCCAAGTACATTTTTATATGGAGATCATGTTGAACGGTTCAGATCAATTATTTGGACTTTGTTAACGGAGATATTAATCCATAGCACAGACCGTTCCGTGCTTTTCAAAGTACCATGGCCCCCTCCATATATAAATTTGGGGAATTTCATGTATACCCCCTAAAAAACTTTGAAATTGCATATTCTCCCCTCTAAAATTCATAATATCATATTTACCCTTCTGAACTTTAAAAACTCACAAATTTAGCCATTTGATTGTCTTTTCTATTAAAACTCATTTTAAATATATAAAATACCCATTTTACCCTTTATTAAGAAAAATAAAAAAAATGTCAGTCTTCTAATTGATCGGTTTTTGAGCGCAAATGTGTCATTTCTCTGCTTATGACGCTTACACAAACATATACCCAAATGTCACTGTGTTAGAGTCCACATCAGCTGCCACAGAAGTGATAACATTTTGTTGCCATAGTTGCAAAGTGAACCTTGTACATTTTTATATGGGCCCCAGAGAACATCATGTTGAAATAAAATTATGAAATTTACTGAGGGTCTTCACACAACACTTGCTATATGCTGCTTGGTTTTGTTGAATCCCTTTCCTTTTACTTGATATTGTTTCTTATTTTAATTGAATCTCATTTTTTTTTCCAGCTGTGAGGTACTTCTTTATCCCCTTTTAGCTAACTTTTGCATTCGTCTATAATATCAGCACATGATTATTTTAATTGCTTTTGCTGTGACATCTCTATGTTGTAATCCTTTAATTTTTCAATTTTTATTATACTGCTTGCTTTTACCATCCATTTTTGCATTGTTGCTGGGTTAATGGTTTTCTTTTTTCTATATTTGTTATGCTCATTTTCTTTCTCTAAATTACTGCACAATGATGAAATTTATTTCACAAGAGTATCTCAAATCCCTTGTGACAGTTTTAGTTGATGAAATTTTCTTCTCTTTCCTCCCCTTCATTCCTCCAGCTGATACTTGGCATTCATACAAGGTGTAATTTTCACATTTTATAAATTAGGCTCCAGAGACTTGGCATTTTGAAATAGTAATTCTAACCTTTATAAACTGTCTGAAGATCCAATAACATGTTTTTTTTTTCTCTGCTCATTTCAAAGTGTCCAGTTTGAGTATCTATGTTTTGTAGATTAAATCATGATAGTATATATTTTGTTGTAAGGATGTGCTATAACCTGATTTGGTTTATACTTGATGCTGGTACTGATTGGAACAGTATACAAACAACATATTTGGGGGAACTTAGATGTACAAGTTTGCTGTAAGAGAATTTTTTTTTTCTTCTGGCAAATGCATTTTAAAAAGAAAGATTAATGTTGTTGTGAAACTTTTTTTTTTTGCAGTGTATGATTTTATCAATCCTTGTTAGTGATGTTTTGTCCAATACATTTTTATATTGTAGCTTAGTATACAGAAAAGAAAACAAAAGGAATGTGCAAGGAAATTTCTAAAGATTAATGCTAAAGGGGTACAATACATATGTCGCCATGTGAAAATGTTAATATAGGAAATTTCTCATTTTACAAGAGTATAAGAGTTTATTAACAATTTCTGTTACTTTTTTGTTGTCCGTGATAGAGGCACGTGGTGGATTTCAACTTGTCAGATTTCCAGTCGGGGCTGACACTGTATGCGCATCAGAGAAGGGTAAGTGATAATTTCCAGTCGCCATGTGATAATTTCTGACGAGCACAGCATGCACATCAGAGAAGGGGAAGTGATATTTCTGGTTTCTCGCTGGTACTGTACCAAAAATTTGTGATTTAGTAAATTGATCTATCTTTGTTTTTTCAAATACCTGATTAGCATATAAATGTAGGTTCATAAAAGAGGGGAGTACGGTTAAGTGTCATGGGGGTGGTAAAACGATATGACTGCTTGCTAATGATTGTACCACCTTAAGAGCCGGTATCGACTGGCTGCCAGTGGGCTCGGTTGCTTCTCATCAGTTTTAGGTACCGAATCTCCATCTTCGATTTAGAAATTCACCATCTCCATGTTTGGTTATTGCATCATTGCATGCTATTTTTGTTTACTGAGTTTTTCGTAAATATTTTAGCTGTTAATGGCGTATTATAATTTGTTTTCTTCCTAAGATTAGTAAGAACTAAAAGCTTTTCTCTTGTGTGATTGTATTTGCCAATTTTGTTTGATGAGGTGCAAGTGAAGACGGGAGAAATCTGCTCCTTTTTGAATTTACACAAAGGAGTGATAACTTGTCTAATTGGGAAACTCTCTGATGCTTTCTGCTTTTTATTTTTTATTTTTATTTTTTTAAAGGGATGATGATGACTTGGGCCTTAATTCAATCTTTGAACTTTCTGAAAAGAATTTTTTTTTTTATAGAAAACTTTTATGAAATTTTGATCTTCTTTTGTATTTTAAACAATAAACATGCATTGTACTTGTTTTGTGGTGAAGACCCAGTGATGGCATTATAAGTACAAGAACTGAGATCCAAAAAAGAATGTTCTCTGTTGAAGCTCGATAAGATGTACTACAAGAATTATGCTTGCACTGAAATTACGAAGTTGTGATGGGGTATAAATCACTACTTTCGAATGGTTCAAAATTTTAGATCATGTGATTTTCTATTTATCTGAAAAAAAGTAAAAAGAATTATAAAAAAAATGTACAATTTGGTCTCCAAGTACATTTTTATATGGAGATCATGTTGAACGGTTCGGATCGATTATTTGGACTGTTAACGGAGATATTAATCCATAGCACAGACCGTTCCGTGCTTTGCAAAGTACCATAGCCTCACTCCATATATAAATTTGGTGGAATTTCATGTATACCCCTCAAATTGGTCGGTTTCCGAGGGAAAATTTGTCATTTCTCTACTGCTAACACTTACACAAGTATATATCCAAATGTTATGATGTTGGAGTCCACATCAGCTGCCACAGAAGTGATAACAGTTTGCTGCCACAGCTGCATAGGAAGAGTATCCTCTCGAATATGTGAAAAAGATTCCCTTCACTTTACGGTTTGAGATTTACTCTCAGCCGCTTTGAGATTCGGGCTAGCACATGGGCAGTATTATTTGGGCTTTGAGATTCGTGCAAAGTTAAAAGAATGGTCTGGATCCATTAATTCTAAAAGATTCCCTTTTACAGTACTGGGGAGGATGTGAATTCCAGCTGCAAAGTGAACCATGTACATTTTTATATGGGCCCCAGAGAACAGCATGTTTAAGTAAAATTATGAAGTTTGCTGAGGGTCTTCACAACACTTTTAGTATAGGCTTCTTGGTTTTGTTGAATCCCTTTCCTTTTGCTTAATATTGTTTCTTATTTTAAATGATTGTTTCATTTTTTTAACCAGCTGTGAGGGACTTCTTTATTCCTTTTTAGCTAACTTTGTATTTGTCTATAATATCAGCACCGGATTTTCTTAAAATTACTGTTTGCTACATTGACCTATTCGATGCCAGTGATACATTATTTTGTGCGAATATTAGAAAGCATTCTTGTGATTTCTCTATATTGTCACTACCACTAAGCTATAATTTTGCTTTTGTTGTCACCTCAATGTTGTAATCCTTTAATTAATTTTCAATTTTGCTTTTAATGCACACTGTTACTTTCCATTTTAGCATTGTTGTTTGGGTTAATGGTTTTCTGTTTTTTTATATTCATATGCTCATTTTTATTAGCAAATCACTCTGCCTTTGCTGGTAAATTTGCCAATGGCTGTATTTTTGTCTTAAATTTTATAGTTAATTACCCTTTCAATTCAATTTGATAAAATGTTGTTAAATTTTCTTATAAAAATATTTTCTTGTACATATATATATTTTTTAAAAGTTACATTAAATTTACTGTTGCAAAGGCCCGATGATGATGCAAGTATAAGAACATATGGAGATATGAGAAACTGTACTCTGTTGGAGCCCGATAAAAATGTACATATGATTTGTCACATGCAAAAGGTTTGCTGATCGGGACTTGATATCCTTTCTAAGACTATGGTATTGTATATGATTGGTGTGCTGCATGAAGTCAAACCTGCTCTGTTAATATCTTTACCTCATTGTAAATGAATTCGCATCCCCTGAGATATCCCAAATTTTGAGTTGGATCAGTGAAAAATTCAGGCAGTTTGTAACAATAATACTGTCCCGTGCAGTCCAAATAGGCACCGAATCAAATATGGCCCAGCTTTATATAAAATTAAATCTTCAGTTATCTCTTTTTTGTGAAAGATTCACAGAGGCTGTGAAGTCATGAGAGGATCCGTATCCTCCTAGGTACCTGACTCAAGCAAATTGAAACGGACGGCCCAGATTAATTCTATCTGGGCCAAACTCAATCCGTCTCCTATGGAGACTGTAGGGGGTCTGTTTTGAGATTCATGCCATGTTAAAAGAACCGTCCAATCGTAATTGTCTTCAATCAGGTAACCTGAGGTGATGTGAATTCATCGTGAGAGGGGCTCGACCTCAGACACATATGGTGATCAAGGTACCCTGTGCATTGAAGCAGATTGTGCTTGCAGTTAAGTTGTTTGCTAAATGCCTCTCATGGGATGCACTCCTAATTTGATCATTTAAAGGACTCTAATCGAATGTCTTTGCAGCACTGGGGATACCAGACTTGGGCTTGAGCTGTGTTGTCAGATGGCAAGAAAAGATGGTTGTTGCAAGCCTAATGTTATTACTTACAACACTCTTATCCATGTCTTTTGCAAAGAGGGTGAGATTGGTACAGCTATAGAAGTGAAGCGATCACTTGTACAAATCTCATTGATGGCCTTTGCAAAATTGGAGATGTTATTACAGCACGTAAGGTGTTCGAACAAAAGCCTGCTTGTGGACTTGTTTCCAATTTGCATACTTATAGCAGTCTTATTCATAGTGCTCTGAGGATGTTTCATGAAATGGTTGATAAAGGTGTTGTTCCAGGTGTGCTCACCCACAACATTCTCAGGCATAGTCTCTGTGAAATTGGTGTCAACTTATCTTTACATTTATATCTGGGCTCCAAGAACAGCGAGTTGAAACATATTAATTTACTGAGGGTCCTGATAACAGTATATATGTTTCTTATTTCTTATTCTTTTTTGTGCTTTTTTGTGATATTTTGGGTTCTTCTGGATCTCCTTTAATAAAGATGACTGCTCTTATGGACATCGAGTAATTTGTTCATCTTGATTTTTTTTTTTTACTGAAGAGTCTTAAAACTTGAGCTAATATTTTTGAATTTCAAAGAGGATAATGACTTGACCAGGAATTTCTCTGTGCTATTTTCTTCTTATTCAATTACTCTTTGAAAGGTATTTGGCCGACATTTTTATTAATATCCAAAGTTAATTAAAAATATTAAATGTATCCAAACTTTCTAGGTATTTTTAAATATGCCCAAACTGGTCAAAAAATAGACGGTTGGATTAAAAATTCGGACCGGTTAGGAGATTTTTTTTTTTTTTTTAATATTTGTTAGATTACTTCTTTTGATGTATAATTAGTATAATTACTTGAAATTATGTTAAATTAGTATAATACGCTAAATTAATTGAAATTATGTTAAATTACGCTAAATTACGTAAATTATGCTAAATTACGTCAATTATGCTAAATTACGTTAAATTACGTTAATTACGCTAAATTATGTTAAATTACGTTAAATTACGTTAATTATACTTAAATACGTTAAATTAAGCTAATTATACTGAAATATGTTAAGTTACGCTAAATTACCCTAATTTACACTAAATTACATTAATTATATTGAAATACGCTAAATTACGCTAAATTAGGCCGATTTAGTGTCATCTTTCATAAATCATAAAAAATAGTACAAATTTCAAAAATAGTAAAAATTAATATTTTACAAGTTCATTATATAACCAATTTACTGAGCTACTTAGATCGAAAAATAAAAATAAAAATCTTAATCAAAAACTTCAACTTAAGTTTTGAGGCTCTTGTTTTTGTTTTTTGGCAATTTTGAATTTCGAAAAACAGCAAAGCGGTCATCTATGCATGCATATTTTCACAAGTTTTTCAAAAAGTGGTCATTTGCTGAAATCGGACACTCCAGTGTCGTTTTATGGCTGTTTGAAGTTTCGTCGTTGTTTTTCGCCTTCTTAATGAAGATATCGTCTCTTTTAGTGTAATATAGCGTAATTTAACATAATTTCAAGTAATTTAGCGTATTTTAGTATAATTATGCTAATTATACATTAAAAAAGATAATCTAACAAATATTTTAAAAAAAAAATAACCCTTTGACTGGCCATTTTTTGACCGGTTTAGGCATTTTAAAAAAAAATCCAGCTTAGCTGGGTATATTTAATATTTTATAATTAATTTTGGATATTATAAAAATGTCGGGTATTTGGTTAGTTCTGGCTCCAGAATTGTGTGTTTTTTTTAATTATTTTATTTAACACTTGCAAAATTTTGATTTTTCTGGCTCCAGAATGTTGCCGAAGAGAACATTTAAAATATTTTACGCTAACATATAAAATATTTTTGAAAACAATAAATTTAATTAATAATTGTTAGAAATGTTTGAAAACAATGTTGCCGAATCTCAAAACGTCTCAGTGCATTACAGTTCTAATAGGTCCGAATTCTTACCGGATGGTCCATATTAAAAACTATACAGATGTCGATTATGAAGGGAATGGGAAGGTACATGCGTACAGGAGCTTCAAAAAAGGCAGCACAGGACCATATGGGTTTAAACCCGGGATCAATTAATTAATCAGGTAGAATTGAATTTACTGAACCAATTAATAAGCATCCTTGTAAATTATTTTGCAGTTACATTACAGCAAAATTATTGGGTATCAATTGCTTAATGTTTGTAGAATGTTGGATTTTAAGCAACAAAAAAAAAAACATTTTAGCTTTAGTTTTGGCAAATTTTGGTCATATTTCTATTTATTTGATCCCCCCAAAGCCGACATTTTTAAAAATACCCCAAGTTAATTACAGATTAATAAAAATGTCCACGGTTCCCGAAAAATTTTAAAAATACCCAAACCGGCCATTTAATGGCCGGTCCCCCATTTTTTTTTTTTTTTTAGATAAATAGATAAAATGCTGAAATCTAAGACTAAAAAATCGAATTATTTTTTTAAATATTTGTTAGATTACTTTTTTGATAGCATATTTATACTAAAATACGCTAAATTACTTGAAATTATGTTAATTTATGCTAATTGGCACTAAATTACTTTAAATTATGTTAAATTTTTTTAAGAGACAAATAGCTAAAATACTGAAATATAACACTAAAAAATTGAATTTATTTTTAAATATTTGCTAGATTACATTTTATATATATAATTAACATATTTATACTAAAACACGCTAAATTACTTGAAATTATGTTAATTTATGCTGAATTACTCTAAATTACAATAATTATGTAGAATTATGGTAGAATACACTAAATTACGCTAAATTACGTATGAATAGGGATGATATCTTCACTGAGAAAGCGAAAAAACGACGGCAAAACTTCAAACGGCCATAAAACGGCGCTCGAGTGTCCGATTTACTAAAATGCAGTAAATTTACTAAAATGCTGAAATTACAATAATTATGTAGAATTATGCTAAAATACGGTAATTTACTGAGCTACGTAGATTGAAGAATAGAAATGAAAATCTTAATCGGAAATGATGCAATATGGGCCTGTGCATGCTTCATGAAAAGGAGCATAACTTTTGATCCGTCCGTCGGATCGGGCTGAAATTTTGACAGGAACTCCACAGCCCAAAACCGGATCCGAGTCTTCCTTCATGGACTTTTGGACCTTTCTTTATAATTTTAAAGTTTTTAGGGTCTTTGATGTATCTTTTATATATATTTTCTGTATCTTTTATATATATTTTCTATTTTATATATATTTTCTGTTTTGGGTAAAAATAAAAATCTCGGATTTTGCATATTTTAGCACAAAATCGGCCCTATTCATAGTGTATTTTAGTATAAATATGCTATGAAAAAAGTAATCTAACAAATATTTAACAAAACAATTCGATTTTTTAGTGTTAGATTTCAGTATTTTAGCTATTTTTCTAAAAAAAAAAAAAAAAAAAAAAAAAAAAAATCAGTACCGGCCATTTAATGGCCGGTTGGGAGATTTATTCGGTACCGGCCATTAAATGGCCGGTTTGGGCATTTTTAAAAATTTTCGGGAACCGTGGGCATATTTATTAATCTGTAATTAACTTGGGGTATTTTTAAAAATGTCGGCCCCCAAAGTGTTTGTAAACATATAAACTACTGTCCAATTAGAGCTGGAGCTTATCATCACTAGAACACAGCAATTGTAGTTTTATTCTCTAAATTTTTTTTTTCTATGTTCTGAAATCTTACTTAGTAACAATCTTATGTGCTGCTCTTCAGGGATATAGTATGTAATACTGAAATCAATTAATCCCTCTTTCTTTAACTGGATAAAGCAAACATAAATAAGAATAAGAAAATGAAGAAACTTTATTTGATAAGCCAGAAGATTCAGTTTAAAAACCTTAATGTACTTAGCTTCAAATTTAGACAACTTCATTGCAATTAGCAAATTACAAAAAAGTACTTCAAAAAAAATCAAAACAGACAACTTCATTTAAAGACAACCATATATGGTTACTTAGATAACTAATTAAGAATTTTAAAATTAACAAGGAGATTACAGACATACATGTACCTCCATATGTTGTTCTGTAAACCCTAATGGTACCAAAAGGTAAGTACCATGCACTTCGCCTCTCTTCCAGTACTCCTTGATGGAAACGGCTTGCGAGTTCAATTGCACCGAGCTTGTAATACAATTCTCACGAGTAATCACCTTAAGTTCATATGGAAAAATATGTTGGCCCCGATGGGACAGATCAATGTAATACAAAGAGAGAGCATTCCCAACATTACAGATGGGTTCCTTCACAAGGAGAAATAGATCTTCACCCGGTCCAAGAAGGATATAATAAAGATCCTCTTTTTTAAATCGTACATAGAAGGTTTGACCATAACTGCATTTCCTGCAAAGGTTCAGGTGGTCTTTCAAGAAATGTGCCTGCCATTCTCCTACAACATTGTACATAAACAAGTAAAGGAACCAAAATAAGCTTTGATTTTACCAACCAATACTTGGTACCACTGCCATTCCAAAATATTACTCCATGTGTTTTTGTGCTTATGGTCAATATTTTGCTTATGTGTTAGTGGATTAGTTGTATTAATACCAAGACAAAAGAGGATTAACCAGAAAAAAGGTGCACCTGATAAGGCCTTGTGAGCACAGCCTGGAATTGGGCATAAAGACGGGCCGAACTCACACGTATCAGTGTGCACTTGCATCTGTGAGTATGATATGGACTGACGGCAACCTAAATTGGTGTAAGTGCAAGGGAGATGTGCAGCTTCTAAAACCTTCTCCAGTGCGATGCTGCGGGTCACTACCGGAAACTTGCAGATGTGACACTGGTGCTGTAGTTTTGACCAGCAGGAGGGACACGCCACATGACCATTCTTACACTGTCAAAAGTGAATTTGTAATTTGTTTAGTTTTTGCTTTTGCAATATGAGGTAAGAACAGAAAATGCTTTCGGTTATCATCAAATGTTAGAGATGAGGGAAAAAGTTAAGGAAACTGAACAAGAATCCAGTGCATGCACACCAATGCTAATTGCTGAGAGAGAATGAAAACAAGACCTTGAAAATAAAAAAAATACCTGTTTAACTGGAGAGCACAAGGGATGAAAGCAAATGGAGCAGTCCAGTAAGTCGGGATCGATCCTGACTTGAATCTCTTTTTCTGCACCAGTCTCTTTTCGAGTAGGAGGATTAGAAGTCTCTCCTCCTCCGGTTTGAGTCTTTCTCCTCTTCGGCGCCATGATAAAAGCTATAAATAAATATAGATGTCTCAAATCAAAGCAAATATTCAAAATCCACTAAATTAAATTTAAGTCTCAAATCAAAGCACCTAAGGTTCATTTCAGTTTTAATTTCTTTTCCAACTACCCCAGTAGACCCAACCATTTATTTGCTATTCATAATTTTGATTTCAGTCGAGGCCATCCCAGCTATTTATACAAACTTGTGCTTAAGCCCATCTGACAAGAAGTATTTACCACAGTTTTGAAATTTATAAAGATAGACCTTCTAAATTTTGAAAATTTCACAATTCAATGGAGTTTGTATAAGCAAATACTAGAAATCCAAAATGCTTTATAACAACAAATTACATAACGCTGGTACAAAGCCTTGTAAATCAGTACCACAATGAAAGAAAAGTGATGTGGATGAGAGTAAAAACAAAACCGGGTTCAGATCCAATAAAGGAATTTGAAAATAGAAAATATTCTTTTAATATCAATCATTACCAAACTCCTTTCTAATTCATTTCAGCATTATATCAATGTTTGAATCAATCTCATTTATTTTCAAAGTCAACCATAATTAGAAAAGGAAATGATTATCAATGATCATTTTAAGATTAGAATCGGCAAGAGTGTGGAGCCAAAATGGAATTTCTAAAATCTTAACTATTTGACTAATTTGTAACAATAGAAAGAGACTTATTTGTACCATTTCATTAAACACAAATTTCAAGACTGGTATTGGTTAGCACTTAATCACATAGGAGTATGGGGAGAACAATCAGATTTATTTAGAAATTTCAAATTTTCAATTGCCCAGTTACTCAAAACCAACAAGCATTTAAGGAAATTTTACAAACATGTACCATATCCAAATTCTCAAACAAGGAACTAGGCAAGAAATAAAATTGCAATTTAACTCAAAAGGCAACACCAACCAAATTATCAAGCATAGCAATTATGTGTTGACTGTCAACAGTAATCAGGTTTAAACCCGATATAGAAACAATAGAGAAAAAGAGAAAAAATAATAATTTATGTAATATTACTCCATAAAAACTTGTTCTCCTTTTCAGTTCAATAAATTAGGTATAAATTTCAGTTTCAATTGTAATCTCATAGAAATAAGGAGAACAAGTTCCAGTAGCAATCAAAAGAAGAGTTAATACAAAGGCCTTACTTGGAAGCATAGATTTATTTGGGAGAGGGAGAGTAGAGATAAGTTGAGAGGAGGCATCGTAGTATTTTATAGTGAAGAGAGCCTCGGGGCAGTCGTGAGTGCTTCCACGATAGCAACGAGGAGAGGGAAGAAAGAGAGGGAGAATTTATTTGCATCAATTATATCGTTGTCAAGTGTCAACAAAAGAAATGTCACTATCTTAGCCCATAAACTGAGCCCAACACCAATTTAATAGCCCACTTACCACAGGCAAAAGAAAAAAAAAGTGCCTGCTTCCGTCGATAGTAAGTTAATAACTAGATAGATAGATTATTACAAACTAATGATGCATAAGACATGTCAACTGATACAATTTTAATGGTTGAATCTACATTAAACAGTACACAACTCATATAGAGCTAATGGCTAGTTGCTACACTCAAACAAACACAATCCAAATATGTTCATATATATAACAGCTAGTGGCGCTTAATTTTGACAAGGAATTAATTGTCACCTAAACGAACACCATTCGCCTCACAAAACTTGCTCCACCCCTTACCAATATTATTGTATTTGCCACAAACTTTGTATTTCACAAGGTATACATCTAGCATTTCTTTCCTTACTGTGGCCATGCCGTGTGTGAGTTGATATTGTGAGTTGTCACAGAATACCTTTGTCAGGGGCTGGAAATAAATAAGAGTCAATGAGGAAATTAGAAATTTTTCTTACAAGGAAAATATGAAATAGGAGAATAAAAAATAGAAATGCCAAGACTCTTGGGGTGCAAACGGGTCGGATATTATCCGTCTGTATCCGGATCCGGATCCAAAAATTAGATACAAATATCCGATATCCGAAAATCCGTATGGATACGGATACCGATATGGTTTCAAATTTTAATTATTTGTATCCGAAGAGTAGATATATACCATATAGTTTAATATATATTATGAAAAAAAATTATGTTATTCACCATTATAAAAAGAGGATATCTGTATCCGTTTAATATCCGATCTGTATCCGTATCCGTCTAATATCCGATCCGTATCCGTAATCCGTATCGAAAAATAAAAGCGGATACGGATATGGTTTTACCACTATCCAATCCGTATCCAATCCGTTTGCATCCCTGCCAAGAGGAACATCTGTTGTATTATGCTTATTTGTTTTATTTTTAGATTGCAGGAAAAAGTGAAGATGCGTACCATGTACCTGAGGTTGTAGTCCTCATTTGCATTCTTCACAAGTTTAGATCTGTTGTTTGATATTTTGCCTCTCTGGTTTACCCCTCTGTTTGCTATTGTGCCATTACACAGCTTACTGTTATTATTTGAATTCTGGGTCATCCTATCCACATTAGAAGGTATTGCTGCGGCATATATAATAAATGTATACTAAAATTAGAAAATTTGAATAAATTTTAAGATCAATGGAGCCAATATTTATATTTTAATTGCTTCACACTGATAGCCTGATACCAATCGTGTCTAATATTATACACTTAAAATTTCACGCTGAATGTATACCAGTTAGATCGAAATTTGAAATAGTGCATTAAATTCATTCATAAATGACCAACCTTTCTTGCCCTTTTTATCCTTCAGATCTTTTCACTCTAGTTGTCTTAGGCACTATATTAAGAAAAACAATTAAAACTTGATAAAATTATTATGTCCAATAATTGAAAAACTTGACTGAATAATTTTTTTGGATAAATTTCGTTGGAGGTCACTAAACTTTACTCTTTGTTACGAATTAGTCACTCAACTTTCATTTGTCCCTCACTTGTCATTGAACTTTGTATTTATTCAGATTAAGTCACTCTTTTACATATTTACCATCCAAAAACTTAATGTAATATGATATAGACTCCAACTCATCATGTGTAATAACATGATAACATGTGTAAAATATTTTTTACCCCCTCAACCCCACGTCTCTCTCTGTGTTGCGTTTTCCTTTGTCCCACACTTCATTTCTTCTGCCTTCCCTTCCCTTTTCCTTCCTTCCAGCAACTTACTCTTTTTTTTAAACAAATGACGGCTCCAGCTCCATCTTAAATTCTTCTACCAGAATCCTAATTATGATTAAATTATTGGCAAATCCATATTCTAGCCATTGGGTTGTGCTTTTGAACAAACCCAATGTTACTTCATATTGATTTTATAGTTATTCTAATTTCTATTGCAAATTAATTACTTGAGACCGATGTTACTTTCTTTCTCTTTTTGATAATCTGTAACTTATCCATTTATCTTTCTCTAAGCAAATTATTAAGTATTTTACATGTAAGATTTTTACATAATACTTCTATGGGCTTTTATTCATAATTAGTCAATCAATGTCAACACAAACTGACATAGATCTAAAAGTTACAATTGGTACAGGGCTACAGGCATATCTTATATCTCTGTGTGTACACTCAAAAGTACCCAGTATCATAGACAACAACTGCAATTTTCTGTAGGAACAAGCTGAGAATTTGTCAATTCATTGCAAGTAATTGGCATTTGAGAAATGAGACGGTTTATGGGGTACTATGAATCCTCCTCCAGTAATCATCTCAAATTTTTGTACTAGTAGTCATCTCACATTTTTGTCCTGGTACTCACCCTCTATACCGGTACAAACCCTTTGAATCAAGCTGGTAATCAGCCAACAATGAAAATACTTCAATGATGGATCCTGGAGTCAAATAGCCGATGGAATGGAATTAATATGAAGAGAAGTTAGAAGAAATGAAGAGTCGGAGAAAGGAAAAGAGAGGGGGGGAGGGGTTTGGTGGATAGAAATATCTCATGTCCCAAAAAAATTTATACAAGATAAATTGGAGTCCATGTCATATTCTGTTAAGTTTTTTGATGAAAAATGTAATAGAGTGGCTTAATTGGAACAAATACAAAATTTAATGGCTTGTAAAGAAAAAATAAAAATTGGTGACAACTTCGTGACAAAGAGCAAAGTTTAGTGATCTCGGAGTAAATTTACCCTACCTTTTTCAAGAAACGGACGCAATCAAATATCCGACGAATTACAGTAATAAGCAGAAAAAAAATATTAAATTAGTATTGGCAACAGGAATCCCAGTACCGACTCCAATTGAACTTAATTATTGGCCCGTGATTTTTATTAATATCCAAATTTAATTAGAAATTAATAAAAATGCTTAAGTATTTTGGAAATTATTAAAATTACCCATACCGGCTATTTTTTTTGGCCGGTTTTAATTGATTTCAGTATCCGTCAGAAAATAGCCGATACTAAATAATTTTTTTTAAAGACAAATAGCAAAATTCTAACACTAAAAAATTGAATTTTTTTTAAATATTTGTTAAATCATTATTTTTATATATAATTAGCATATTTATACTAAAATACGCTAAATTACTTGAAATTATGTTAAATTACGCTGAATTACACTAAATTACGCTAAATTACAATAATTATGCTAAATTATGCTAAAATACGATAAATTACACTAAAATGACGACGAAACTTTAAACGGCCATAAAACGGCGCTCAAGTGTCTGATTTCAGCAAATGACCACTTTTCGAAAAGCTTGCAAAAATACGCATGTGTTAGTACCCATGATACCAGATTTTGAAATTTAAAATTGCCAAAAAACAAAGGGAAGAGCCTCAAAAGTGGTCAATCTACGTAACTCAGTAACTATTTATTTCTATTGTTCAATCTACGTAACTCAGTAAATTAGTTATATAATAAACTTGTAGAATACCAATTTTTATTATTTTTAGAATTGTTTACTATTTTTTATGATTTATGAAAGATGGCACAAAATCAGCCCTATTCATACGTAATTTAGTGTAATTTATCGTATTTTAGCATAATTTAACATAATTATTGTAATTTAACGTAATTTAGTGTAATTCAGCGTAGTTTAACATAATTTCAAGTAATTTAGAGTATTTTAGTGTAAATATGCTAATTATATCTCAAAAAAAAAATCTATCAAATATTTAAAAAAAATCGATTTTTTAGTGTTAGATTTCAACATTTTTGCTATTTATCTCTAAAAATAAAAATAAAAATAATTAGTACCGGTCATTTTCTAACCGGTACCGAAATCAATTAAAATCGACCGGTATGAGTAGTTTTAATAATTCCCTTAGGCATTTTTATTAATTTCTAATTAACTTTGAATATTAATAAAAAATAGCGGATTATAGGCAATCAAATTAAAGAATTTCTCGCATCTCCTGTCTTCTTCTACCGACTGTAATTGGCTTTCACCTTGTCGTTTCTTTTCCGATTAAAAGGAAGGGTTGCCTTAAAATCGGACCAAAGTACCACCACACTCTACTTCGTACTTCTCCCCAACTCAACAAAATTAGTCCCAGCGCGGGGACGCAACTCCTGTCTTCCTCTCCTCTACTCTCAGCTCACCTCCTCTCTCAAGTATCTCTTGCAATTGAATGTTTGTCAAAATGCTCCTGAGGAGTATTGTCGCTTCAAGCAGCTGGAATCACTTGTAAAAGAAGGCTGTCGGTTGAGCACCCCTCACTATTGAAGAACTCTTTGATTTATCAACCGGCTGTTGGCCGCAAGAACCTGGCACTGTCCATCAGAAGCAATTCTAAGGTAACCACCGATCTGGCACCTGAATGAACATTAACAATTTGGGGTCCTCTGGGCGTGCACGTTAGCTGCTTGACAAAATGTCCCACAGAGAATGAGAACCTTTCTGTTGGGAACTATCATTTAGATTTCATTTCCCAAATGGATAAATAACAAATAAAACCAATTATTTGCAGTTGTGAAGCTGGATTTCTTTAGGAAGAAAATAGAGGTTTAGGTTATGAACCACAACAACCAGTTTAGTAAGGTTGAAGACAAAAATATAAGAGAATGAGAGAACACTAAAGTTACTATTTATTTGAATATGTACTAGTTTATGAGTTATTAGGTTTCTGATAGTTCTTAGGATTACCGCATGTTACCACAGCATCTAAGCTTAGTTTGAAGGTTACAAGCATAATGGTGACATTATATTTTAGAATAATTATTTCAGTACCCACGCTACAGTACCCGCACTGTACGCGCTACAATACCCGCACTGTACCCGCACTGTACGCGCTACAGTACCCGCACTGTACGAGCTACAGTACCCGCATTGTTATTTTAGGAAAATTCATATATCATATGTAGTTCATTGTATAGGTATAAATACTTGCTTTATTTGAGCTATATACTTCACAGTATTACTATTAAAATTTGTAAAACAAAATTGCAGTTTTGGAACAGTTGCGGTCCCCACATGCCGTTTAAGTGGTCCTTTAATGCCGGTACAACACGAGAAATTTTAATTTCAAAAAAATGTGCGGGTACAGTTATTTTAGGAAAATTCATATATCATATGTAGTTCATTGTATAGGTATAAATACTTGCTCTGTTTGAGTTATATACTTGACAGTATCAAAATTTCTAAAACAAAATTACAGTTTTTGAAATAGTTGCGGTCCCCACATGCCGTTTGAGTGGTCTCCTAATGCGGTACAACATGAAAAATTTTCAAAAAAAAGTGCGGGTACAATTATTTTAGGAAAATTCATATATCAGATGTAGTTCATTGTATAGGTATAAATACTTGCCCTGTTTGACCTATATACTTGACAGTATTACTATTAAATTTGTAAAATAAAATTACAGTTTTAGAATAGTTGTGGTCCCCACAAGCAGTTATGGCAGTTTAGGTGTGGGTACAGTGCAGGTACTGTAGCGTGAGTACTCATATCAGCTTCCTATATATTATTGAATCATGTAAAGACAATTCATTGTTAGATCAAGTATTTACTTAAACATAATATCTTTATGAGCATGTTACAGTACCAGTTGCAATCAAGGACTCTAATATCAGGTTATTTTGCAATTGAGCTGATCAAGTTTGGTACCGACATGTGCTGGTTATCACTGTGCATGCACACTATCTGCTGGCACAGATCCATTTTGTAAGGTTAATTTTGATCTTCAGATTTCTTTCGTTTAATTTTCTCCAGGAGTAATTGGTTTGTTGGGACATAAATTAGACTGGTATTAGAATTCTTATACGTAATTTGTGAGAGGCATCGAATCTGTTTGTGAGAGGCATCGAATTTGTGAGAGGCATCGAATTAGACTGGTATTAGAATTCCTTTTCAATTGAGATGGTTTAATTAACTTTAGTAGGAGTAATTTGTTTGTTGGGGGAATAAATTAGGCTGGTGTTATGATGTTTAATCGAAATTGTTGAGAGGCATCGAATCTGATACAAGTCTTGCTGTACCAATTCTAGAGGCACCACTTTTTTAGTATGGTACCAGGAGTTATTTTTTAGAGCCTCAACTAAGCACCGATTTGTCAAGTGAACAAAAAGAAATCAGACACAGTCCCAATTAACTTCTAAAATCTGATTCTTAAGGTTGAACTTTGTTTCATGCAGACTACAGGTTTGTTAATTTGTATAAGAGGACTGGTCAGAAAACATTAATTTAAGAAATAGGAGTTCTTATTTTGCCTTTTGCTACATTCAGTATGATTTATTGTTTTATAGCTTTTACTCATTGGTTGCTTGTTGATTATTTAGATCACTTTGCTCGTTGACCAAATCCCTAGAATGGAAAAATGACCAAAAAGCCCTTCTGGAAGAGTCCAATTTGATGCAGAATCTAAACCCCTCCTAACACAAAAGGGCATAACCTAACATTACTCTATGTGGTACCTATTGTACTGACCTGGAAGACTTGAGCACTTTATGTAAAATCTATTTACCATTCTTTCATTTTTTTTTTCAGGTAATCCATTGATAAATTATAGCACACCTTCAGTAACATCCCTGCAGTTGACCTCTCCTCTCTGGATTTCTGTCTACCCTAGTTAAACAAATAGGTGTATCTGTCCATTGTAACCATTTCATCCCATGGCCATGGGGACCCACCAGCTGGAATTACTTGTAAAAGAACGTTATCGGTCGGGCACTCTTACTATTAAAGATGCACTTCAATTTTTTGATCACTTGCTGGTCGCTAAGAACCCAGCACCGTCCATTTATTCCTTTACTCAACTCTTTACAGCCATAACTCGTATGAAGAACTCAAACAATCGTTATGCAACTGTCTTTTCACTCTTTAACCTCTGGACCCAATCAAGAGGGGTCTCACCGTCACCCAACGTTTGCACCTATAGTGTCTTGATCAGCTACTGTCTCCGAATTAATCAGCCGAGACTAGGCTTGGTTTTCTGCGGTTTATTAAGGGCGGGCAGAGAGCTGAACCTAACATCTTCAATCCACTACTTAAGGGCCTTTGTTCTGAGAATAAGATTAGTGAGGCCGTAGCCATGGCGTTCAATAAAATGCCAAAGCTGGGTTGCACACCTAACGTGATCTCCTACAGCACTGTTATAGATGGCCTTTGTAAAGAAGGTGCAGTTAGTAAAGCAATTAGTTTGTTTGAGCGAATGCTTTCAGAGGATATTGCGCCAGATGTAGTGACATACAACTCTCTGATTGACGGCCTTTGTAAATAAGGCGCAATTAATAAAGCATTTAGTTTGTTTGAGCGAATGCTTTTAGAGAGTATTGTGCCAACTGTAGTCACATACAACATAGTAATTAATGGCATGTGCAAGGAAGGAGATACTGAGAAGGCAGAGAAACTGTTGTGCTACATGATTTCTCAAGGACTTCAACATGATGTTGTGACCTATAATACTCTTGTGGATGGGTTGTCCAAGAAAGGGCAATTGGGCAAGGCCGTGGAAATGCTCCAGTCCATGGTTTCTAAAGGACATGATCCCAATGTTGTGACCTATAATACCATCATAGATGCACTATGCAAGGAGGGGGAATTGAAAAGGCAGAGGAGCTGCTGTGTATTATGGTTTCTAGAGGTAAAAATCCTAATGTTTTAACCTAACTCTTATAGATGGGCTCTGCAGGATGAATAAATTAGAAAAGGCAAAGAAGTTGCTGAATGAGATGGTTTCAAAGGGAATATTGCCTGACACCGTGACTTGCACTATAATTGTGGATGCACTTCGTAAGAAGGGGGAAGTTGACAGGGCAGAAAAACTACTATATAATATGCTTGATGAAGGTGTCACACCTGATCTCATTACATATACTAGTGTTTTAAATGGATATTCTAAGCTAGGCTGTTGGAAAGAGTCAATTAGAGTTTTCAAGGATATGGTTGATCGAGGTTTTTTGCCGAATGTGGTAACATTTGGATCATTGATGGATTCTATGTGCAAACAAGGCCAAACCAAGGAGGCTCAAAAGTTGCTTGACTTAATGGTAAGGAGAGGTATAAAACCAGATGATGTATCATATCAAATCCTGCTTCTTGGCTATTCAAATGATGGCACTATTGATGATGTGATGAATATCCTAGATAGAATGCATCTCAATCATGTAGCACCAGATCTCTCTACTTACACTTCCTTGCTCAAAGCATATACTAAGAAGAGAAAAGTAGACGCAGCTATGAGTGTGCTGAACAGAATGAAGCAAGAAGGGGTGAAACTCGATTTAGCTGCCTCTGCACCGGTTTTAGAATTGCTTTTGAAAATGGGACAAGATGATGATGCAAGAAATCTCATGGAGCAGACAATTAGAAAGACTAATGATTGAAGTGCTGAGTTTGGTTGAAGATAGCTCATTTGAATTTGGATAATCATTTTATGTACTTTGGACATTTCACTACTCTAATTAACTGAAGGGCTTGTACTGCTCTGTTGCATATTACTTTATAAACGGATTTGGTTGATGTTTAATTCTCTGTGAAATGATCTTTGAGCCATTATTTGATTTTACCAGTTAATGTATCTCATCCTCCCAACTTATATTATATATCCTATAAATTGGGTTCATGGTGTGCGATCCCCTACAAGTTTACATAATAAAGAGGGCTCCAAGCATTGGTATTTGCCAACTAAGCAAACAGGTCAATATGATGTGTTCTTATTATCAATGCTACTGGATGTCTTAGCAAGTACTGCAGAGGCGTTTTATACAATTTGTAATAGAAATACCCATACAAGGCGTTGCAAGGAACTTGCAACATCGTGAAGACCGCTCACCGTCAGTTACCATCACCGGTTACGCAGGCGTCACCCCTTATAGTGAGACTTCTCTCATGAATGCCGTCGCGATCCAACCTGTTTCTGTAGCCATTGAATCAAGTGGATATTCTTTTCAACTTTACGCGAGTGAAGTTTTTACTGGCTCATGCGGGACGAGTCTAGACCACGGCGTGACAGTAGTTGGGTACAGCAAAAGCGTAACCCCTCACTACTGGATAGTGAAGAACTCGTGGGGTACATCTTGGGGCGAGTCTGAATACATCAGGATAAAGAAGGACATTACCAGCATAGCAGGCTTGTGCGGTATCGCCAATGAACCCTTTTATCCTACCAAGTGATTTTGATGATGAGCATGACTGTCAAGACTTGTTCTTTACATTTCATTGGATACAACTGCTACTTAAGTGACAAATGAGCCTCTGAATAAAAATTAATGTATGCATGTGTGTTTTGTGGAAAGAGATCTATCAGTGAATAAAACAAATGGAAGTTTGTATCAAAATAGTTCTATATTCGTTCTATATCGTTTATGTATTGTTGGAACGATGTTGGAAAGCGCGAGACCTATACTTTTGTTTTAAGTCTAGTTCTATCTTCTTCAAGTATTAGTCACAGAAACACTCTAATGTAATGGATCTTAAGAAGAAAAACATAATAAATTCATCACATAATGTCACAAATGTTATAAATGGAGCTTATCCAATGACATGCGCATCAACACTTCAAGAAAGAAGTAACAAAACATAACATAGATAAACAAATTAAATAAGCGGCGTTTCGTAGGAGATGCCAAAAGAAGGTGACTTTTAATTAACTTCAACATAATGTATTACTCAGGAAATTAAATGACCAAATATACCGAAAACAACTTGTATGAGTCACTTTTATTTATCACGAAAGTACTCGATTTCTGCTTACTGTAAGAAATTGCTCCTTGTAGACGAAAAACGACAAAAGCTGGATTGCTAACTTCAAAATATATTTTGATTCAATAAACAACAATGCGATTCTTCGAGGTGATTCGATATACAACCTGCATATAATTTTTCAAGACAATATATTCTACGATATGTCATCCGCTGTTACCGTTTTTTCCTCTACTAAACCACAAGTAATTGAATAGAACGTTGTTTGGTCCTTGACATTAATTTATGCCTGAAGAATTAATACAATAACGACAACACATATTCGTACAACATAGAAATACAAGTTTTTTTAATTACAGTTTAAACAACAGAAAATTATTTTCATCATAAAAACAAGCGTTGTGAAGCGAGCAGGGCTTTGCTTTTTTTTCATTACGGATAAAACATTTGTTTAATTCTTTCGCAATTTAGGTCGCCGCAGTGATATCATATTCTGTAACTGATAAGCCTCAATTATATATACTTTTGATTAAGGTTTAACCTAAAAAACTAAGTCAATTTCCTTGTATTTTAGTGTAAATTTGTGTTAAAATATGCCAAGAACCAAGTTACTGTCAAAGTCTATTTGAATTACAGGAAATGGAGCAAATTGTAGATCTTCTCGCAAGCTTTCTGAAAAGTGGTAGCACACTGAAAACGGAGTTACGGATGATGATCTATGCCCATTTGAAGTTCAGTTTCACAGAAATCCAGAGAGTTTTGCGGCCTGTACAAAAATTTCGTACAGGCCGCACAACGGGTCGCACAAAATTACAGCTGCCGACACACAGTTCGTATTTTGGCCATATTTTGGTCATACGAACTCCGATTTGGGTGAATCAAAGCTTGACAGAATCAGGACAAAAATATCTACAACTTTTATGAAGGAAACAAATCTAATTTCGGAATGTAGAATTTTGTGCAGCCACACCAATGGCAGCACCAGCCTAGATTTGGACAGATTTTATTACCAACTTCGCCCGATTCACTTCCAGATCTGGTTTGCTTGCTCCCAGAGGCACGGAAATTACTATTTAATAGCAGGAGGCAGCAGGAGAAAAGATCTTCTTCTTCCACCTTGTTCTTAGGTTCTATTCTTCTAAACTTCTCCATTTTTATTCCCTCTTCCCCACAAATCAAAGGCTTTTGGGATTGAAGGATTGAAGACTGATTCGAGCGAGCAAATACCGAAAACAAGGAGCGGCGACTAGGAGATTGGTGTATTCTCTTCTCTTATTTGTTTATCTAGATTTTTAGTCATATTTTCTCTTTTGTATCTCTTGGATGTTAGTGCACCTATGAGATGCTAGATTCATCTCTAGAGGCTTAGGCTTCATCATGAACTTGTATTAGATTCTATCTTAATTGGATAATATTTCTATGTGATGATTGTTTGTTGATTGATTAGTCTTGTTGATTTTATAATTCATGTGCTTAAGTGATTTGTGATTTATTAATTAGTGTCCCGCTTAGGTTTAACCAACTTAAGGTGTTAAGATCAAAGAATTGATAGAACCAAATTACTTGCATGAATAACTTTAGGGTTGAGATTAGAAATGACCAAATCTATTTCTTAGTTCGGAACCACAAGAACAATGGTTGAATTGAGGTGAAGGACTTAATCGTGAAGCCTCATATTCGATTGGGACCCCTAAAATTGAACCGAATTTTGGTGTGAAGAATTTAATCGTGAAGTGTCGATATTTGAGAATAAATTAGGCTAAACATGTGCTTATGGTCTAGATAATTAGGGTGAAGAACTTAATCGTGAAATCTGAACTACCTAGACACGTCATTAATTCACGAAAGTGACCCTTCTTGACATATTACGTTTAGAAATTCCAAAATTACAAACATGAATTTAGAAACCAAGTAAGTGTGAATTTGATCATGAGATTGAGAGCCGATAGCCCTTAGATTCCATCTCTTTGATTACAAACTTCTTTTTATTATTTGTTTAGAATTATTTTGTCTTGTTTCAACTCCAATTCGAGTATTGAACCCACAATTTCAGTTTACAACAAAACCCCCTCCATTTACTTTATTTGAATCATTTTAGAATTAGTTATTTAGTAGAAAGTAATTTCTTCCGTTATCTTTGGATCGATACCTATTTTACTACAATGATAGGTTGTATGCTTGCAACCAATCTATCATTGTGTATTAAGATTTTATAAATTTAAAGTGAAAAGTGTATTACAAATTGACCCATAATCCAATACCAAAAATACACAACAAGCTTTTGGCGCCGTTGCCGGGGATAACGGATTGATATTAATTTTTACTTAAATTAATTCTAAAAAAATTTATTTTCTTTTAATTTTCAATCCAAAAAGCCAAAAATTTCCTTTGTTTACTTTTATTTGTTTTTTTTTCTTATCTTATTTATTATTCATTTTATTTTATTTTTGGAAACTCACTTTATTTATTTTCTTTTCTTTTTTTTTCGTTTCATATTCAACTTGTTTGGAACTAATTATAGACATTAGTTTTACTATTTTAAATTAATTTAATATGTTTATTTTATTTTTGTTTTATTTTCTTGTGTGGAAATTCGTTATTTTTCTCTCTCTCTTGCAGGATCTTGCGCTGACTCTTAAGACTAGGTGTCGGGGCCAAAAGAAAACTCCAAATGCTTCTCAACCGACTGTACAATGCGTTTTCAAAGAGGAAGATCCATCGATGGCCACCACCGGTCAACTTGGGATGTCTATTGATGGAATGGATGACGAAACAACACGCATCAACCTCCATGGCAACCCACCACTCAATGAACAATGTGACAACACTCTGCCTCTATGCAATAACAATCAACCACCTCATGGTGCAAATGACCGACCTCTATCTGAGAATCCGAACTATCCCCGACTAATCAGGGAGTTTGTTAATCAAATAGATTTGAAAAAACAATTTGGTTAAATTGCACAAGGAGGAAATAATCCCCATCTTAAACCAATCCTAATTCATTTGTTAGGGCAAAACCAATTCGGGGGGACTTTGAATGAGGACCCCTACCAACATCTAGCAATATTTGAAGAACATTGTGCCTCCTTTGCACTTGTTGGACCCCCTTTAGATGCCCTTAAATTAAAATGTTTTCATCTCTCTCTTAAGGACCAAGCTAGGGGTTGGTTAAGATTGTTAAACCCTAGTACCATAACCAAGTGGAATAGATTGCAAAAGTCATTTTTGGATAAGTACTACCCACTATCTAAGACCTATCATTTTAGAGCCCAAATTACCACCTTCAAACAAGGTGAAAATGAGTCACTTGCCAAGGCTTGGGATAAATGGCACGAGCTTTTGCGTCTATGTCCACACCATGGTTTAAATGAGTTATTGTTGTTTCAATTTTTTTATGGAGGTTGCTGTTATGCAACTAAATCTCAATTGAATACAGCTGCAGGTGGAAATATTATAAACAAGAATGTCATGGAGGCAATGAAGATGATTGAAGAGATGGCCATAAGTGAACGGGAGTGGTCAGTCGAAAGAGGAGGTGAAAGGACGAATACAAATGCCGGTGCTATGAAGGTTGATAAAGTCGCTGCTTTACAAGCCAAGGTAGAATCTCTCCAAAATCAAATGAAAAAGATGCGGCAGGTAAAATCTGTAGTTAAGACCTCCCCTTGTGGTATTTGTGGAGACTCGAACCATGACACAGCTGGGTGTCAATATTCCACAGATGGTAATGATGAGGTAGAACAAGTTCATGGGTTGTTTTATAATTAGGGTGATAAAAGAAATAACCAATACAACCCGAACAACTCTAACACCTACAACCCTGCCGCAATGTACAACCATCCAAACTTTAGGTGGAGGAATGACAATGAGAACTCGAATCAAAATCTGAACCAAAACCAAGGCAATACAAATCAATACCAAAATCAAGGTAATGGTAATCAGTACCAAAACTGTCAAGGCCAAGGACCATCTTAATTGTCTAGGTTAGAGAAAATGGTTGAGGGATTGGTAATTTCTCAAAAAGACAGTGCTCATGTTCAGAATGTCCAAAATAAAAAGATTGATGATTTGTCAGATTCTGTTAGAACAGTGAATAGCAGGTTGGATCTTGTGCAAACTCAAGCCAGATTGCTTGAAACTCAAATGGCCCAACAAGCCGCTTCCGCTTCATGCCCTCCATGTACGCTTCCCGGAAAGCCGAAACACAACCCGAGAGAACACGCACACGCCGTGACTCTTCGAAATGGTAAGCAATATGATGGACTAGAGATGCTTGTTGAAGAAGGGATGAAACAACCAGCCGCTGCACCACAGACAGCAGAAACAGAGTTTTCTGCGGCCTCAACAAAATTTCCTGCGGCCAGCACAAAAATTCCTGCGACCTGTACAGATTTTCCTGCGGATCCACCAGTGCTCACAGAACATCAAAAATTGGGTAAATCTGATCCAAAAAAGGTAAAATCTTTTGAAACTGCTAAGTATGTTCCTCCTCTCAGGTTTGTACCTTTTCCTCAGCGGTTAGTTAAGACCAAATTGGACCGACAAGTCGCTTCCTCTTCGCGCTCATAATGTATGCTTCCTGAAAAACCGGAAGGACCAAGAGAATATGCCAATGACATGGCCATTGAAGGCGAAATTAAGAGTAAGCAACATCCCATGGTGCAAGAAGAGAACATGCAAGATAGGCAACAATCTAAGCAAACGCTAAAAGAAAAAGGCGAATTTTCAAAAGATGAAAAATTCGAGCAAATTTCAAAAGTGGAAGGTAAATCAACTAAAAAGATTTTGCAGGTGGATAAAGAAACTTTACAAGGAAAGTCGGTGGCAACATCTGAAACTGACAAGGCACGAGCAGCCGACAAGATGAACCTAGCTTGGTACTCAAGGGAGAAATACATTAAGGTGATGAAAAATTTCAAGAAAAAGAAGAAAGAAGAAATTCAAAACCAAAGAGTCCAAAAGAAGCATGTTGCGCAAGAACAACTGTGCGCCCCCACCTCATCTATCACATCAATCTTGTAAGTTTTCATGTTTTCTTCTATTTTTCTTTCTTGTGAGAATGATAGCATTGAGGACAATGCTTTGTTTAAGCTTGGGGGGGATAGAAGAAAAAATGTATCTGCATTTAGGTCATGTTTAATTTTTTGCAAAATTGTATTTTTAGGTGAGAAATTTGTGTGATTGCTAGAATTAAGGACTAGTTTGAAATTTTTTTGCTATGATTTGGATGACTTTAAAAAACTCGAAATAACCCCAATTTTGATCAAAGAATTGCATTGGATGAGATGTTTTAGGATTTTGAAAAAAAATGAAAAATTGGATTTTGTCGAAAAAGCATTTTGAAACCGAGGTATGCTTTTCTAATTGGGAATTTGGGATTTAAAAATGATAGAAAGATTGTGATATTCATGGGTATGAAAGAATACCTTTAAATGTGTGTATTCATGGTATTTTTGCATAAATTCTTGAAAAATTCTAATGGAAAATTCAATTCGGACTCCGCTTGCCTATGTTACGGCGACATGACGTACTTATGGTTATGAGTCCTTGACACTTTGCTCCGCTAGTTCACCCGATAAAGTGGCCGAGTTCACACCACAAGTGTGAGTTCATGTCATGGAAGGGTTGAACCAAGAGCATGCAATTGCACTTTTGAATTAAAAACGGTTAGGTATGGTTGACTACTTATAACTAGCTGGTTTTGTATTAAGGATAAAGATCATAATGTCATAAAAAAATAACAAAAAAAAGAAAAAAAAATGTAGAATTTGCATGATACCAACACACGAAAATTCACAACTTTCTAGCCCAAACTTGTTCCAAGCTTGGGCGAAAAGGGAAATCACCACAAAATGAGGGCATATTTTTGGTAGAAGAATAAAAAATTGATAAATCCAAATGATTAGTTTTTGCAAATATTAAGGCACCTTTAAATTTGAAATTTGATTAATCAAATTGTGGGGTGAATTAAAGTTGATCAAGGAAAGTTCGAATTGTTGTCCAAAAGGATTGTCGGAGTTTTTAACAATAGCAAGATCATGTGAATTTTTCGCACTTAGGAATATACTTGGAATTTGGTTAGTTTAGAAACCGGACTTATATCTAGGTTTAGATTTTTGCTTGAGGACAAGCAAGGTTTAAGCTTAGGGGATTTTGATAAGCCTCAATTATATATACTTTTAAATAAGATTTAACCTAAAAAACTAAGTCAATTTCCTTGTATTTTAGTGTAAATTTGTGTTAAAATATGCCAAGAACCAAGTTACTGCCAAAGTCTATTTAAATTACAGAAAATGGAGCAAATTATAGATCTTCTCGCAAGCTTTCTGAAAAGTGGTAGAACACTGAAAACGGAGTTACGGATGATGATCTATGCCCATTTGAAGTTCAGTTTTACAGAAATCCAGAGAGTTTTGCGGCCTGTACAAGAATTTCGTGCGGGCCGCACAACGGGTCGCACAGAATTACAGCTGCCGACACACAGTTCGTATTTTGGCCATATCTTGGTCATACGAACTCCAATTTGGGTGAATCAAAACTTGACAGAATCAAGACAAAAATATCTACAACTTTTATGAAGGAAACAAATCCAAATTCGGAATGTAGAATTTTGTGCAGCCACACCAATGGCCGCACCAGCCTTGATTTGGACATATTTTATTACCAACTTCGCCCGATTCACTTCCAGATCTGGTTTGCTTGCTCCTAGAGGCACGAAAATTACTATTTAATAGCAGGGAGGCAGCAGGAGAAATGATCTTCTTCTTCCACCTTGTTCCTAGGTTCTATTCTTCTAAACTTCTCCATTTTTATTCCCTCTTCCCCACAAATCAAAGGCTTTTGGGATTGAAGGATTGAAGGATGATTCGAGCGAGCAAATACCGAAGACAAGGAACGGCGACTAGGAGATTGGTGTATTCTCTTATCTTATTTGTTTATCTAGGTTTTTAGTCATGTTTTCTCTTTTGTATCTCTTGGATGTTAGTGCACCCATGAGAGGCTAAATTCCTCTCTAGGGGCTTAGGCTTCATCATGAACTTGTATTAGATTATATCTTACTTGGATAATATTTCTATGTGATGATTGTTTGTTGATTGATTAGTCTTGTTGATTTTATAATTCATGTGCTTAAGTGATTTGTGATTTATTAATTAGTGTCCCGCTTAGGTTTAACCAACTTAAGGTGTTAAGATCAAAGAATTGATAGAACCAAATTACTTGCATGAATAACTTTAGGGTTGAGATTAGAAATGACCAAATCTATTTCTTAGTCCGGAACCACAAGAACAATGGTTGAATTGAGGTGAATGACTTAATCGTGAAGCCTCATATTCGATTGGGACCCCTAAAATTGAACCGAATTTTGGTGTGAAGAACTTAATCGTGAAGTGTCGATATTTGGGAATAAATTAGGCTACACATGTGCTTATAGTCTAGATAATTAGGGTGAAGAACTTAATCGTGAAATCTGAACTACCTAGACACGTCATTAATTCACGAAAGTGCCCTTCTTGACATATTACGTTTAGAAACTCCAAAATTACAAACATGAATTTAGAAACCAAATAAGTGTGAATTTGATCAAGAAATTGAGAGCCGATAGCCCTTAGATTCCAGCTCTTTGATTACAAACTTCTTTTTATTATTTGTTTAGAATTGTTTTGTCTTGTTTCAACTCCAATTCGGGTATTGAACCCACAATTTTAGTTTACAACAAAACCCCCCATTTACTTTATTTGAATCATTTTAGAATTAGTTATTTAGTAGAAACTAATTTCTCCCGTTATCTTTTGATCGATACCTATTTTACTACAATGATAGGTTGTATGCTTGCAACTAATCTATCATTGTGTATTAAGGTTTTATAAATTTAAAGTGAAAAGTGTTTTACAAATTGACCCATAATCCAATACCAAAAATACACAACAGTAACAAGAATAACTCCACACTCAAATAAGCAGAAAATTAGGGAAACACAACTTTTCATGTTTGCGAGCTGGCGTTTTCAGACATTTCCGGGCACACAGGGACAATTGCTTCTAGGAGTGTGAAGCTATCACCGCGAACAAGATCGAATCAAAACGATTAGTTTTTTGTACGAGTTAAAATATTATAACTTGTCAAAGTGAGTTGTAGAAAACAAATGTTTAAAATATGATATTTTCTGTATTTAAAATAATCTTTGCCTTTTTCTTTGGTTTGAAAGATACGATGGTCTTCGTCTGAGGGACTATATGAAAATGACACATTTAAATTTTTTAACAAAATAAAGGATGTAAGTGGTCATCACTTAATGTTTGTTGTACACTTCAAAGTTTCTACACATATACAAACACTCTTCGGTTATAATTATAGTTATGAAATTACAATTAATTAACACCATAGTCAATTACTTCCAGATAATCTTTGTGGCTTAGAACCTGGCATCTCTACTTCACAGCGCAAAACCACCGATGTTTTCAAAATTCGCTCAGACAATTGCTGAGCCACATTTGTTACGTATATATACCGAATATGTTATTTCCATGGGACTCTTCCTCACGCATCCATAATATTGTGACATATCTCAAAATTATTACTGGATATCATTTATTACCTATAGGAATGCATGAAACAAAAGTTTGAACAATGTACGAAACATACATTTCCATTTCCCATCACGTCTTCATCTCCGTCGTAATGAGTGTGTCGATCTCGCCTGCAAAGGTACTATCCTAAATAAAACAGAAGGTATTCATACTAGAATCTTTTTGTTGTCCGAAAGTTCTTGCATGTTCGCACCGATGAAAGCAAAAATAGAAAATCATAATTTGAAGCCAAAACAGAAGGTCATAAACTCAAATCATGAAAACATAATATCTTAATTGGTATGGCGTTATTTTTTATTGTTGTGAGCCAACCTGTGAGATCTCAAGACTCTAGTTAGCTGCGTGGCAACAAACAACGACATGCAGTTCAACAAGAACTGTAGAGGCAGTTCTGTATAGATCACTGAACGACAACCGATAAGGTATATCTTAAAAATATATATACCAGCTTCTACATGTTTCAACACAAAAACTCTAGAGAAAAATGCAACTTCAATTCAATATTTTATGAACTCAACATCACTCTTGCTTGCTCAAGGTCATTCACGGTGTCTCTTTTTGTTTATTGTAGCCTCATGCTTTTCTTACATGTAAAGGCATCATGATTATGACCTTGTTTTGCTAAAACCATTGGTTGGTAAGAGGATTGTGGATTAAAGATACTCTATAAATACTATCCATAGCACGCATTTAATTTCATCATCAACCACAAACATCTCTTCAGACTTACCTACAAAGTTTGAATTTACATTTCTTTCCAATGGCTTCTTCATCGCCTTTTCTGCCTACTATACTTTTGGGGCTTGTTCTCGGGATCTTATTTATAGCTCTACTTCCTATGGCTAGTGCCAACGAGCCACTGACAGAGGTATTTGAGAATTGGATGGCTAACTTTGGTCGCGTCTATGCAAGCGATGCTGAAAAGTCGCTTCGCTTGGAGGTGTTCAAGACCAACCTGCAATACATCGAGTCCACAAACAACCAACCCGGTCTTACGTACAAACTCGGTCTTAATAAGTTTGCTGATCTTACGAACTCGGAGTTTATGGCTAAGTATGCAAGCTACACTCCACGCAGTGGACCGAAGAACTCAACCCCATCCAAATACTCAACATTTGTATCAGCCCCGACATCGATTGACTGGCGGTCTCAAGGTGCGGTCACACCGGTTAAGGATCAAGGAGATTGCGGTGAGTAAAACTATAAGTTTGCGTTATTAAAAACAAGCATGTCATCTACCATGATATAGGAACAATGAGAAACTAAGCTTAACAATGTTAATTCGCACTCGAAAAACAAGAGTTTTCATAGCATATTATGTCGAGATTTCTCGACTTGCTCTTGTGCCAACACACAGTGACCTATAAAATTAAAGTAAAATTTACTTGACTTTTTTTTTCCCTCTCGAAAATACTAGAATTCATAATATATTTTTGGCACCAGATGTGACTCCTAGATTTTTATTAAATAACAAAGCTCTGTATTTCTTTAAAGAAAGAAAACTGTTATGCTGAGTATTATGCCTTGATTTTTATTCGGAAAAGAAAAAAAAACAGTGTCATTATTTTCATTATCAACTATGAGTGCAGGTAGCTGTTGGGCTTTCTCGGCTGTAGCTGCTATCGAGGGGATAAACAAAATCAGAACCGGACAATTGGTGACTCTTTCGGAGCAGGAGCTGGTAGACTGTGTTACCTCTTGTTACGGATGCGACGGAGGATATATGGACTATGCCTTTCAATGGGTGAAAAATAACGGGGGCATCACAAATTCGACGGACTACCCATACAAGGCGTTGCAAGGAACTTGCAACACCGTGAAGACCGCTCACCGTCAAGTTACCATCACCGGTTACGCAGGCGTCACCCCTTACAGTGAGACTTCTCTCATGAATGCCGTCGCGATCCAACCTGTTTCTGTAGCCATTGAATCAAGTGGATATTCTTTCCAACTTTACGCGAGTGGAGTTTTTACTGGCTCATGCGGGACGAGCCTAGACCACGGCGTGACAGTAGTTGGGTACAGCAACAGCGTAACCCCTCACTACTGGATAGTGAAGAACTCGTGGGGTACATCTTGGGGCGAGTCTGGATACATCAGGATGAAGAAGGACATTACCAGCACAGCAGGCTTGTGCGGTATCGCCATTGAACCCTTTTATCCTACCAAGTGATTTTGATGATGAGCATGACCGTCAGGACTTGTGCTTTACATTTTTCATTGGATACAACTGCTACTTAAGTGACCAACGAGCCTCTGAATAAAAATTAATGTATGCATGTGTGCTTTGTGGAAAGAGATCTATCAGTGAATAAAACAAATGGAAGTTTGTATCAAAATAGTTCTATATTCGTTCTATATCGTTTATGTATTGTTGGAACGATGTTGGAAAGCGCGAGACCTATACTCTTGTTTTAAGCCTAGTTCTATCTTCTTCAAGTATTAGTCACAGAAACACTCTAATGTAATGGATCTTAAGAAGAAAAGCATAATAAATTCATCACATAATGTCACCAATGTTATAAATGGAGCTTATCCAATGACATGCGCATCAACACTTCAAGAAGGAAGTAACAAAACGTAACATAGAATAAACAAATTAAATAAGCGGCGTTTCGTAGGAGATGCCAGAAGAGGGTGACTTTTAATTAACTTCAACATAATGTATTACTCAAGAAATTAAAATGACCAAATATACCGAAGACAACTTGTATGAGTCACTTTAATTTCTCACGAAAGTACCCGATTTCTGCTTACTGTGAGAAATTACTCCTTGTAGACGAAAAACGACAAAAGCTGGATTGCTAACTTCAAATATATTTTGATTCAACAAACAACAATGCGATTCTTCGAGGTGATTCGATATACAACCTGCATATAATTTTTCAAGACAATATATTCCACGATATGTCATCCGTTGTTACCGTTTTTCCTCTACTAAACCACAAGTAATTGAATAGAACGTTGTTTGGTCCTTGACATTAATTTATGCCTGAAGAATTAATACAATAACGACAACACATATTCGTACAACATAGAAATACAAGTTTTTTTAATTACAGTTTAAACAACAGAAAATTATTTTCATCATAAAAACAAGCGTTGTGAAGCGAGCAGGGCTTTGCTTTTTTTTTCATTACGGATAAAATATTTGTTTAATTCTTTCGCAATTTAGGTCGCCGCAGTGATATCATATTCTGTAACAAGAATAACTCCACACTCAAATAAGCAGAAAATTAGGGAAACACAACTTTTCATGTTTGCGAGCTGGCGTTTTCAGACATTTCCGGGCACACAGGGACAATTGCTTCTAGGAGTGTGAAGCTATCACCGCGAACAAGATCGAATCAAAACGATTAGTTTTTTGTACGAGTTAAAATATTATAACTTGTCAAAGTGAGTTGTAGAAAACAAATGTTTAAAATATGATATTTTCTGTATTTAAAATAATCTTTGCCTTTTTCTTTGGTTTGAAAGATACGATGGTCTTCGTCTGAGGGACTATATGAAAATGACACATTTAAATTTTTTAACAAAATAAAGGATGTAAGTGGTCATCACTTAATGTTTGTTGTACACTTCAAAGTTTCTACACATATACAAACACTCTTCGGTTATAATTATAGTTATGAAATTACAATTAATTAACACCATAGTCAATTACTTCCAGATAATCTTTGTGGCTTAGAACCTGGCATCTCTACTTCACAGCGCAAAACCACCGATGTTTTCAAAATTCGCTCAGACAATTGCTGAGCCACATTTGTTACGTATATATACCGAATATGTTATTTCCATGGGACTCTTCCTCACGCATCCATAATATTGTGACATATCTCAAAATTATTACTGGATATCATTTATTACCTATAGGAATGCATGAAACAAAAGTTTGAACAATGTACGAAACATACATTTCCATTTCCCATCACGTCTTCATCTCCGTCGTAATGAGTGTGTCGATCTCGCCTGCAAAGGTACTATCCTAAATAAAACAGAAGGTATTCATACTAGAATCTTTTTGTTGTCCGAAAGTTCTTGCATGTTCGCACCGATGAAAGCAAAAATAGAAAATCATATTTGAAATGAGACTGTGTGAAATATTTGTCCAATTTTATTTGTTCTGCTGAGAATAGTACTTTAGTTGTTACCTTTTGTTGTTTAACATTTTGTTAGCGTTCTGACTTAAAATATGTTTTTTGTAACTTTTGCATACTTGGAATGAATATGTTTGCTAATTAAGTTATATTTTGTTAATGTGTGCTTTCTATTTACTAGATTATGCTTGGAATGAACCAGCTAGTATATGCTGTTTAATATTGCTTTGGTATGATATTTGGTTGGTTGTCGTTGCTAGTAATTACAAATGTTGGTTTGTAATGTTGTGTTTACAATGGGAAGTGTCTTTATAAATTATGACCATACGGAAGGAAAGGATAGATGCTTCGAAGGCGGATGTAAAAAAAAGGCACCTCAACACTCTTTCCATGCAACATAAATTTGAAAACATAATCGTCAAAACTATAATTAAGATTATGCATATTCATGTTTTATTACGGAGACTATAATTTGATGCAATTGAAATATGTTTAATCGGTTATAAACTGCTGACAGTGTTAAATTATTAATTTTTAAATCGTCCAACTAAAAACTGATTGTTAAAGTGTTAATTTTTAATACGATCATCATATAATGTTTATCGTCAATATAACCTAGCTTAAATTTTTAGATTCAAGTCCAAAAACTCAACATGCATGCTTTAAGCTTACAATTTTGAACGAATTTTTTTTTCAATCAGATTTTAAACTTGCAATTTCCCGTATGAAAGATATTTTGTTTGCAACTAGATCAAATATCAGTTATAAACACTCATATATGTCAACCAATCAACTACTTAAAAAGTTCAAGATGATAGAGTCAGTGGTAATCCAGGATACAAATCCTTACATTACAATGTTCACGAAAACAAACAGTTAAGAGTCTAGAGATAATGTGCACATTTATTTTAGACAAACTTGATAGTGCTTGCTCAAATATACCAAAGAGTATTCACAGTAAATTAAAGACAGACAAAAGAGGCCCATTACCATAATTAAAGCACTAAACAAGACCCATTAACATTATTTAAGCACTAAAAAGATGCATAAATCTACTCAAAAATAAAAACAAATTTCTCTCCCTTGGAAATACCTCATTTAGAAGGCACTCATTTCACGGTATAAGTGGGTTATGACCGTGACAGAACACCTTTAGAGCTGCAATTGTGGTAGTAGAAACACGCAAAAAAAAAATCAGAAAATTCAGAACTATTTTTGGTACCCAACTTAGTAAAAATATGAATTTTGAAAAAAAAAGAAAAAGTAGTCAAACCTAGGGATAGAACCATGGCGCCGCAAGTCAAATTCAGTGGCCTGACGAAGGGCCCTTGCAAATGCCTTGAAAGTTGCTTCTATTATATGATGCGAGTTCTTCCCAGCAAGCTATTGAAATTTAAACATTTAAGAACTCAGAATTATAACATTTTGAAACAATGGGTTGCTAGATCAGATACCAGTACCAATTCCAGTTTGGTATAATTCAAAATATGTTTTTGAACTATACCTATTGATTTCTCAATTGTAGTCTGGATATGTTGCTCTTCAATTTGACAATAATTTAAATTTTTTGAGTGAGGCTATGGTACTATGCATAATTTATGATCGGTAGGGTACAAAAGTAAGATTACCCAGTTAAAAGAAAGACACTCCTATATAGCAAGTATCGGACCACTTCTCACAAGCAAACCCTACCTTAATACGTTGCAATGACATAAACTCATACCTATGTTGACTTAATTACCAATCACTGAAAAGAGAGATAAGAAGAACAAATACATGGACATAGCACACACCAGTCTGTAACATGGCTCTACATCTTTATTTTTGAAGTTCAATAAGTCGATCCAAACCCCCTCAACATGATCTCTATATGAAAATGTACTTGGAGAACAAATTTTACATTTTTCAGATTTTGTTTACTATTTTTTTAGATAGGTAGAAAATCACTTGGATCTAAAGATTCTGAACCATTCGAAAGTAGTGATTTTACACCTATCTAAAAATTTGAACCATTCTGAACCATTCGAAAGTAGTGATTCTGAACCATTCTGAACTATGTTGAGAGATTCTGAACCATTTTCGTACTATGGATCAATATGATCATGAATCCATAGTACGGACCGTGCCGTGCTATGCATAGTACCGTAGCCTCACTCAAACTTTTTTACTAAAAGCACTATATCTGTTTGCACAGAATTGAGGGCAAAATCTTTGTTCATTATACATCATACACATATTTAACCAACGAAAAATGGACATACATGGTTAGTTCTGACATCTTTACATATTAGGATCATCGGCTATTGTGCTTTGCAAATTAAAGCCTTTATTTTAATTTGCGCCCATATTTTGCAATTTCAAAGTCCAAATAGTCGATCCGAACCATTTAACATGATCTCCATATGAAAATGTGATTGGAGACCAAATTTTACAGCTTTTGGAAATTGTTTACTATTTTTTCAGGTTAGAAAATCGTTTTTTGATGGTCCAGAATTTTTTGAAAAACAAAGATTTTCTACCTATCTGAAAAAATAGTAAAAAATTTCCACAAAATGTAAAATTTGGTCTCCAAGATCATGTTGAATGGTTCAGATTGACTGTTTGAACTTTTAAAATAGAGATATGGGCGCAAATTAAAACGGCCTCTTTAATTTGCAATGCACAATCTTCATATATTAAGGTGAGATCATTACCTGACGGATGTGAAGTGTCATGCCAGATGTGTTAACCAAAGACTGGAAAAAGTGCTCCACTAGCTGAAACAAAAAACAAGTCAATAAATAAATACTCTAACTAATCATCTGACTGATATCATTTTTAGCAAAAGAAAAGGGTGGAACAGTACCTGGGTGTCGTATGTACCAACTCTTTCGGTTGGTATACTCAGATCACAACTCAAATGGGGCCTCCCTGATAAATCCTGAAAGTATATAAAAAATAAATTAACGGGGATAAATATGCATTTTGCAAAGATAACATGCATATTAATTTTGAAGTGAGACTACAGTACTATGAAATAGCGCATACTGAAGTGAGGCTACGGTACTATGGATCAATATCTCTGTTTTTAAAGTTCAGACAGTCGATCTGAACTGTTCAACATGATCTCCATATGAAAATGCACTTGTAAATCAAATTTTACATTTTTTAGAATATTTTTACTATTTTTTTAGATAGGTAGAAATTTTTTATATCAAGTGATTTTCTACATATCTAAAAAAATAGTAAAAAAATTCTAAAATATGTAAAATTTAGTCTGCAAGTATATTTTCGTATGGAGATCATGTTGAACGGTTCATATCGACTGTTTGAACTTTGAAAATAAAGATATTGATCCATAGTACAATCCAATCCGCGCTATGCATAGTACTATAGACTCACTTTTAATAGTTATATACACTATCAACAAGTTAAAAAGATATTAAGACTGTAAATAGATAAAAGGTTTTACCAGTACAACTTCAATTGCGGCTTCGTCAAGTGGAGCTGAAAAATGGCCAAATCTGTTTATTCCTTTCCTATCTCCTAGTGCCTGAAGTAACGCCTGCACAGAGTAATTCAACCACAAGTCAAACTATATCTGAATTCCATGTTAAAATGAGGAGAAAATTTGCAAAGAAGCATGTATTAATCACATCTTGGAAAAATGCAGCGCTATTTTGATATACAGTTTGTAAACAAAAATAGTCCTACTGAAACTCATATTCTTTAATGAAGGTGTTAACAGTTGTGATGAGTGAATTAACCAATATAATGAAACAGTATGTAATACATATTTTTGATAAAAAATAAGAAACCTTAGTTGCCATTATAATAAAACACCTTCATTTGTAAATTTATTAACGATAATGAAAAACTTACAATTATAAAAATTAGCCCTATCAACAAATAAGCAAGAGGTTCTCTTTTGGCAAATTTGGGTTTTTTTCGCAAAACTCTCAAAGTAACATGTACATATGTATAATTACCGTGCCAATAGCAAGTGCAATATCTTCATTTGAATGGTGATCATCAATGTGGATATCACCTGATGCTTTTACATAGACATCAAATAACCCGTGTGAAGCAAGTTGCTAGAGAGAACATAAAAGGAACATTAAGTCAAGTTAACAATAATCAAATAAATATAAAGAGTAAGGCTATGATACTATGCATAGCGCAGATTGGTCCGTACTACGGATCAATATTTTTGTTTCCAAAGTTTGAATAGTCAATCTGAACTGGTCAAGAATTTTTAGATCAAGTGATAATCTACCTATCTAAAAAATAGTAAATATATTCTAAAAAAATGTAAAATCTGATCTACAAGTACATTTTCATATGGAGATCATATTGAATAGTTCAGATTGATGGTTTGAACTTTGAAAATGGAGATATAGATCCATAGTACAGATTAATCCACGCTATGCATAGTATCATAACCTCACTCTTAATATAAATATATGACAAAATTAATATGCTCACATCTAACATATGATCCAAGAAAGGTATTTTCGTGCTTGACTCCGAAATCCCAGAACCATCAAGGTTTATCTTTACATGCACATTGGTTTCCTTGGTTACTCTCCTTACTTCACCAACCCTACAAGCTGCTAATATGAAATTACAATTTTAGAACAGATCAAGTAATCACTTCACTTACAATTTTGTTGATTTCTACCAAATTACCAGTAAATTTAAAAGCATAACTTATACACCAATATTCAATCAATTAATTCAAATATAATGATTTAATTTACATATATACCAAATTATATATCAAATTAGAAATTTAGTACAGATGAAGTAATAACTTTACTTACAATTTCATTGATTTCTACCAAATTAGAATTTAATAACAGATTAAGTAATCACTTTTCTTACAATTTCATTCATTCCTACCAAATTACAAGCATAATAAAATCTTAAAAAAACATATAAACCAACCCTCCAAGCTGCTTATACCAAATTATAATTTCAGAACAGCTCAAGTAATCACTTTACTTACAATTTCATTAAATTTCGACCAAATTACCAGCAAATGTAACTTACATGGGGATTGCTGAGGAGGGGCAGCTGCAACGCTGTTTGCTTCAGTCATATGAGAATTGAGAGAAGCCATTGGCGTGAGAATCAGCCTTGATTTCAGCTTAGAATCTCGAAAGCAAGGTATGCAAGGAAAAGGAAGCAATTCAGGTTTAACTAGGGTTTTGCGAAGAAGAGTATGAGGAGAAGATGTAGGTGTGGAGAGAGACAAGGAACGAATTGGAGTACTCATTTGTTTAGTGGATTCAACAAAGGGACTGGGACTGGTGGTGAAGACTTGAAGTAGCGGCGAAAGGCGTGTAGCTTTCTTCAAAAGAGACTAAAAATTCATATCACCTGATGTAACATAATATTTATGTTTAGATGTGGACCGTCCGATCAGAATATTCTATTACCAGATTCTGATGAGGCGGTTTGGACCTAAGCTCAAATATTATGTTACCACAGAGGATATGGACTGGCTAATTAAGCGGAAGCAATAGGAGCGGTCCGATGGGCGTCAGACAGGTGAGCGTAAAACCAAAAAAGAAGGGGATTTTCAAGTTTGGCATAAACTTCTCACAAAACCTATGTTACTCGGATGAGATAGGAGTAGGTCCGATGGGCATCGGACCTAGAGCTAGGTTCAATTAGCTCTATACCGTACGATTAGCATCAAGATATATGCGCACGGAAATTGATACAGTCTTGCACGGATTTTGATGCAGAGCACACGAATCTTGATACAGATCGGATGGTCATCACATCTATCGAACCAAGGTAGGTCCGATGGGCATCGGACCCACTCTCATTCCTACTCGGATACTTTGGATTGGGCTTCGTACCCGTATCAGACACATATTCGATACCGATACGTACCCGATACGTACCCGATACGGCTCCTATACGTATTCGATACACCAACTGGTGTATCGGCCTACGTGGCGTATCCTTAATCCTTTGATACGGTCTCCGATACGCTCTAACTCGTCTAGATACACATAGATTCACCTGGATACGCCCGGATACGTTTGGTCCACCGTGCACCGCGCCAAAATTATAATTTTTCTAGCTGATGCGGAGATTCGAAGAGGGGATCTATCACATCTGTGGCTTAACACCCAAGCCCTCTACCACTAGACCAATTCACATTTGTTGTTATAAAAGAGTATTTATTATATTTAATCTATATTTTGCTATAGTGTTGTATTTTGATATTTAATTTATATAATACAAGTGTTGAATTAATAATATAATTAAAATAATAATAAATATTTATATATAATAGGCGTATCGTATTCTTGATTTTTGAAAATTACCGTATCCGTATTGTATCCGATACGATATCCGTATCCGTATCCGTGCAACATAGCACAAAACAAATACTTTATGTTTCTCAGAGGGGACCGAATCCTCTGCCCATCTATGGGTAGAAAAATCCTGCCCACCATTGAATTTAGCCAATTTTTACTTGACACGTGGTTGTTATCTTTCATCTCATTAAATCTAATTTAGAATTTGGTGAGATAGGTTAAAATGATTCAAGTATATGAGTTAATTTTGCCTACTGACCCGGTAATTCGGTAACTCAGTAACCCGAAACTTTTTACTCACCCCTGACTCAAAATCTGGCTACGCCACTGGAGATGATATAGTTGTGGAGAGAGAAGGAACGATTGATTGAAGAAGCAACTAAGAGTATAAGGAGATGATATATCCACGTTAATTTATACAATAAAATATATGTCAAGTTAAGACTATGAAGAAGCAACAAATTTCCATGTTAAGCTTTATAGTCCAAGAAAATATCATGCATAATCTTTTACATAGGTCTCCAATGAAACGAGTGAACGGGCCTGGAGCCTCTCTTGGGCCTACATTGGCCTATATAGTAAAGTGGCTAATAAATACTAGGTGTCTTATTGGGTGATATTCCGAATAAATTTCAAGTGGGCCTTGGGCTTCATTTTATGGAGAGATAATGGGCCTTTTGTGGTAGATGCAATCAGGATAAATCACTGAATGATTATATATGCAAATGTGTAGTTGGAAATTTTTTTTTTTTAAATGGGGAAAAAAAAGACAGGAATATAGAAGAGAAAAGAAACCCGATGCGCACAGCTAAACCCGATACGCATTGAGATTCGTGTGAAAATTAAAATTATAATAATGACAAAAAGTAATTACGAGAAAAGAAAATGATATATCCTCAATTGTATATGAGGGAGTAGAATACTCTCAACCAGACTAAAATTAATTTGATACATATTTGAATATAATACAGATGATTTGTTTTGAAATTTATGTCAGTTAACTGCCTCCAGTTTTCTAATGGAGGTGTCCATTCTATAACGCTGCTGAGATCAGGAATCTAGCTTAAGTTACACAAGTACTGACACCTATAGAGCAAAGCATTACTCCATAAATTCAAAATGGAACTGGCCTAATAATAATTGCCTGTGTTAAAAATCTCTCTAAGAATTATTTACCAATTAAGTCTGTCATGTGGGGAAACTATATACAAAATATATAATAAAAAATCAACTATGATAATATTTTTTTAAAGTAAGTTCACATTTTTTTTAATATTTTGTACGGAGTTTATATTTGTGATAGATTCACATTTTTGAAACTTGAAAGAAGTGATAAAAATAGATAGATTGATTGAATAAATTGATTGAAAGAGAGAATTGCTTGAATAGATTGATTCGGTAAATATATTACATAGAATTGTTTCAATTGTTTGAATTACATATAATTGCTTGCATAGTTTGAATTGTTTAAATGAGGACTAATCAATTTTAATTATTTAAATTACTTGAATAAATTGTTTAAATGTGGACTAAGCTCATTTAAATTGTTCGAATTGCTTGAATAGTTTGAATTGTTTGAATTATATATAATTGCTTGAATTGTTAGAATTATTTAAATTGTATGGATAGCTAATAGCTTGAATTATTTAAACGAGGACTAAACTCATTTCTTGTTCTCAGGTGGACCAATTAGTAAGGTAACTCTAATTTTTTCTTTAAATTTGTTAATAGAGAATGAACAAATACTACAAGACATGACCTAAATTTTCAATTGATTCATCTTCACAAGAATTACAACAAGTAGGGTCTAGCTTAGGCCCTAATCATTCTTTATCTTCACAAGGATCACAACAAATAGGATCTAGATTAGGTCCTAATCGTTCTTCATCTTCACAAGAACCTCCTCCTTATGATCCCGCTTCAAAGCTACCCATATCTCAGTATCCACCAAATGAAAATGGTAATATACGTAGACATTATCTAGAAAAATGGTCATGTCAATCAAACAATCATGATTTTTTCCAAAGAGACATAGGTGATTTTTTTAAAAAGATTTAACAACTCTTGGTTTGGTGAATACCCCTATTGGTTGGAGTATAGCATTGCTCAAGATACGGCATTTTTGTCTTTGTTGCTATCTATTTAGACTATAAAATATTGAATCAGGTGGAGGAAAAGAAAGATCAATTTGACTTGAATGATTAAGTACATCCTGTACCATTTGGACGCGTTATTTCATAACGAGTTTTTGTTTACTTTTTAAGCAAACAAAAAAATAGAAAATTTATTTTTAAAAGTATACTTCTATACTGTACTTCTTCTAAAAAAATAGAAAATTAACATACTTATTGTATAAAATAACTATATTATGTTATCCTACGTGTCAAGAAGTTTTCAACCCAAAACATCAAGGACTGAATTCTACTGAAATAAATTCCAGATGAGTTGTATCTCATGGGACGCTCAAAAACCGGCGAGCGCAGGCTTTAGTAATGAGGACAAGTATCCTCTCCAATACTGTAAAATATTCTCTTCACTTTACGGTTTGAGATTAACTCCCAGCCGCTTTGAGATTCGTGCCAATTTGAAATGAACGGTTCAGATCCAATAATTATAAAAGATTCCCTATTACGGTACCGGGGAGGATCTGAATTCGGGATTGAGAAGGTACATACATTTTATGAAATAAAAAAGACAAGGTACATACAGAGTACATACAGATACAGGTGCTTAATTTGGAAATGACTGCATCCTCTCCATTTCATTCAATACATGAACTTGTGTGAACATTATTAAGGTACAAGTCAGGTGACAAAAAAAAAAAAAAAATAGAAAAAGCGGGTATATTCCGACATTTTTAAAAATACCCCAAGTTAATTACAGATTAATAAAAATGCCCACGACTGTTCCGAAATTTTAAATATACTCAAACCGGCCATTAAATGGCCGGTCCCGATTAAAAAGCCCGACCGGCCATTTAATGGCCGGTCCTGTGAATTTTTTTTTTTTTTTTTTTAAAGACAAATACTGAAATATAAGACTAAAAAATTGATTTTTTTTAAAAAAATATTTGTTAGATTACTTTTTTAATAGCATATACTAAAAGTCTAAAATACATTAAATTACTTAAAATTATGTTAATTTATGCTGATTTACACTAGAATTATGCTAAAAAATGGTAATTTACTTGAAATTATGTTAATTTATGCTGAAATTACAATAATTATGTAGAATTATGCTAAAATACGGTAAATTACGTTAAATTACGTATGAATAGGGCCGATTTTGTGTCATCTTTCATAAATCATAAAAAATAGTAAAAAAATTTCAAAAAATTTCAAAAAATTGGTATTCTACAAGTTCATTATATAACTAATTTTACTGAGCTACGTAGATTGGAAAATAGAAATGAAAATCTTAATCGGAAACTTCAACTGAAGTTTTGAGGCTCTTCCCTTTGTTTTTTGGCGATTTTGAATTTGGAAAACTAGCAAAGCAGTCTGGACGCATGCGCATTTTCACAAGCTTTCCGAAAAGTGTTCATTTGCTGAAATCGGACACTCGAGCGTCGTTTTATGACCGTTTGAAGTTTTGCCGTCGTTTTTCGCTTTCTCAGTGAAGATATTATCCCTATTCTTACGTAATTTAGCGCAATTGAGTGTATTCTACCATAATCTACATAATTATTGTAATTTAGAGTAATTCAGCATAAATTAACATAATTTCAAGTAATTTAGCGTGTTTTAGTATAAATATGCTAATTATATATATATAATGTAATCTAGCAAATATTTAAAAATAAATTCAATTTTTTAGTGTTATATTTCAGTATTTTAGCTATTTGTCTCTTAAATTTTTTTAACATAATTTAAAGTAATTTAGTGTCAATCAGCATAAATTAACATAATTTCAAGTAATTTAGCGTATTTTAGTATATATCAAAAAAGTAATATAACAAATATTTAAAAAAAAAATTCGATTTTTTAGTCTTAGATTTCAGCATTTTATCTATTTGTCTACAAAAAAAAAAAAAAAATTAAATGGGGGACCGGCCATTAAATGGCCGGTTCCCCTCTTTAATAAAAAAAAAAAAAATTGCGGGACCGGTCATTTAATGGCCGGTTTGGGTATATTTAAAATTTCGGAACAGTCGTGGGCATTTTTATTAATCTGTAATTAACTTGGGGTATTTTTAAAAATGTCGGGGTATATTGCGCTTAATTAAAGCCAAAAATCAGATAAGAAAAAGGAAAATCATGCAGTACATGAGAGTTAATGTTTCTAAATGCAGTTTTCATTCGTTATGCGGAAAACCATTGCATACTGCATATGAGAATTTTCATGCGGACTTATATATGCGGATTTTAAAATAAGAATTTATATATATATATAAATAAGTATGCGGTAATATGTGGTATCATACATTAAAGTAATTTTTAAAGTTAAAATAGTTGATCTAAACTGATTAATACGATATTTGTATGAAAATGTACTTGCAAATTAAATTTTATATATTAAAAAAAATCTAGTAGTTTATCTGTTTAAAAAATAGTAATTTTTTAAATAAATTGTAAAATTTAGTGTTCAGGTAAAAGTTTTTTAAATAAATTTTTTTAATCGTTCAGATCGACCGTTTGAACTTTACAAATAGAGATATAGATCCATAGAATTGGCCAATATATATATTCTAATAAACCATTGGATTGATTTCATCAAGAAAAAAAAAAACCGTTGGATTGTTTGGAACATAGAAGGATATATATAGTAGACTCTCCAGTTCTAATAAACCGCTAGGCTAGCTGGATGGTTGCGTGCAAATTTGGTTTCCTATCCTCTCCGGTTCTTAAAAGCCTTCTATCAAGTTATTAACCAACCAAGCGCTAAAGAAAAGCTGCATTTTTTTTCTGACAACTGACAAATGAGCACAAATCACGCATAGCTCTGCTCATTTGATCCCTCTTACATTTCATCACCTCTTTCCCTCTGGTATTTCTCTTTCACTGCTCATCTCCATTATTGGTAAGCGTACCCTTCAAATTGTGAACTTTGCATTTTGGCGCTATGAAAAATTGGAATTCTCTCAACTGAAATGAAAATTGGATCCTCTTTTCACTTTTCCTTGTCTATATTTTTTTTTATCAAATTTTTAATGATAGGGCTTGCTAGACCGATGACCGATCCATCCCTTGATGCTGTGTTTTACCTGAGGATTTTTTTTTTCTTTTTGCAATAATTTGTTCTTGTATGTGGTTAACTTAATTGTTCAGTTTTAATTCAAATTTGATGCTTTAGACTCCTGATACACCACCACGTAGGCTGCAGTGTGAACAGCTATAGAATTGGCCTTAACCTTTAATTAGTTACCCAAAGAATTGATACGAAGCTGTCTTATAGTACATGAATCTTATGGTACATTTGATTAGTGGCTGTATAAAGCTGCTCCTCCAAACAGTTTACAATTATGTGTTCTGTATGTTATGTAGAAGTTTTCCTTTTGTATCCTTTTATCTATGGAATTGCATGAATTTATTCATCTTTTACTTCTCATATGATTGCACAGTTGTGGCATTATTCTCTTCTCTGTGCGGCGCCGCACTTCCCTCTTCTACTATCTCATTTTCTCTCTCCCCCTTCTGTGTAGATTCATCTGCCTCTGAGCTGAGAAATTACTCGGTAAGATTTTGTCTCCCTTTTTCCTCTCATTTTTGGAATTGTAACTTTTTTCTTTACTCTTGGTATATGTGACCGTTCACCATTTTTGGAATTTTGAGATTTTTGGCTGAATTTTTATGCAATTGTGAAATCAATATGCAATAAGATTCAACAGATATTCTAACGTTATAAGTCAGTTTATTTACTAGTAATAAAGTTATGTGTAGCGGGATTTCAAAAAATTTCAAGATATAATAAACTTTGAAAATTCGTATAAAATATGGGCTAACAGTATGGTCTGGTGTTGAAGCAGCCTTAATTGTAAATCTGTAAAATCGGGCACAACTATGTCAAATTGGGCTTGACAGTACCATTACTTTGATGCAATTCTTCCTAAATTTTGTGAATAAATGCTTGCTTTAGGGTAAAAATTATGGTTTAAATTTCACTTTCAAACAGTTCTGTGTAAATTAAGTGATTAATTGGGTGATTGCTCCAAGTGTTGTTATTATTCTTCAGAAATTAAGTGACTTATTGTATTGCATAATAATCTGAAAGAGAAACTTCATATATGTAAATAGCAGTCATGCAATAAGTTTTCATTTGGGATAGACCAAGGATTAGGCAACACCTTAGCTCAGTAACCAAAAATGAGGTTACTATCCTAAGATTAAAGCATACAGTTTATGTGGTGGTCGGATTTAGCAATTTATGAGCAATATGAGGCTCAGGTAGCTTTCTATTTTTCTTTTTCTTTTAATTCACCAATGATTGTATGAACATCTGATACCTGTAATACATTCAATTTGATTCAGCAGGGGGTCAATTGTCTCCATTAATTTATTCAGTTCTGATAGCTAGGCAAGTAGGATTCCACAAGTGGCATTTTATAGACAATCAATTATAAATGCTCTTGCTGCAAGTGATTGCTATTATTCTGGTTTGTTTCGGGCATTTTGGCTGTCACATTTCCTTTTCGTGCTGCGGGTCTCTACTTTATTGGGTTTATTTTTAACTTTTGTAGAACCTTTCTATAGATCATTCACACTTCTAACCAATTCTCTATTTCTGTCACTATTTTTTTGGCGCAATATATCATCATAGTCTTTGTGTTTTAATCATGTTTTATTCATTAATTTGATATTTTAACATCTCATTGAACATAATTCGGCCAAGAATAATACATGAATTTTAACTTGTCTGTTTGACCATAAACCCTTAACCCGAAATCCTAAAGCTAAAATTCATGTACATTCTTGGTCAAAACAAGTTCATGGTCAAACAAACAAGTTTTTAATTGATTATTTTCTCAGTCTCTTAACCTTCTCTTTCAGAATTAATAAAACTCAAATAAAATAATATAGAATAAATTGGACTGGATTTTTTGAAATTTGTAACGAATACATGGTTTTAAATGCTCCCCTTGAGGCACTATAGAGGATGCGAGTCATGCATGTGACCAGTCAAATTAGAGTTTAATTACATCCTTTGACAAATCTCAAATTTTAAATTGATACATAGAGAATTCGAATCGTTTATATTACTAGAGCACCCAAAAAAACAGTCATTTAATTACTGCCGTAAATTCCAATTGAATATGATACGACCTGTCAAATAAACCATTCCAGATTTGCAATAATTGTCTTTTTGTCTAATATATAAAAGACAAGTCATGCTTTCACTTCATTTCATGCACAAGGAAAGACTTGGAAATGACAGCCACAGTCCCTGCTTCAGCCTTATTCCCATGATGATATATCAACTACTTCTTGCCCACCTATATATGATGATATGAACTGAGCCTTATAGTCCAAAGCACCGGAAAAAAAAAAATTCCCTTTACATTGTCAAGTTCTCCTGTGAGAGACTATGATGGGGAGAGCTGGCTGTTCTAACACATTTTTTAGACCCCAATTCGTCACTGAATTGCAACCTGCTGATCTTGAAGAGCTGGTAATTTGTTATTCTTTTTTTTTTTTTCTTTTCCATGGGCTATAATAGAGCCTATTGGAAGTTTGTATATACTTTCACGGTCTTCGGTTAATAAATAATAATTTCTTGCATAATTGCTGCGCAAGTAATTGTTGTGCCACGTTTTTGTAAGTTAGGACCCTTTATATAATATCATCATACTAATACCTTGACCTTTTTAACAATTTTTCATGATATAAATTGATATTAATTTTCACATTACAAGGAGTGGAAAGTAAAAAAAGATTTGAAAGTTCGTTGTGTAAGATTTTGTTATGATTCTTTTTTCTTACTTTTTGTTTATTGCTTGTCATGGTTTACTATTATTTTTCATTTTTGTTTATATATGGTAAGAGTAATTAAACCACAAACACCTTGAAAATCTCAGGAAATTACAAACTATGAATAATTGAAAGGTTCCATTTACCTTTGCTTGTGAACACATATACTATTCCAACATAGATGCAAAAGCAACTTTTATTCTAGTTTCAGTAATTATGCCATTAGGCCACCAGCCTTGAAAAAAAAGGCATCAACAAAACCAATTTTCTCCTTCCAGAAACTTCCATCAGAATTCATGATGCATTTGGAAGACGAAAACAAGAGTCGATCAGTTGCAACAGTCTTGAGCCCTATAGGTAAAACTTGGAATATCAAGTTAAACAGGGATCACTCAGAAACCTATTTGAAAGGAGTTTGGCCTGAGTTCTCCAAATATCACAAATTAGAGGTGGGCTTCAAGCTGGTATTTCGGTACGAAGGCAACATGGTTTTCAAGGTGAAGGTGTTTGGTTCGAATGGATGCCTCAAGGATTACAATCAAGGTGCAGCAGCTATTCTCAGGAGAATTGGATTTAATGCCTCAGGAGAGAAATCTCAGGAAGGCAAGTAACTTTTTTTAATCCTTTTCTTATTAGGACTCAGACATTTTAAAGGTCTAGTACCATTAAGCTGATCGACGTTGCAGTGCAAAAAACAAAACCCTCTAAATCTATGTTACTTTTAATTGAAATCTTTGAGGTGCAGCGTCGTCATCTTCAGGTGAACAAACAAAAAGAAAGCATGAGGTGATAGAGAAGGGGACACCACGCCATGAGCGCTCCAAAATGCGCGAGGAACTCGGTACAACAACAAAATCCTATGTCAAGATGAAAGGATATAAGAACATCATTTCTTCTTCTCCTCAAACTCTTGAAACAAGAATGGGCCGTTGCAGCATCTATAAGTTCATGGTAATATGTTGTTTTGTTTATTTTCAATTCTATTTAATTAGGCAAAATTTTCAAATAAGAAACCTCCAAAATTTATAATCCACTAGAAACATTGGTCCTCCCTCTCCAAATAATATAATAATAATAATAATGTTAATGATGATGACAATGATGATCATTAAAGAAATAAATAAATATATGTAAAAAAAATGTCTATTGAATGATAAATTAATTAACTGGCAACTAAGATTCAAGACGGTATATATATAAAAGGCACATTACCAAGTAAAAAGAAGAAAATTGTTGATGAAATTGTCCTTGTTTTATAATATTCAAACAAAAAGCACTAATAAAATACTAAGGTTATTAACCATAGACGATCTTTCTGGTATTAGTAGAGCCCTTTTAGGGTGGTAATCTTACATTAAAAAAAATTCTGTCTAAATAAAATGAAATGTCAATTGCAGAGTCTTCCAAAAATATTCGGCTCGGTGCCTCCATACAATTTGGAAAAAGGAGAGATAACACTCAAGAATGAGAAAGATGAAACCTGGAAGGTACAGTTTAACAGTACTCCTGCTTCTGGCAATAATTTTTGCGGAGGATTTATTCAATTTTGTGAGGAGAACAACATAAAATGTGGAGATATATGCACTTTTAAGATCATAGCCAAGAATGAAATACTCTTCACCATCTCAAAGGAAACAATTGATGTCGAATCAGATGTGTGAATTGTGATTCAGGTCTGATGGATAGATCAAATTGTCTTGTATATGTCTAGTAATCAGTTCACTCATTAGATAGTATGTCGAATAAAATCTGGGCAGGCGTTTTTTTTTTGTGTATTATAATAATGCTTGCCCTTAATTTCCTCTTAATTATATTCCTTGGGAACAAATCCTGAAGTCTACTGTTTTCTTTTGTTTTGATCAAGTTTGTTTCAGATGTATTATATATATAACTAATTAATCTAGCTAAGATACTGTTCACGCTCTGTGTTTTTGTTCTTCTGATTTTTGCTGTCACAAAAATTGGCAGGAGGCCTTTGCCCTTGTTGCCACCTCTGACTAGAGCGATACATAATTAGTACTTATATTATCTTTTGAGTGATTATATTAATATTATTTTGTGATATGCTAAATATCAAAGAATCATTTGTTTTTTTTTTTTTTTGTGAGTAAGAACAGGGGACCCCTGTTTTTGTATTAACCATAGGTGGTTGCAAGGTTTGATAACCCTTTGGGTCCCCTGTGTGTGTGATGAGAAATCACAAAAAAAAAAGAAAAAGAAAAGATAGAATGAGGTTTGTGTGAGGGTGGAAGAATATACAAAAATTCCTAACATATCTATATTTCTCCCTGAAGCGTTGTCTCTAATTGAGCCCTATCTTGGTTACATTCCTCTTGGATCTGCGATACTAACTCCTGCACTGTGCTTGTCTTCTCACTAAATATTCTATTACAACGCTCTCTCCATATGATGATTACGAAGTGGGTTATGAGGACCGTACACTGTCGAGTCTGAGGTGTTGATGGACCGTACACTCCTGTGATTTGAATCTCCCGATCAAGGACCTTGTTCTTGAGTGTGACTGATAGGCAAAAATTGGATGATTGGTGGGCGACATACTGATATTTGTTGTTTTGCCAAGCAATCAAGATTCCCCCCTTAGTTCCTTTCGCATTCAATACTCGGTACTCATCCAATCTCCTACCGCATATCTCCTTCCTGATGTTATCGTCTGTTTCTCTTAGCTTTGTCTCTTGGAGACGGATTAGGTTTGGCTTTTCTATAAAGAAAGTTTGCTTTACCGCTAATCTTTTGTCCTCTCATTAAGCCCTCTTACATTTCAAGTGATCTTTGTATTGGTTTTATAATTCGTGGGAAACTATTGTCTCTAAATTGCCCCAAAAATTGAAAAACAAAGAGACCCACATTCTCAAAGAAACAATTTCTCCATAATTATCTAATGAAAGAGATGAGGTCTTACACATAACTTTTGCTCCCACAATACATCTGTTACCCTTACTTCCTACTAGATAGAATCTACCTACTTTGCTTAAAACCGCAATACATCTCCTATTTGGTGACCAACATCCCTTAGGGGGATCCGCAACCTTTTTGAAAGAATGAAGAAAAAAGAAGAAAAACACGGCAATTTTTTACTTAACATATGGACCAAAATGCCTCATCCCTTGCCATCCTTCTTTCTTGGCTACCCTACACCACTTGGTCGATCACGACCTCTGCATGTAGCCCCGGTTTGATGCTTGTTGACCCTCTGACAAGGGGTCGAAGGTCTGAAGGTAGTCAAGCTTGATTGGGCTGGGCATGTCTTTCTTCTTGTAGGGCTTCCTTGCATTTGAAACTGAATCAGGTTTAGTAACAAGCCTGGCCCGTTCCTCTGGGCCCACATAATCCCCTTGGGTTCTAGACGAGATCCTTGCACTCATTCTCACAGCAAAAGTGGCTTCTTCAAACCCTGGTGGTAGGCCATCTGTTGGATTTAGAGACGTCTAATTACAATAATTAAGTTGGACATACGTGCATTATGATTATAATATCAAATACTGTCGCAAAATTACATTTATGTAATGATTGAAATATGCCAAACAATGTGATTAATTAAGTCATGGCATTATACGTATTTCACTAAGGTTTTGGATACAAATACATATAGAATAATGTTAATCAATTATAATTGTTAATGGATCGATTATAGTTGATTCAAATAATAGCAGTGATAAATTTAGGCTAAATAAGGAAATCAGAATTTTTTCTGATTTATTTCGGAAATGCTATTTTCGGCATTTTTTGGTTCCCGATTTAGCCTGAAATTTTCAGCAAAAGGTGTGCACACGTTTTTCACATCCTTTGGCAAACTTGTTTCACAAGTTTGAGCTATTTTCGGCTCTAGGGTTTACCCTAGGGTTAGGATTTGCACTGCTATAAAAGGGCTGGGTCTCCATAGCCTTGAACTCATCATTCTCCACCGTCTTGCTCCATAAAAGACTAGATATTCTGCCTTCAATTTGTGAGACAGAAACAAGTAAGAGAGAGTTCAAGAGTTTTGGATGGACTCGCTAGCCAAGTAATTTGTCGATTGAGCGTGCGAGCAAGTTAATCAAGCCATCTTCATCGATTCCTTTGATATTGCTTGAGAGGCAATAGACGGAAGGCCATAAAGATGGAAATTAAGTAGTTTCCGCTGTGCTTATTTAATTCTTACATAGATCTGGGTTAAGGTTTTAAGTAAATTAGAAAAACCTGACCACAGGCTAACACCATCTTCATCTTGGATTGTGCTTGTGTTGCTTTCATTTTCCTGAATTGGGCTTGTATTGCTCTGGGTGGTTGGGCGCCATTAATGTTGGCTTGAAATCTGTTCTGCACCCCTATGTCCTCGCGCCTGAGCTGAGGTGGTAGTGTGTTGTCATATCCATCGGTGACTGCCCTGACATACGTGGTTGGTCTAGCCGCTATCTTCCTGATGGTTGCACCGCGTATCGCCTCTCCTTTCACCAAACGGGAGAAGCTTTTGTCCGCTATTCTCAATGACAGGAACTTGTGGCACGAACTTAGATAAAATATAAGTTAGAATCGAATCACTTTTTTTGTGTTCATTTGTTTTTAAGTTAAAGAAAAGGTTATTTAATAAATTGGTCGTACAACTTTTTGCAACGAATGGTTGCCGGAATTATACTGGAATAAGCTCGACATAACATGTACTACACAGGCCAAGAATATGCCATCAGCATCAATATAAACTCTCAGCTACAAACGCGCCTCATATGCAATTATCCCATAATTGTAGTAAAACTATGGGCGCGAATTTCTTGTTACTTCAGATTAAATATGTTCTGCAATTCTGCTTGATGTATACCGAAAACTCTCATGATTTAGATCTCAATATAAAGAACTACAGTCCAAATTTTTAATTGTAAACTGTACAATTGGATGGAAATAACAGTGGATATAAAGTCCCAACTACACCTAGCTAGTCGCTGGGTAAAGATTTTAACAGAGTAGGTTTTTCTTCATTCAGGGAACAGACTAAAGAATCAAAACAGCCCTACATATGGTATGTGCGCTGCATGAAGCTGAAGTTGTTCTGTTTGTATCAGTAGGCTTCCCTTTCCATCTATATCTCAAGTTCAGCACTCTGCTTTTCTCACCAATGCACTGCTACATTAGTAAAAGAGAAAGAGAGATGGTGGAGATTATTTGGAGATCACCAGCTCCATATTTGCTATTAAGCATAGCAATCATCATGGCCATAATTGCAGTTGCACTCATAATGCTAATCTGCACTCACCGAAAGTCGTCAAATGGAGAGTCCCTTTCTTCAATTGAGAAGGCCGTTGTTCAAGTTTCGACTGATTCGTATCCCCAGGTAGTCGTCATTATGGCCGGAGACAACATGCCATCTTTTGTTGCGAAACCGGTTTCCGTTTTGTAGAATTAGGAAGAGTTTTATTTTTTGTAGGAAAGCTTACAATTACTAGATTATGCTAGAAATTTTTGACTGTAGGAGCACAATGTAATACAGATTTTTCTTTTTCTTTCTTGTCCAATTTTGGTCTGGTGGCTGGTGCGGTGATCAGTTGGTTTTCTGACAAAAGTGCAATGGATATTGTTTTTTTAGCCTATTTAATTATTTTAGTTATTATTGCTGCAGCATTACTGCTGGCTGAGATATTTTCTTGCAATTGCGCCTATATATGCACCAGATAGCAACGATCACTGTAATAATTTTCTATTTCAATGAAACATGACCTTTTTTATGGTACTATTTTCAAATAAAAGGCGAAGGATATAGTGATGTCGACCAATACTTGGGTCTGTATCCTTGCATTATCTCACTGTTTGAGTTTGAATCCAGACCGTCGGATCCGAATCTGGATCAATTCAACAAGTCTGTAGGGTGAGGAGTCTTTTTAAGATTTGTGTTAGTATACAACGAATATATATAGACCGAATTCAAACTCAAAAGTATGAAGCTATATACCTTAGATTATATGAATTCCTATACAATACTTTAAGACCAAAATGGTATATTGTATTACTTCATTGTCAATTTAACATCAACATAGAAATTATGCTAGGATTATTCAATATTTTCAGTAAAAAAAAAAAACAGTAGTCGACCGTACGTGGTTCTGAGATTCATGTTTAATATGAAATTATGCTATGTTTTTTAGTTGATTTTATTCTGAGAATACAATATTAACGGATATAGAGGACTCTATTTGACACATTCAAACTTCTTGGTATTGAATATTAGTACAACATATGCATCTTAGACAACTGGTAAAGATATTGACAGTACTATTTTGACTCCATGCAGTGCATGAATAATAAAGCTAAAATAAAGTTAAAAACATATGATTCGGACGTTGTATGAAGCCAATAATGTTGTCAATATCTTTTTCCTAATTAACTAAGATACAGTCCTAAATTTTGATTTAAAGGTCGTTTCGTTTTAGCTCAATCATACGCGCGCGAAGTGAATTTTTTATAAATGCATAGTAATTAATTTTATATATAAAAGTAATTGGCTCCCGAAATTTTTATTTGTACCATATTCACAAAAATAAAAATACCTTAGTTTAGTCAGAATTCGAAACTTACCTAGGCAGTAGGGGCATTGTGCGGCACCAAAGACTAGGGTTTGCACAATGCCGATGCGACCCCAGTCAGGGATCCGCACAATGCCCTTGCGGCCTTCAATTTTTTTTTTTTGTCTAACAAAAACATAATGGGCCACGTGGTTGGGATTCGCAACATTAGTACGAATCTCGAATCATAGAGGAAAATAAAAATAGAAATATCTCAAAGTATTTTTACGCTAACCTACACAACGTATTTGGAATTAAAGCACGTGGAAACACCTCTTGGAATTCGCATCCTCTGAGATATCTCAAAGTTTGAGAAATCGCAACCGTTAAAATACGTTGTGCACGAATCTCTAGGCACATATAATACTGGCCCTTGTGCTATCCCCAAATAGGCATCGTACACGTCGGTCATGCAAAAGTTGAGACATCTCAGAATTTTACTGTAGACAAAAAAAAGAAAAAAGTTGGGGCCGCATCGGCATTGTGTGGACCCAGTCTTTAGGGTCGCAGAATGCCAGAGTGGTCTGGGTAGATATCAAATTCATCAGAAACAGGGGTGTTTTGGTTTTTTTTTTTTTTTTTTAGAAAATGCTAAAAATAAAAATTTCGGTAATTGGCTAATTGCTAGGTGAAGTTAATAATTTGTATGCTTTAAGGGCAAGATTAATTACAATCTCTTCTATAATTGATTTAACTCTAAGATTAGATTAACATTTTGTAGACCTACATCACGCTCATTTTTGGAAAAGTTATTCTAGCTGATTGATGCCTCATCATTTTAAAATTCAAACCTTTTTGGTTACAACAAATCTTTCTGGTATCCAAGGAAAGCACAATTTCGTTGGCGCCCGGGCAAAATATTAAAATACCATTTGCCTAACTGCTTATAGTTATGCATGTGGAAAACTGTATTAAAAATGGAGGGGTGCAGTTCGATGTTCGGTCGGAGTCATTCGATCTGCATTAAAATTTGTACACACAATATTCTTAGAATTTGCCGTGTGAATCTTAGTGCGGATCGCCCCCGATTCCATTAAAAATACATCTCTTATTGATTTGATTTAAAAGATAATTAAGCTCTATCCTTCGTGATTTTATTTTTATTCTGTAATTGTTAAATTTTTCCGAATTTTTTATTTATATCCAAAAAATAAATTAAATTACAAAAACTAACCATTTTGGTGTTGAAATTCGAAATCTACCCAAACCGGAAAAAAAATTTCCGGATTCAACATCTAATTCCGGAATTTTTTTTCCAGAAACTCAACTCTAAATCCGGAAAAAGAATTTCCGAACTTAACAATTTTTTTTTTTTTTTAGAGAAAAATAGCTAAAATACTGAAATCTAACACTAAAAAATCGAATTATTTTTTTAAATATTTGTTAGATTACTTTTTTTGATAGCATATTTATACTAAAATACGCTAAATTACTTGAAATTATGTTAATTTATGCTGATTGACACTAGATTACTTTAAATTATGTTAACTTTTTTTTAAGAGACAAATAGTTAAAATGCTGAAATCTAACACTAAAAAATCGAATTTAGTTTTAAATATTTGCTAGATTACATTTTTTATATATAATTAGCATATTTATACTAAAACACGCTAAATTACTTGATTTATGCTGAATTACACTAAATTACACTAAATTACAATAATTATGTAGAATTATGCTAGAATACGGTAAAGTACGCTAAATTACGTACGAATAGGGATGATATCTTCACTGAGAAGGCGAAAAACGACGACGAAACTTCAAACGGCCATAAAACGGCGCTCGAGTGTCCGATTTCAGTAAATGACCACTTTTCGGAAAGCTTACGAAAATGCGCATGCATCCGAATTTGCTTTGCCAGATTTCCAAATTCAGAATTGCCAAAAAACAAAGAGAAGAGCCTCAAAACTTCAGTTGAAGTTTCCGATTAAGATTTTCATTTATATTATTCAATCTACATAGCTCAGTAAATTAGTTATGTAATGAACTTTTAGAATACCAATTTTTATTATTTTTGGAATTTTTTTACTATTTTTTATGATTTATGAAAGATGCCACAAAATAGGCCCCATTCATACGTAATTTAGCGTAATTTATCGTATTTTAGCATAATTCTACATAATTATTGTAATTTCAGCATTTTAGTAAATTTACCGTATTTTAGCACAAAATCGGCCCTATTCGTAGTAAAAAAACAATTCGATTTTTTAGTGTTAGATTTCAGCATTTTAGTTATTTTGATAATTTCTAAATTATTCTACAGCATTTAAATTATTTAAATTAATTAAAAAAATTTCTAAATTCGATTTTTTAGTGTTAGATTTCAGCATTTTAACTATTTGTCTCTTAAAAAAAAGTTAACATAATTTAAAGTAATTTAGCGTATTTTAGTATAAATATGATATAAAAAAAGTAAGCTAACAAATATTTAAAAAAACAATTCGATTTTTTAGTGTTAGATTTCAGTATTTTAGCTATTTTTCTCTAAAAAAAAAAAAAAAATTTGTTAAGTTTGGAATTTTTTTTTCCGGATTTAGAGTTGAGTTTCCGGAAAAAAATATTCCGGAGTTAGATGTTGAATCCGGAAATTTTTTTTTCCGGTTTGGGTAGATTTCAAATTTCAACACCAAAATGGTTATTTTTGTAATTTAATTTATTTTTTGGATATAAATAAAAAATTCGGTAAATTTTTTATTCAACATCCTGTAATCCAACCATGTAATTTTTTTTATTTTGTTTTAGTGAAATTGGGAGGGGGGCATCATGGACATATATAAAGGACTTTACCCTCACTGGCTATAAATTTGAAAATTTTATTTCTTGTACAATATGTTTTTTGATATAAATTACAATAATATGTTTGTAGCATAAAATTGTTATAAATTAACATTATTTAAATATTTTGTAAACCGACAACGCCTCTGTATTTTTTTTTTGTGTGCCTTATATTTGATATGCCTACCTTAAATTACTTACAATAAATTTTTCTTGGAATAACAGTAGATTTATTTACCATAAAGAGGTTGATATTTTGAAATTTTGCAAGGGTGACGAATGAAATTTCTCTCAATAAGCTTGACAGCTAGACCAGTTGTAGACTGTAGTTGTGGCAAATAGACATTATTAGGGATAGACTTTCAATGATGGATCCCACTTATAAAACAGAGAAAAGAAAAACCCAATTGAAAGAATATCCCTAGAATATGACCAAGCCTTTTATTGCAAGAAAATAAAAGAGCAAACAATTAAAGGGGGTAAGAATAGTTAGGGCTGTAAACGGATATGGATATCCGTCTGGATGTCTGCTCCGAATCCGCTTATTATCCGAATTCGGATTTAAACGGATACGGATATTTTTTGCATAGGAAAATTTGATACGGATACGGATGATTATAATTCTTTGAAATTATAAATGGAGCGGATATCCGCACTATTCAGATCCGAAATTTCAACTTCTCCGCTTCACTGTAACTTGACTTTCAGCAGTTAATATTTCCTAACTCCTCTTCATTCCTATATCTTCTCCATGTCTTTACCTTTTTTTAATTTACTTTTTTTTTTCTTAATTGTTTTTAATTTAGTATGTGTACTTAAAATTCATATGACTCAATTATCCGACAATTATTCGTTTCGTAACCGTATTCGAATCCGTATCCGTGAATTATCCGCTCCGTATTCGTATCCATTTAAGACGAATTTGGTTTTGAATTTTGATATCCGTTTACTATCCGTATCCGTATCCGCTCATTGAAAAACGGATATGGATTTGGTATCAGCATTATCCGCTCTGAATCCGCTCCGTTTACACCCCTAAGAATAGTAGTTATTCTTAGTCCTTTATATATCACTTGTTTTTGCAGTTTAATATTGTTTAATTCATATTTTCATAAATTAATTATTAATTTTAGTCCAAATTATTTAATCTGTAGGACATAATTTCTAACAACTGCTTCAAATGTTGCCGACGAGGACACTCCGTTGTGAATTGTAAGAACTGCTGCAAATGCAGGAAGTGTTGGAAGAACAGCCATATTAGCATGCATCAACTATACGGTGGTGTTTGGTTGTGGACTAAAGTTAAGGTGGCCTAAGTTGTTATCCCATGTTAGGCCGGCCTAAATTATTCGTGTTTGGTTGAGGTCTAAAGTTAAACCATAGCTTAAGTTATTCCTTATTTGGTTAGAGTTGATGGAGGATTAAAATTTTGGAAGCCTAAGTTAGTTAATTATTAATCATAGGATACTAATTATATAATATTAATATATTAATAATAACTACAATGTATTATAATAATTATTTAATATATTAACAATATAAGATATTAATTATATAATTATATAATAATTATTTACTATATTAACAATATAAGATAATAATTATATAATTATATATTAATAATAAGATACTAATTATATATATTAATATATTAATAATAACTATAATATTATAATAATAATTATAATAATTATTTAATATATTAAAAATATAACATATTAATTATATAATTATATATTAATAGTAATTATTGATAAAAAGATACTAATTATATAATATTAATATATTAATAATAACTATAATATATTATAATATTATTATAATTATTATTTAATATAATAAAAATATAAGATATTAATTATATAATTATATATTAATAATTATTATTAGTAATAATATACTAATTATATAATATTAATATATTAATAGTAACTATAATATATATAATATTATTATTAATAATTATATATTAATAATAATTATTGATAAAAAGATACTAATTATATAATATTAATATATTAATAGTAACTATAATATATATAATATTATTATAATAATTATTTAATATATTAACAATATAACATATTAATTATATAATTATATATTAATAATACTTATTTAATATATTAACAATATAAGATATTAATTATATAATTATATACTAATAATAATTATTAATAATAATATACAAATTATATACTAATAAGATATTATTATAATCATTCGAGTTAGGTCACGACGTGGATTAAAATTAAATCACCATGTGAGGTGGTTTACTTTAGGCCGGCCTAAAAATCGGCTTATGCATGTTAGGCCGGCTCAATGAAGTCACGTTTAGTGGAATAAAGAGGCCTAAACCCCTTATTCCACCCTTTAGGCCAACCCAGCAACTCCTCTTTTCACACGGACGATAGCCCGACAAGCCACACTCTTGTTCGATGAGCTTCTCATGAGTCATTATCAGGAGCAGAGCTACGATAGAATAGGAGTAGGCAACTGCCTATCCTTAAAAAAAAAAAAAAAAATTAGGCCTAATTTTTTAGTGGACCTTATCTATTTCGAAATTTGATTTTGCCTATCCTGACCCATGCGTTTATTCTCAGCCCGCTAACAAACTTCTGTAAGTCCTAGCAAAAGCCCAGACAATTAATCACACTGATGGCATCTATACGGTATGACAGTGAAAACCTAGGTCACGTGCCAGTCAAAGCATTGCTTTTACCCAACGGAAAAGTATCCTCCCAGTACTGTAAAATATTCCCCTCATTTTACGGCTTGAGATTTACTCCCAACTGCTTTGAGATTCGGGCGAGCGCAGGGGCACTATTATTGGACTTTGAGATTCGTGCCAAGTTAAAAAAGAACGTTCCAGATCCACTAATTCTAAGAGATTCCCTATTACGATACCGGGGAGGACCTGAATTCTTACCCAACAAGGTTTGTCGTTGTTAAAAAAGAATTCAGATCCTCCCCGGTACCGTAATAGGAACTTTTTTAGAATTAGTAGATTTGGACCGTCCTTTTTAACTTAACACGAATCTCAAAGTCCAATAATACTGCCCCTGCGCTAGCCCGAATCTCAAAGTTGTTGGGAGTTAATCTCAAACCGTAAAGTGAGGGGAATCTTTTACGGTAACTGGGAAGATACTTTTATGTTCAAAAAACATTGCTTTTACCTGTGAGCCAATCAAAATCTCCAATCGACATAAAAATAATAAATTACTAAACAATTCTGTAATAGAATTATTACTTGTAAAAGCTTAAAAAATATTTTTTTTTCTTGTTAATTATGAAGTAAGGAACTTTTGTTGCAGTCTAGTTTTAAGTAATCTATGTGTCAAATGGACCAAAAAATAAGATGCGTAATATGTACAGATAATTTAAATAAAGTTTAGATATTAGTGTTTGTGGTACGATAATGCAACAACGATGAAGAAATTTTAATTAGCACAAGAATGTCATAATTTAGCAATCGATAATATTTTCCAAATTGAGATTAAATAATTCAAAATTCAAAATTTTTTTTTTATGCTTGGCTCATAGAACAGTGTAAATTCAAATCATATAAGTTGAGAATAATTGATAATTTGTCAAATGTGGCATAATAGAGTACATTTTAATCTCATTTCGGCAATACAAATACAAATAAAAATATGTAATTTAAAATATGTACCAAATTTATGATTTGTAATTTAGAAAGTGTTTTGAACCCGAACCTGTTTAAAAAAAATGAATTTGATTTCTGCCTATTCCTGATTCAAATTCTAGCTACGTCACTTGTCACTACCCATGCATGATTGCCGATAGAAATGCCATATAGAACGATGTGCTTCATCGACAAGGGAGGTGGGGAACGCGTATCCTCTGCATGAACTCAAAAGGGAATCTTTTGAGTTAATGAATCTCAACCATCTAATTTTAAACGGAGACAATCCGGCTCTTGCTTATAACATAGGGGTCTTTCAATATTAGTACGGAGACAATCCGGCTCTTTAATTTGCAAAGCATGGTAGCCTATCTCATATAAAATAATCAATTATATATAGTATAAACATTATATTTATTCATATATGCTTTTTTTTAATAATAATTGTTATTATTTAATTGTTTAAATATTCATAATTTTTGTCAAATCTTTCTATCTTTCATTATGGACATAATTTATTATTGTTATTAACAAAATTAATGTTTTGATAGTTTATCAAATAAAAATGAAAAAATTTGAGTTGTTATATTCTTTCCCCTAGAGGAACATATTCAGTCCTTTTTTAATAATATGAGTATTTTTATTTTATTTTGATGTTAAATTTTAAAATATTTTATAAATTTGGTCTTATATTTTATTATTGAATATATACGTGTGAATTCTCATATATACTATATAAAAATATGATTGTTTTATAATAATCTCCGTATGTTCATATTATGTAATAATTTAAATAATCCAACAATCGAACTGGTTGGCCCGTCGATCAATGTCTGGCTTTGTGATTTTTGTAAAGACAGAATATTGAAAGAGAGAACCCTGGCTTTGTGATTTTTGTAAACCTAAATAGAATATCTTACCAAGTTATTGATGCCGATTTATCCTCACTAAAAATAAAATCAGATTCTACCTAGTATAGTCTGAATAAACCCAAAAGAGGAAAGAAGCAGATAATTTTTTTAAGCTTGTAATAAGTGGGCCATTAAATTGATATTGGGCTCAATTTATGGGCTAAGATAGTGACATTTCTTTTCTTGACAAAAGTATAATTGATGCAAATAAATTCGATCAAGTTGGGATTTGGGAGCACTCAGAATGGTTGGGTCAGATCAATTGAACGGTTAGGTTCAACCAGTTGATCAGTTAGTAGCTAGGGCTAGGGTATCAGCCATAATGGGGATACTTGAAATTTTTGAAATAAAATTAAGTGCTTACACTTTTACAAAGGGGCAGTACTATTGGTCTATTGATTTGCAAAAATCAAAAGTATCGTAGCAAATAAAATTTGAGCGAAGAAATAGCTCCAACACAAGAGAATTTTCTTATTAAACAAAAAAAGTAGAAAGAATCCATTAACTCTAGTTTTTACTTAATTAATGTCAAGTTCTTTTCTAGATCGATGTAGTTTTTACATAATTTATTGTAACTTGGGTAAATTGTACATCCCAGCTCCATTAACTACTGCTTATAGAAAAGAGTTGCGCGCACGATGATGTCTGTTCGGCAACATGAAAAATTTTATGAGAATAAAAATTTTAATTATGGGAATAAAAATTTCAATTTGTCAAAACCAAAGTCATTTAACTCATGGAAAATTTAGAATATAGGTGTTCGGCAAATGCATAGGAAATTTGTTAGGATATTGGTTTTTTTTTCTTTCTTTTTTATAGAAGGTATAATACTCAAATTAAACTATATTAAGTGTATTGATACTAATAACTAATTATGATCAATATAATTGTACATATCAGATTCTCATAAATTTAAATGAGTGAATTAACTATACACTGCAAAGTAATATCAAAGTGAATTGACTGCACACTGCAAAGTGATAAACTTATTAATATATTTGTACATATCACTAAGGACTTAACTCAAAATTAACTTAATCTATCTCAAATTAAGTGTTGCTAGTTTAATTATGTTTTTTTATAAATTTTTCTTGTATTATTAAATTAAGTTGTATTATGCATGCAAGTTTAATTATTATTGTTTAATTAATTATGCTTTCTTTAATTAAAATTTTGTCTTTGTTTAATTATGTTTGATGTTACGTGTACAACGAAAACAATTTCCCATGATGTATAAAATTTTGTCTTCATTGATGTATGATAAAAGTTAACGTACATGTTAACTTTGTTTAATTAGGGCCTGTTCGGCATCCTCAATTCCCATGGGACTTTAAAGGAAAAATAACTTTATGGGTCATTTTATCTATCAAGCGTTCGACAGCTCAGTTTTGTTTCCCATTTTTATTCCCGATCGACTATATTCCCATTTATTTACTCTCTTCCTCTCATGAAAAAAAAATCAACTCAGACCTCCGTTTTTTTTCCCTGACGCTGAAACTGAATCAATCATTACTCTCTTCCTCTAAAGAAATCCATTACTTCGTTTGTTTAAATTAATGAATTTTAAGCTGAAATTAATACTTGCTTAAATTCACTCAGACCTAATTAATACTTGTTTAATTAGCTAAATTGAAATTAACTTGTACAATCAAGCACTGAATTAAACAAACACAATTTAATAATACAAAGGCTAAAATTAATTAAACAAACATAATTAAACTAGCAATAATTAATTTTAATAAATTAAGCTAATATTAAGTTAAGTTCCTATTCTGACGTCTAACAAAATCATCCCACATAAGCCTAGCAATTTCATCTCTTTTTTCATTTCCTGCTTGACGTTGATTGTTCAGTCTTTCAACATCTTCGCCGTACTCTTCATCTCCATCCGGTACATCCACAATATCATTTGGATTAATTTCCAAATTAGCATTCGCAATCCAAGTGGCATCGCCATTATGATATACAATAAAATTGTGTATAATACATGCGGCTTGAACTATGTCCGCTTGATTATCAATTGTATGATATGTTGCAACTTTTAAAATAGGAAACCGCATTTTTAAAATGCCAATAAGTTTTTCAATATGGTTTCTAAGTTGTGTATGGCGAGATTAAAGAGCTCTTTGTAATTTCACGGTCGTTCCTTAGTTGCACCTTACTCTTGCACGTGATATCTCACACTCCTATAAGGAACAATAAATTGCGTTGTATTGGCATAATCAGCATCAACCAAAAAATATTTGCCTCGTGGTACTGTGAATCCGTTGTCGAGTGCACTCTTTAGTACAGTTGCATCTGAAGCTGATCCTTCCCATCCGGCCATTACATAAGTAAATCGATAGTCAAAATCACAAACGAGCATAACATTTTGTGACAATGTCTGTTTTCTATTACGATATGGAGCTTGATCTTCGTAAGCAATAGTTATAGGAACATGTGTGCCATCAATAGCACCAATACAATCCTGTATATTAAAAAATAGTGAATAATTAAACTTACCTTAATTTAAAAAGACATTCATTTGAGAATGATTGAAATTAAATTTACCTTAAAGAAATGATTAAATATTGTTCTCGATTGGATAAGTTGGGGCGTATGAAGTCGAGGGGGTATTATGATTTCTGCTGATAGTCGAGTAATAGCCTTAATTACAATATGGAAGTAACGGCTTACTGTATCACCCGACCGTTGGAATCGTTCTTGCACAGTGCGATTGCTTGCATTTTTAGCAAGTGTGTATAAGAACATTGCAACTTGTTCTTCAATCAACATCTGTCCATCCTGGAGAAACTCTTTGTCTCTCAATAGCTTGACAAATGCACGGAAAGCAAAAGTCTCCATACGAAATTCTCGCTTACAACGACACTCATGACCATCTAAGACTTCATTGACATACATCATTCCAGTTAGGATTGAAGTATGGCATGGAGTTGGTTCCATTATATTTCTCTCTATATGTGGCATGATGAGATTTGTATAATCCTCATCATCATTATTCATTTTCCATTGAAGAAGATGATCCATTATTTTGCTATAAAAGATGTGAAGCTGCATTTGCTGCAATAGCTCTATATATAAACAATTTAGATTTTTTTTAAATGAAAATGGTCATGATCACTCCTTTGTCACTTTGTAGTGTATGATCAATTATGATATTACTTTTCAGTGTGTGGTCATTTCACCCATTATCACTTTGCAGTGTGTGGTCAGTTCACTCATTTATCACTTTGCAGTGTGTGGTCAGTTCACTCTGATATCACTTTGCAGTGTGTGGTCAATTCACTCATTTTTTTTTTTAGAATCTGATATATATAATTATATTAATCATAATCAGTGATTAGTATTAATACACTTAATATAGTTTAGTTGTAGTATTACATCTTCTATAAAAATAAAAACAAACTAACATCCTAACAAATTTCCCATGCATTTGCCGAACACTTATATTCTAAAATTACCCATGGGTTAAATAACTTTGGTTTTGACAAATTGAAATTCCCATTCCCATATTAAAAATTCCCATTCCTACAAAATTCTCATGTTGCCGAACAGGCCCTTAATATTTTGACAGCTTTATCATTTGAAAAAAAAAAAACGGAGGTCTAAGCTAATGATTTTTTGCCATGAAATAGAAAGGCAAAAAGTAGGAAAAAAATCCATAGAATTACATATAGGAATTTATACTTGACCTCCGAACATGTCATGATAAAATTCCTAAGATTCCATTTTTTTCAAAAAATCCCATGGTACTGCTCCTAACGAACATGCCCTAAGTTGAGATAATGAAACCCAAATTATAAACCCAAGTGGGCTTCTGGGCCGAAAGTAGTCCTCCTTGGTTGTACTATAACTCAAATTTTGAATTTGGATTCGACTGTCTGATTAGAATTCGAACAAATTTCATTCGGGTTAGAATTTACGGGGCCACTTCAATATTCGTGTAAATTTTGATCGGACGGTCCGGATTCAAACTCAAAAGTTCGAGTTATCTCAGGGGATACAAATTCATCTGTAATGTATGGGACAATTTTAATTGAAAATGAATTGCTTTGAGATTTATGTTTTAAAAATCAACTCAAGTTTTAAGATATCATGTGAATTCCACGACAAAGGAGTTCGAATCCTCTGAAGTAACTTAAATTTTGACTTTAGATCCGAACCGACTGATCAAAATTCAGTCCAATCAGTCCAAGGTGAAATGCAATGACCTCTTTAATATTCATTGTTAAAACAAAGATTGCATTAGATATTCATTTCCATAGTTTGAGTAGTACTTTAATTGTAGTGCAACTAATTAGGTAAATCAATCACTATAAATTAAGTTTGCAATTAAATTTATACATACCAAAATATTAATTTTCAAATTCAAACAAATTAACATGGTTCACAAAAAAAATTCATTCATACCTTGACCAAGCTGGCTAGCCAGCCAGCCAGCGAGCTAGGTCCATCTCAAATTCATTAATTATGAACTGAGCTAATGACGAGCTGACTTTTTAACAACTTAGTCCACTAACAAATGAATTATTAGAGAGCGAAACAAATGCGAGTCATGATTGACGAGCTGGAGCTTTTTTTGCGACCTCTAGTTAAATCAATCACAGTTTAAACGTGGAAGCTAATGGGAAAGTAGGCCTTAGAGGAGAAACTGGCGGCGGTAATGTAGAAATGTGAGCCATTATGCAGACTATGTATAGCTTGAGTAGAACTAGGGTATTCCTAAGCTCACCAAGCCCTTCGTGAGCTCGACTCTAAAACCTATCGAATTGACTTCAAATGACATTTTCAAAGATGCAGAGATTATTCTCAGGAGAAGTGGATTCAATGCCTCAAGAGAGATGTTGCAGTGTAACTAGAACCTTAAAATGAGAAGTGGATTCAATCCTTTTAGTATTTAGCAGAGTCATTGTTTTACACTGCAACATCATGAGCTTCATACTAATAAAATGACTAAAAGGATTAGTATGAAGCAGAGTCATTTTAAGATTACAATCAAGACGCATGCAGTGGCTATTGCAGTGTAAAACAATATCCAAAACAACCTCTAAAAGGATTTACTTCTAATTGAATTCTTTGAACTGCTCGCAGCGTCGTCATCTTCAGGTGAACAAACAAAAAGAAAGCATGAACTGGTGATAGAGAAGGAGACACCACGTCATGACCACTCCAATATGTGCAAGGAACTCAGAACAACAACAAAATCCTATGTCAGGAAAAAAGGAAATAAGAATCTCATTTCTGTTTCTCATCAAACTCTTGAAACAAGAATTAGTCATTACAGCATCCATAAATTCATGGTAATATGTTGTTTTGTTTATTTTCAATTCTGTTTAATTAGGAAAAAATTTCAAGTAGAAAACACCCAAAATTTATAATCCACTAGAAAGCATTGGTCCTCCCTCTCCAAATATTAATAATAATTATTAATATTAATAATAATAGTAATAATAGTAATAATAATAGTAATAATAGTAATAATAGTAATAATAATAATAATAATAATAATAGTAATAATAATAATGATAATAATAATGATGATGATGATGATGATGATGATAATAATAACAATGACAATCATTAAAAAAAAATTGAAGCCCAACAAAATGGCTATTGAATGATAAATTAATTAACTGGCAACTAATTAAGATTCAAGACAGTATTTGAAAGGGTATACATTACCACGTTAGAAGAAAATTGTTGATGATATGGTCCTTGTTTTACTATATTCAAACAAAAAAAACTTAAAAATATACTAAGGCCCTGTTCGGCTGCAGTGTGGGTTCGGAAATAGATACGGAAAAACAAAACTTTTGAACTGAAAATCACTGTTCACGTGGGAAAAAAAAAATTCACTCTGAGTGAATTTTTTTTTCCCAATATGAACAGTGATTTTTAAACCACAGCCGAACAGGCCTAAGGTTATCAACCATAGATGTGATAGGCAGTTGCTACTGAAATATGGCTACATGATACTTTTGTTAAGATTGTGTTACATTTTCTTTCTGGTATTAGTAGCCTTTTTAGGAATTCAGATCCAGTGCAATACCTGCCTGTAGAATGAGATCTGAGTCGTCTGTTTTAGTCTGGCACGAATCTCAAAGTGTATTTCCCTATATTCCAATTGATATTGAATTCAGATCCAATGAAGTAACCCAAAAATTGAGTTTTGGATTGGGACCGTCCAATTTGAATCTGTGACCATCCAACTAAAGTGTAGCGCACGCATTCCGAGAGAAAGGTTCGAATCTCCAGGCGATCTCGAGCGACGGATTCGTTCGGACGGTCCCGATCCAAAACCCAAAAATTGAGTTACTTTAGGGATCCGGACCCATTGATATTGGCCTGGTTGTGAGTATTCCCTCGCCCTTTTAAGGTGGTAATTTTAAAATTTTAAAAATCTTCCTGAATAAAATCAAATGTCAATTGCAGAGTCTTCCAAAAATATTCGGCTCGGTGCCTCCATACAATTTGGAAAAAGGAGAGATTACACTCCATAATGAGAAAGAAGAAACCTGGAAGGTACAGTTTAACAGTACTCCTGTTTCCGGCAATAACCTTTGCAGAGGATGGAAACATTTCTGTTGGAACAACAACATAAAATGTGGAGATATATGTACGCTTAAGATCATAGCCTCTAATGAAATACTCGTCACCATCTCTAAGGCAGCCAAGAATGACATACTCATCATCACCAACCCTAAGGCAGCTAAAACTGTGGAAACAATTGATGTCGAATCTGATCTTGAGACGTCGTCATCGCAGTAAAATCAGGGCATGCGTATTTTTTGTGTTTTATAAAGTTGGGTTATGTTAGTAGGTTGCCCTTTCCTCTTAATTATATAGTTTGTTGCTAATGTATTATATAACTAATCTAGTTTAGGTACTGTGCACATTCAGTGTATTTTTTTCTTCTTACCCCTTCAATTGTTGCTTATCAAGCTTTGCTGTCATAAAAGATGGCAGCAGGCATTTGCCCTTGTTGCCAACGCTGACAAAAGTAATATAATTAATTAGTACTTTCTTTCGATCGTGATATGCTAAATATATATCAAGTTATCAACGAATCATTTATTTTAAGTTAAAGAAAAGTTATTTAATAAATTGGTCGTACAACCTTTTGCAACGGATGGTTGCCGCAATTATACTGGAATAAGCTCAATCAACATATGTAACATGTACTACTCAGGCCAAGAATATGCCATCAGTATCAATTTTGAACTCCCAACTACAAACTCGCCTCATCTGCAATTATTCATTAACTGTAGAAAAACTATATGTGCTAATTTCTCGTTACTTGAGATTAAATATATTCTATTTCGTTTATTAATGAAAACTATCTCAATGTTTTAGGTCTGAATGTTAAGAACTATAGCCCAAATTGTTAATTGTAAACTGTAAAATTAGATGTTAATAACAGTGGATATGAAGTCCCAACTACACCTAACGAGTCACTGGGTAAAGATTTTAACAAATCTATTTTTACTTCATACAGCGCACAGACTATAGAATCAAAACAGCACAGCCAATGGTTCGTGCGCTGCATAAAGCCATAATTGCTCTGTTTGTATAAGTATGCTTCCCTTTCCATCTATAAATCTAAGTCCAGCACTCTGCTTTTCTCACCAATGCACTGCTACACAAGTAAAAGAGAAAGAGACAGAGAGAAAGAGAGATGGCAGAGATTATTTGGCAATCACCAGCTCCATATTTGCTATTAAGCATAGCAATTATCATAGCCATAATTGCAGTTGCACTCATAATGCTAATCTGCACTCACCGCAAGGCGTCGAATGGAGACTCCCTTTCTTCAATTGAGATGGCCGTTGTTCAAGTTTCGACTGATTCGTATCCCCAAATTGTCGTCATTATGGCCGGAGATGACACGCCGTCTTTCGTCGCGAAGCCGGTTTCCATTTTGTAGGATTAGGAAAATATTTTTTTTTTTCCTCTTTTTTGAATAGTTCTACTTTCAGGTTGATTATCCATTAGTAGGAAAGTTTGCAATTAGTAGATTATGTTAGCAATTTTTGACTGTAGGAGCACAATGTGATACCAATTTTACTTTTGGTTTCTTCCTTTTTATTTTTTTTTTCTTGTCCAATTTTGGTCTGGTGCGGTGTTCAGTTGGTTCCCTGACAAAAGTTCAATGGACAACGCTTTTTAGCTTATTTTATTATTTTACTTGTTGTTGCTGAAGCATTACTGCTGGATGAGATATTTTGATGCAATTGTGCTTATGCACCAGAGATATTTCAGAACATGTTTGCTCTTTGTTTGAAACATTATCTCCAATTTCAATGCAACAGGGATCGAACCTATTTTGATGGTAATATTTTCAAACAAAAAGGCGAAGGATAGTGATATCAGCCTAGACTGGAAAAAACGTGTGTGTCGTGCATGTTCTGCCGTAACTAATATGTTGTGACTTTGGTTTTGTGTCATATTGTGTCATAATCAAATTAATTTTACACATGTTGTGTGATCAAAATGCAGGTGGTCATGGCACATGAATATTTACGTCACATGAGTCATGCTATGCTTAAACGTGTCAAAACCAAACATGCCGTATCCAAACGTGACTGGACACATTTGCCACGTTTGTCACGTTTAACTATTTTTTTCATAATTTAGATTCACCATTTGATCAAGATTTAACGGACCTAATTACACGTGACTCGCGGGACGTACCGTGCAGTGTCAAATTTTCAAAAAAATAATCACAGCACGTAACCGACACGCTTATTGTGTCATTCTGTAATGGAGCTGGCTTTGCCGTGTAATTTTTCCCAATCTATATCAGCTATACTTTAGTATAGGTCCAAAATGATATTTTTAGTAATTATTCTGAAATGGACAGAAATATCATTCGTACTATCTATACCTGAAGAGCAGTCCGTACGAATAATATGCATATAAAGTTATAAACAATTAATGCAAATTTCCAAAGAAGCTCGCGCTCAAACCTCTACGAGATATGATTTTTTACTATTTTTCACTAAGCGCCAACTGAAATATATGCATCTATTGTATGGTACATTTAATATATATTATTATTTCTCATCATCCAAATTGTTCAAACATAAAGGTTAATATAAAATTTACTTGGCCATTTATCGAAATATAGTTGAAAATCAACCATTGAAAATTCCAAATCGGTTGATAGAAACACTAAACATTTTTATATTTTGAAGACCCATTTACACTCTTAACACCCTTTATTGTTCTAACTGCAAAGTAAGATTGTATTTGTCATTTTTTGGAACCTTGACATTGTTAAAATTAACTTCTTTAATGTAATGTTAAACCAAATATTAGAATCATTAAATCAAGGGGAAAAAATATTTTTTCCCAATATGAAAGCTAGCACGAAATTTGATGTTTGTAGTACTGATCTCGATGCATCACGCATTTTAATGTGTGATACGGCCAAAGGTGTGAAGCATGTATGTATTTATTTTAAACGGTTTACTACTTGGCATATTATGAATTATATAATTGTTGATCATTCAAAGCAGTGATTTTCTACCTATTTAAAAATAATAATAAAAATATTTTCAGATATAAAATTTAATTAGTTTGTAAGTACATTTTCATATAGAGATTATATAGTTCAAATCAACTATTTATATTTGAAAATAAAGATATTAAACTATAATTTAGATCAATCCGCAATATGCATAATACCAAAGCCTCACTCTAAAACTTTTTTTCAATTGATAAAGTTTGTCAACATTGCAGAATTAATTAATTGTGAATCTTAGAGGTCAGGTTAACTAACTATTTAATATTCACGAAAGATTTCTCTATCTGAGTTTCGAATCTGCAACCTTCCACACAGAGAATATTTTTTTTAGTACTAGATTAAAGACTGATCCTCCAACCTTACTATTATATCACCAAAAATTGTTTTGTATTTTCTTTGATATTATTCTGTGAGTACAATATTAATAAACAGATATAGAGGATTTTATGGGACACAAATTCAAACTTCCTGGTATTAAATATTAACAACAAATCTTTGTGATTTTAAGATACAGTTCTCAATTGTCCTAATTCTTTTTTAGGCCATTTTGTTTAGCTCAATCCTACGTGAAGTGGATCTTTCAGAAATGAAATGCCTAGTAATGAGGTATATATATAAGGGGGAATTTCACGTATACCCCTCAAAAACTTCAAAATTATGTATTTCCCCTCTAAAGTTTGAAATTATGTATGAGTGAGGCTATGGTACTATGCATAGCACGGATGGGTCCGTGCTACAGCTCAAAATTTGAGTTCAAAATCCTAACGGTCCATCCAAACCGTTCAACATGATTATAAAATAAATATGTACTTGCAAACCAAATTTTACATTTTTTCGAATTTTTTTACTATTTTTTTAGATAGGTAGAAAATCACTATTTTTGGATGGTCCAGAATTTTCAGATCAAGTGATTTCTACCTATCTAAAAAAATTTCGAAAAAATGTAAAATTTGATTTGCAAATACATATTCATTTTATAATCATGTTGAACGGTTTGGATGGACCGTTAGGATTTTAAAAACTCAAATTTTGAGCCGTAGCACGGACCCAACCGTGCTATGCATAGTACCATAGCCTCACTCATTATGTATTCCCCCCTCTAAACATCAAATACTCACAAATTTATCCGTTTTATTGTCTTTTATATTAAAACTCATTCTAAATTTATAAAATATCCATTTTACCCTTTATTAAAAACATATAAAACCCATTAGACTCAAATTTGAATATGAACGGTTCATCTATCGTCCGAACTGCTTTTAGATCTATGCATGCAAGATCGACACAAATCTTGATGTGAACACACACACATATTGAAGTGACATGCACATATCTTAATGTGATGCGCACATATCGAAAATGCTTTAAGATCCGTGCGTGCTAGATCAACACGAATATCGAAGCGATGTGCACAGATCTTAATGAATACGTGCGGATCGGACGGTAGAGGAACCCTTCAGATTCAAATTTGAGTCTCATGGGCTTTATATGCTTTTAATAAAGGGTAAAATGGGTATTTCAAAATTTTAGAATGAGTATTAATATAAAAAACAATAAAATGGATAAATTTGTGAGTTTTTAAAGTTTAGAGGGGGAAATACGTAATTTCAAAGTTTAGAGGGGGGAATACGTAATTTTGAAGTTTTTGATGGGTATATGTGAAATTCCCCCTATATATAAAAGCAATTGCTAGGTGAAGTCAATAATTTGTGTGCTTTCAGGGCAAGATTACAATCTCCTTTATAATTAATTTAATGAACTCTTAAGGTTAGATTTCTATTATGTAGACCTACATCACGCTCATCTTTGGAAAAGGTATTCTTATTGATGCCTTCATGATTCAAAACTAAAATATTTTTTATTACAGCAAATCTTTTTGGTTTCCGATCGAAGATGGCACAATTTCGTTCGTGTCCGGGCAAAATATTAAAATACCATTTGCCTAACTGTTAACTGTTAATAGTTATGACTTATGAATAGGGGTGTTCATTGGGTCCAGTTTAGTCGGTTTTGAACCGAACTGAATTAGTTTGGATCAAACGGTTCGGTTTGTTTGGTTTAATGGTTTGGTTCGGTTTACTTTTTAAAACTGAATTATAATTTCGGTTCTGTTTGGTTTGAAATTTTTTAAAACCGAAATAACCGAACCAACCGAACTTTTATATATTATGAATTTGATCCGGACTGTTCCGGTTTATTTCTTAATACCCCGGTTTATTTCTTAATCAATTGTTTTAAATACTTCAGTTTATTTCTTAATATCCTGATTTATTTCTTAATAACCCGGTTTATTTCTTAATATAATTCGGTTTATTATAAATAAATTGCTTTAAATAAAAAAATTAATATATTTTGGTTTGAACTGAACAAACCAAAATAAAACTTTGGTTCAGTTCGGTTCGGTTGCAATGCTAAATCGGTTCGGTTTTGGTTTGCCTAGTTCAGTTCGGTTTCAACCGAACTGAACCGATGAACACCCATACTTATTAATGTGGAAGCTGTATAAAAAATGGAGTGGGGGCAGTCTGATGGGTATTGGATCGAGTCTTTATAGTTATAAATGTGGAAGCTGTATTAAAAATGAAGGGGGAGCAGTTCGATGGATATCGTGATCAAATTTGGTCTGATGTTTGTAGGAACTATTTGATTGACATTAAGATTTGTATGCAGTTAATCTACACGAACTTGTCTGCACTTAATACAGATTGAACGGCTCTGACCTGGTATCGGACTGCCCTTGATTTCATTAAAAATACATGTCTTAATTATCAATTTGCTATAATGATAATTAAGCTCATCTCATTAGTGATTTTATTTTTATTTTGTAATATTTAACTTTTTCATTCAACATCCTGTTACCTAATTATGTAGTTTATTATTATATTTATTTTGTTTTGGTGAAATTCATTAAGGTGGAGGGCGGTACTTTATCTCTCTGGCTAAAAAATTTCTAAATTATATTTCTCGTATTATATTTGTTAAATAAATTACAATAATATGCTTGTAGTATAAAATAGTAAATTTACATTTATAAATTAATGTCATCCTATAATATCTACATAGATGAAGAGAGAGTTGGGTTATTATACTTTGGAAAGTAAAGTGTTTATTTTACTTTCCGTCCATATCTTCATTTCAAAGTTCAAATATTTTATCCAAAAAATTCAACATATTCCACATTAAAATATGCTTAGAGACAATTTTACTTTTTGCTATTTTTTTTCAAAAAAAAATATAAAAGTTAGTCTCTAAACACATTTTAATATGAAAAAAGATGTTAAACTTTTCGGATCGAATATTTAAATTTTGAAAATAAAGATATAAATAAAAAGTAAAACGAACACTTTACTTTCTAAAGCATGATAGGCCAACTCTATATATATAGAGAGAGAAAGTGGCTAAGATACAAACGTTTGTTCCTAAACCATGGAACAAACGGTTTGGTTCTCCGATTTTCAAAGTCCAAACAGTCGGTCCAAACCGTTAGATATTCAATCTATATTAAAATCAGTTTGGAGACCAAATTTTACATTTTTTGAAATTTTTTTACTATTTATTAAGATGGTTTGAAAATCGCTGTTTTTTAATAATTTGGATCAACTGTTTGGACTTCAAAAATCGGAGAACCAAACTATTTGTTCCATGGCCTAGGAACAAATGTTTGTATCTTAGCCCCCCTCTCTCTCTATATATATACACTGTCGACCCCTTGGTTTTTTTTTCTGCCTTATACTTGATATGCGCTAGACGAATTTGAGACGTATTTATTGTAAGTATTTTTAGATTTTTGAGGGGGTAATATGAAAATTCATTTTAATTTTAATATCAGCTGTTGGAAGCGGCGCTGCGAAGTGGTTTGACCTTCTTTGTAATAAGAATGGTCTAAAGATCTTTTAACATACTTTAATTTAAACTTTAAATAAAAAATTAACATGCTTAAGTTCCTTTTTCTCCTTTCTAATATTCTTGGTTGGAAAATTTCGCATTTTCACCCTACAAATAATCAAAATGTTGTGCATACATCTTAATTAGTCGACTAATCGTTATGTTTTTCCTTGTATAATAAATAAATAAATAAAATGACCAAAACTAATAATTAATTTTTTTTAAGTGAAAAAAATTATAATTATTGTATGTGTAGGCCGACAAACAAATATTTCTGATAACTACGGAATAGACACTTTGTGCATGTAAATACAATACTCCGATGGTTCCACAAAATTATTATTTTTAGACGACATCATTATTTCGAGGGGGTGTTTTTCGAAAATGTCTTCACGGAGAAAGTTTTTTCCGTAAAAATATCAATGAAATAGGTCCTTTTTAAAATCACAAATTAAATACAGATTTTAGCAATGCTTGTTATATATATCTCGTCTCCATTTTTAGTTTCTAGAAAGGTAAGATGGATACTTCAAGAGGTTCTCCAAATAATTATGTTTATTTTATGTACAAGCACTTGTCCCATAAAGAGGTAGACAAATTTTGAAATATTGCAAGGGTGACAAATGAATTTCTCTCTAGACAAGTTGTGGTTTTGGCAAATAGACATTGTTAGGGATAGACTTTCAATGATGGTTCCCACTTAGAAAACAGAGAAAAAGAAACCCAATTTAAAGAATATCCATAGAATATGATCTAGTTTTTAGTGCAAGAAAATAAAAGAGCAAAAACTTTAGGAGGGAACGGGGGTATTTGTTTGGTCCTTGTCATAGCACATGTTTTTTTCAGTTTAGTTTTGGAACGGTATTTATATATGTATTTGTAATTTGTTTGTTTATTATTATATTTTAAGAAAGCACTAAAGGTGCTAGAGCAGACTTTGTTGTTCCAAAACTGTTCAGGTTTGGATAAGCCTTCTCATTGGGCCTAGGCCCTTTGTCCACTCTGTTGTCATTGTAAGCAAAGAATACAGCACAGACTTGTTACTATATAAATAACCAGTAGTGTCACCAGCTTGTTGCCAACTCAAACTTTGATTATGTAATTTGTGTATATATATATTAGTCATTAAAGAAACCAGATGGACAACATACCAAAGATTATGTAATTTGAGTTGTTTCAACTTTCAAGTTTGATGGTGCATGGTGGCGAACAAAAGTCACAGAACAAATGGATGTCATGGCTATGAATAGTGCAGTGCACTTTTCTTTTCCCAGAGAGCAATTGATAGATGGTTACCAGCAAGTCAGCAACCTCTCTGGTTCAACCCATGGGTCAACCCCTATACTTGGTTCAGACAGAGATGATGTTTCTGTTCATGGGGACTCTCAGTAGGAGCTGCTGCTTTTCTTTGTTTAGTTCAAATGACTGTTATGTTTTTGTGGCTCTGTGATCATTGGCGAAGCCACTTCACAGGAATAGGCAACTGCCTACTCCTGAAAATTGAAAATTAATTACTCCTATATGGATTAATAAGGTTTGCATATTCCTAATTTCTCACCTACTTACCTTTGTTTAGCAGTCCAACTCCTTTCGCAGCAATCGGTTTAGAAGAAAAAAGAATTTGAACCTGAACCCGGACTCGTTGTGCGGAAAGCACGATTCGAAAAAAAAATCTCATCAGGTGCAATTCCAAAAGAGTAAAAGCACGATTTGAAAAAAAAAAAAAAAAAACAAGAGGCGGCTCAGGCGGAGGGGGGAAGGGAGTTATGGAGGCGATTCAAATCCGAACCCGTTTGGAAAAAAAAAAAAAAACGTGAACCCAATTTGTCCAAAATGCAAATCAACATTAGAGGTAAAATCCGAACTCGATTTCTACCTACCCTTGACTGGTACTGTGATTTACTTACTGGTACTGTTCTTGTGGTTCTAATCTTTTGTGCATTTGTGTAACAGGTTGGTTGATATTGGGTGATTGCTAGACTGATGCATGCAATAGTACTTCTAGGTTTTTTTGTACCAAGTGGTTCGTTTGGTCTCCACGCAAAACTATGTGTGATTCCATTGAAATCGGTACATCATGTAGTACATGTAGTACATATTAGCATACAGTCATACAGTAAGAATAATAGTTTCTAATAGTGAATATCTTTTATATAATATTTTTTGAGTGAGGCTATGGTGCTATGCATAGCACCAATGGCTAGTGTACTATGGCTCAATATGGTACTTTTTAAAATCCTAACGGTTGATCCGACCGTTCAATGTGATATCCATATGAATATGTACTTGCAAACTAAATTTTATATTTTTTCGAATTTTTTTACTATTTTTTTAGATAGGTAGAAAAATCAGTGTTTTTTGAAAATTCTGGACCATCAAAATTCTACCTATCTGAAAAAATAGTAAAAAAATTCGAAAAAATATAAAATTTAATTTGCAAGTACATATTCATATGGTTATCACATTGAACGGTCGGATCGACCGTTAGGATTTTAAAAAGTACCATATTGAGCCGTAGTACACTAGCCATCCGTGCTATGCATAGCACCATAGCCTCACTCATATTTTTTACATTACAATTTCATTAGTTATTCAAAAATCTTCAATTTTCAAAATGTTTGATATTTCAGTATTCATACATTTAATGCGGGCATTTACATCCATCGCCTAATAAGTAAACCGACGAAAATATCATTTTCCTAAATAAAAAAGGACAATATACATCTCTTAAGTTGAAATTTATCATTGAATATAATTTTACCACTAGAATCCATCCACTTATTTATGTTTTATTTGTCAGTTTGTATGTTTGTTTGTTGATTATTATCGGGGGAATTTCATGTATACAAAAACTTCAAAATTATGTATTTCTCCCTCTAAAATATTTACCCTTCTAAATTTAAAAAAATCACAAATTTATCCATTTTATTATCTTTTCTATTGAAATTCATTTTAAATTTATGATGGATCCATTTAATCCTTTATTAAGAAAAATTAAAAATATGTAAGCATGTTTAACAAAATTGTCAGTCTTCTAATTGATTAGTTTTCTAGGGAAAATGAGTTATTTTTCTACTTTTGACAAATATACAGTGACATTTTTGTGTATACTTGTGTAAGCGTCAGAAGTAGAGAAATAACTCATTTTACCTTGGACTAACCAATTTGAAAGGTGGCATTTTTTGAAAAAATGGGTACTTTATAAATATAAAATATATTTTAATAGAAAAGACAATAAAATAAATAAATATGTGTGTTTTTATTATTAAAGGTCCCCAGTTTACTCTAACATATTTTAGATACTATTCTCGAGAATTGAACATGCGTCTCTCCAAAGAGAGACGAGAAGTCGTGCCACTACACTAAGCCCAGGTTTATGTGAGTTTTTGAAATTTAGAAGGGTAAATGTGATATTATGAATTTTAGAGGAGAAACTATGTAATATCAATTTTTTTAGGGGTATATGTGAAATTCCCCATATAAATTTTAAGAAAGCACCTTGTACTAGAGCAGATTTTACTGTTCCAAAACTGTTCTGGTTTGGATGAGCCTTTTTATTGGAGTTCGGATCCAGTGAAGTAACTCAACTTTTGGGTTTTAGATTGGGACCGTTCAATTTGAATTCGCGAAAATTCATCTCCGAAGTGAGCGCACACATTCCGACAACAAATACGAATTCTGAAACGATCTTGAGCGACGAATTCAAATCGGATGGTCTCGATCCAAAACCCAAAAATTGGGTTACTTTAGAGGATCCGGACTCTTTTCATTGGGCCTAACTCCCTTGGTCCACTCTGTTGTCATTGTGAGCAAAAAATGCAGCAGAGACTTGTCACGACATAGTGTCGGCAGCTTGTTGCCCACTCAAACTTTGATTATGTAATTATGTGTATATTAATTATTAACGAAACCAGATAGACAACATGTCAACACAGTCATGACTTAATTGGTAATTATTGGTTTTAAATATGTACTGACAAACGTATTTACAATAAGTCAAATAAGTCAAATATCTAAATCTACTATTTTAGTCTCACAAATTTCTAAACTACTCTAATCATCTAATCTTACTTATATATACTCTTAATTATTCTATTATTTTAATTCTCATCTCTTTCCACGACCGAATCTGCTCTTCTTCAACTGTTGCGCTCCGACGGTATGAATTATTATTATTATTACTATTACTACTATTATTATTATTATCATCATCATCATCATTATTATAATACACATAGAAACTAGAAAACATCACAAGTATATTTGAAAGAAGTTCACACAAACTAGAATCAGTTTTTTGTCTAGTGACAAATGCAATACTCTCCATATGAATAGTTGCAGGTTCCAAATTCAAATAATTTTTTTTTATAGTTGTAGATATTAATTAATTAGATGATTTGATCTTCAACTTTTATAAAAAAAACAAGAAGTTGATACAAACAATTTATGATTATTTATATGTGAAAAAATTACAATCATTTTGTTTTCATAATTCGTCTTACATCTTATATATTATGTTATGAGGTCGAGTTGTATAAAATTTGATGATGGATGTCATCGTGGTCGTCGTCGTTGTCGTCGGTGTCTTGCACTTTTCTTTAACTGTAAAATATGTAAAGAGCAATTCTTAACGCACCAGAGATTTTTAACACAATTAAACTTTCTACACAAATATAGACACAGAAATAGTTAAACATGACACACATTATCTAACAGGTCACTAACAACGTGACTAATATGTAGTAACCGATTATTTAATTTTGATTACGGCATACATACGTAAAACTTAACTTGAATCCGACATAACACGAAACGTGACCAAAATTAAAATATTACTAATCACGATATGACTCATCACCATATGACACGAATTGACATCTTTAAATTGATACGGCTGCATGTCGACGCTTCAAAATGGTAATATAGTGCAACCAACTATACTAAGATGCTTAATTTCTCATATTCCACAAATCCTAGTGACAGTGTGACTACACCTTTGCCAGAAACAAAGAATTGAGAGCAATGATGATGTACCCATGGTGGGACCAGGTACCGGATAAGGACGATTTATGAGTGCTAATCCACTCATATTTTTTTTTTTGGTAATCCACTCATCTTGCAAACACAACTGCTCCATTTTTGCTTCCATGCAAGACTCCACCAATGAGCAAAAAAGTTCTTATGGAGGTTTTCTAAGGCCATTTACTCTGGTATATTACCGTGTAATGAGTTAGTTTATGCAATAATGTCATCTTAGAAAGGGCTATATTTTTGCTGGAAATTTTTAAAAATTTCCAAAAGTCATGGAACTATTTATTAATTTGGGAAAACCTATATTCAACGAAAATATGCAGAAATATATTCACTTTATATTATGGAAATTATTATGAAATTTATTCGTTTTTCTATTTATAAAGCTTGACAATAATGCTAAGTTTTTTTTATTGATAAACTTAGATGAAATAACAAATTGGGTTTTTGAGTACCTTAGCCACACAAAAATTTACAATTTCAGCCGTATATTAGTTAGATATTAGCCCTGCTTCAAACAGGGCTTTAGTGAAGAAATGAACACTAAACAAATATTTCTTTTTCCCATCATTTTAGTGAAGAAAACATGAGGTGGGATGAGATATCTTTCTAATGCCATTGAAAAGTGAAAACAGATATGGTTTTAATTAAAGTATTATATCCAAAGCACACTAAGATAAAATATATATATATATATATATATATATATATATAGAGAGAGAGAGAGAGAGAGAGAGAGAGAGAGTGAGTGACTAAGGTCAAAGTGGTAGTTCCTAGCCTCCGGTGCTACTAAGTTGTTTTCGGATTTTCAAAGTCCAAACGGTCCATCCGAACCGTTCAAGTTGTTCTCCATATTGAAATCTGCTTGGAGACCCAATTTTACATTTTTTGGAATTTTTTTACTATTTATTAAGCCACTTTGAAAATTGCTGATCCGGATGAACAGTAAAAACAGTGCAACCAAATTCTTGACCATGTGATCAGCAATTTTCAAAGTGGCTTAATAAATAGTAAAAAAATTCCAAAAAAATGTAAAATTTGGTCTCCAAGCAGATTTCAATATGGAGAACAACTTGAACGGTTCGGATCGACCGTTTGGACTTTGAAAATCCGAAAACGATTTGGTAGCACCGGGGGCTAGGAACTACCACTTTGACCTTAGTCACTCTCTCTCTCTCTATATATATATAATAAAACTTATGATTTTTTGATTAATTTGTATGGGAAAAAACGTATATTTCTCAATTTCAAATACAATTAACATTTATTCAACCAAGAATTAATCTTTTCGTGCATACAAGTTACATATATTGAATAATTTTGAACCTATATTCATTTTACCCCAAACAATCCAAAGGATTGATTCCTACCTAACAGGGTGCAACCTGACTCAGTGATTCCACTTTTTTTATTAAAATAGGAAAAGAAAAGAGAGAGAATGGTACCACTTCATTGCGTGGTACCCCTCCCAACTTGATTCCTTGCCATTTCCCACTTCATGCAGTGTTTGCATCTCACAATATCTTTTGAGTTTTTCAGTTTGATTTTCTATACAGAGAGCATTATTTTTATTGATTAAATATTAGTTCATCTTTATGAATCAAACTTTAAAATTTGATTATTAATTTAAAAAAAATTATCTAGTACTTAGAAATAAAAAATTTAGTATAAAATGTCGTATATTTGAAATTTGAATAAAATATTTTTAATAAATATGAATGATTTGCTGACTTAACACTATATTACTATTTTAGTTTCATGTAACACATTTTTTATTTTAACTTTATTGTTGTCAGTGCGATGCACGAGTTATATATATAAAATGGAGCAAATAATTTGAGCTTTAATAATAAAAATAGTAGCACATATAAAACAAAGAATATTCAGAATATTACTAGGTAATACATACACTAACACACTTTTTAAAAATAAACATCTAATTATTACATGAGATAAAATAATAATTAATTGTTACTAGAGGTTCTAAATTAAGTAACAAAAAAATTACAAATCATAATACAATCATCAAAATATTTGAAAATAGCACAAAAAAAAACTCAACAAATTAGATTCTAGATGACTCCACTAGACAGTAATCTATTTCAATATTTTTGTTTGTCTAAGATAGAATCTAAAACAACAAAATTGTAGCTCTCATCATTTCTACGTTCCCACACATTTGGAATCACATGGACCTATAATAAAAACAAGGGAGGGCCTAACCTTCCCCCGCCATCCATCCCCCACTTTTCCCCCAACTGAAAATAAGTAGGGGACCACAGTAAACCGTTAATAACCGTTGAAATAAGTAGGGGACCACAGTAAACCGTTAATGCCTCCACAGCATTACAGGCGGATAGATTGCGCACAAGTATTCACCCTTGTAAACTCAAGTATTCATCCATGTAAAGAAAAGTACTCATCTTTGAGAAATAACTATATAAGGAAGCATTACCACCCATCTTTGACACGTTTTTAGAGGTGATTTTTTTTTTTTACGTTCACTCTAACTAATTTTTCCGACGATCTGTGAGGAATTTTTCAAATCTAAAACCACGAAAGTCTTCTACGCAATTTTCTCTTTCAAATGAGATCCATGATGACATACTTTCGAGTTGTCCGTTACGCAAGTATTCACACATCGTACGCAAGTATTCATCTCTCATTTAACAAGTATTCATCCTAGTCACCTAAGTGTAAAGAGTACACGAAGGTACGGCGGGACCGCACAACCGCCATCACTAGGTAGAGGGGGAAACGCATAACCGTCACCGCATAACTACCGGCGGACTATTTGCTGAAAGGTATTCACACTTAACAAGAGTTGTACTCACCAATGTAAATGAAAGTACTCATTTTTGAGGTACAATTATATATGGAAACATTACGACACTATTTAACCTCAAATGATACAAATGGATGAATACTTATGCAAAAATAGATAAATACTTATGAAGAAACATTTATTCATCCAATTATGGTGCAAATGATGAATACTTATTAAGAGAATGATGAATACAACATATCAACCTATTTACATGTAATACATCAAGTATTCACATGAAGTATCAATCTATAATACATGAAGTATTCACATGTAATACATCAAGTATTCACCCTGATATATCAAGTATTTAAAAAAAAACTGGACATATCACACCCATCTTTTACACGTTTTTAGTGGTGATTTTTTTTCTCCGTTCAATCTCACCAAAATTTCTGACTATTTATGAGAAATTTTGCAAATCTAAAACCACGAACGTCTTTTACACAATTTGCTCTTTAAAATGAGATCCATGATGACATACTTTCGAGTTATCCGTTGCACAAGTATTCACTCTCGTCATGCAAGTATTCATCTATCAATGAACAAGTATTCATCCTCGTTGTGTGAGGCAGAGGCGGAGAGGGAGAGGCGAATGTGGGAGAGGTGGGCGGAGGCGAAGGTGGAAGAGAGAGAGGGAGGGAGAGAGGAAAGAAATAGAAGGAGAAAATATACTAATTAATTTGTAATACATCAAGTATTCACACTGATATATCAAGTATTTTAAAAAAAAATGGACATATCACACCCATCTTTTACACGTTTTTAGATGTGGTTTTTTTTTCTCCGTTCAATCTAACTAATATTTCTGACGATCTGTGAGGAATTTTGCAAATCTAAAACCACGAACGTCTTCTACATAATTTTCTCTTTAAAATGAGATCCATGATGACATACTTTCGAGTTATCCGTTGCACAAGTATTCACCCTCGTCATGCAACTATTCATCTATCATTGAACAAGTATTCATCCTCGTCGTGTGAGGCGAAGGCGGAGGCAGAGGCGGAGAAGGAGAGGCGGAGGTGGGAGGCGGAGGCGGAGGCGGAGAGGGAGAGGCGAAGGTGGGAGAGGCGGGCGGAGGCAGAGGTGGAAGGGGGAGGCGGAGGTGGAAGAGAGAGAGGGAGGGAGAGAGGAAAGAAATAGAAGGAGAAAATCTACTAATTAATTTGTAGGGACCACTAGTTAGTTAGAATTGATTATTATAGTTAGAAAAGGAAGTTAGTTAGTTGGGGGAAAAATGGGGGAAGGAATCAAGGGGTAACAGTTACCCTAAAAACAAAATTATGATAAAAAAAAAAAATATTAACATGAATCGGTCTGCCTGTTCCCACACATTTGGAATCACATGGACCTATAATAAAAAAAAAATTATGATAAAAATATTAACATGAATCGGGAGTAAAAAAATAAGATAATGAGGAATTTTTAAAATAATATATAACTGCATAATTATTTTAAACAAAAATATATTTTTTTGTTTTTAAAAAAATGAAAAAAGAAACATATTTTAGAAATGCTTCTCTTAATTTTTTTTTTATCAAAACTTTTTCCTCTCTCTTAATTTTACTGGCTCCAGTTGTGGATAGGCTGCAACGGACTCCAAAGGTTCCGTTTCCGGATCCATTTTTCATGCATTTTTTTTTTACTTGTTACAATCCAATAAAACTTATCTTCGAATTTCTTTAATATTACTGAGCTGAGTCCTAACATTTATTTTCCTAAATTAAGTTCATCTTCTACAAGAATCGATTTTAAAAACAAAGATAAAAAAAAATCACTATTGCCGAGAATAAGAATACAAAATCTGTTATTTCAGAAAATATAATTATTACCGACACTACTAGAATTTTTTTCCTCGCCTTTAAAACATTATTTTCTGTAGTAATTATTGGTTTATCACAAACCTTTTATCTCTATTTCTTCTCTAATTCCTACCTGATTACCATTTTTTTTTAATACTACATATTTGATGTTGTATTCTCTGAAATTATTGTCTTGCTGTCTGAGTTCTAGATTATATATATATATAGAGAGAGAGAGAATGACTAATATCAAAACGTTTGTTCCTGGGCTCAGGAACAAACGATTCCGTTCTCTCATTTCCAAAGTTCAAACAACAAATTCAAACCGTTAGATGTTCAATCTATATTAAAATCTGCTTGGAGACCAAATTTTACATTTTTTGGAATTTTTTTACTATTTATTAAGCTGGTTTGAAAACCGCTGTTTTTCAATGTTGCAGAAATTTCATAAAAACAGCGGTTTTCAAACTAGTTTAATAAATAGTAAAAAATTTCAAAAAATGTAAAATTTGGTCTACAAGCACATTTTAATATATATTGAACATCTAACGGTTTGGATTTGTTGTTTGAACTTTAGAAATGGGAGAACGGAATCGTTTATTCCTGAGCCCAGGAACAAACGTTTTGATATTAGCCACTCTCTCTCTATATATATATCATTTTCAATTTTTTGATAATGGAATATAAGTTCCATGGTATGACATATCTTATGAAAATAGTTATCAGGTTGATAGGATAAAAGACATGATTTAACACAACTATAATTAATTGTTATGATAAAGAGATGATTTAGTACAACTGTCGTTTTCCGACAAGTTTGTGGAATCTAATTCTACACGAATTATTGTCTCTATATCTATCAAGAGGATCTAAGAGAATCTACATAAAATATTTAAATGAAAGAGAAAATTGTATAGTATCTATCTTGACAAATCTTATATTTTAAAAACTTCAAATTGATTTATCAACTATTTAACAAAGTGTAAACAACTTAATAAACGTTGAACCTACACATTCTTTTATTTTATTAAATGTTATTATTTGAAATAATATTACATGCCATTTATGTAGTTTATGCTTTGATAGAATAAATTTGTATATGATTTGACGTTGGTAAATATATATATGAGCGGGAAGTAAAACTTGTTTAACCTTTAGAAATAGAGATACAAGCGGGAAGTAAAACACCATCTTTACTTCCCAAAGCACGGTAGCCTATCTATATATATATAGAGAGAAAGAGAGAGATAGGCTACCGTGCTTTGGGAAGTAAAGATGGTGTTTTACTTCCCGCTCATATCTCTATTTCTAAAGTTCAAACAGTTGATTCGAACATTCCAACATGATCTTCATATTAAAATGTGCTTGGAGACCAAATTTTTCATTTTTTTTGATTTTTTTTACTATTTGTTTAGAATTTTTGAAAATCACAGATTTTCATTAAATAAAATAATAATAAAAAATTTCAAATGTGCTTGGAGACCAAATTTTTCATTTTTTTTTCATTTTTTTTCATTTTTTTTTACTATTTGTTTAGAATTTTTGAAAATCACAGCTTTTCATTAAATAAAATAATAATAAAAAATTTCAGAAAAACAATGTTTTTCAAAAATTTTAAAAAAATAGTAAAATTTTTCCAAAAAATGTAAAATTTGGTCTCCAAGTACATTTCAATATGAAGATCATGTTGAGAAGTTCGGATTGACTATTTGAACTTTGAAAATAGAAATATGAGCAGGAAGTAAAACACCATCTTTACTTCCCAAAGCACCGTAGCATCACTCTATAGATATATATATATATATATATATATATATATATATGAACTCTGTACTTTTTTAAAATTAAATACGAATAATATATAAATTTGAATGCGTAAAGATTATTATTTATTAAAATAGACTTAATGCACACTGCACGATTCCAACATAATCTCAACCATAATCTCACAATTGATTTCTTGTGCATATGATTCTATGTATATATTCCTCATGCTATATCCTTTTCATTATTTCTTAAAACGGATATCATAGGAATCCGACCAGAAACTACATCCACATCCAATTACAGCTCTTCTACATAAAGACCTCTCCTAGAGCTGCCCCTCTTCAACTGTAAACACATCAATTTTAACACAAGCTAGCACACTCAAAGGTAGATATCTCTTATATAACATGAGGCCTCTCTCAAGTTCCGGCACGGGCGGGTCGAGCAGCACTTGGGCATTTCCGGTCCCGATTCTCTATGGATGCATCTTCCTTCTTCTAGCTGTGATATTAGTTTCGCTTATTGTGCTCGCGTTCTTGCACTGTCGATCCGGCAAAAAGACGTCGGCTTCTAAGTCGTTGGATTCGACAGAGGGATCGGTTGTTCCTTCAACGACCGAACCACGGATTGTTGTTTTCATGGCCGGAGATGACAAGGCATACTTGGCAAAACCTATTTGATCAGCTCCTTGATTAATTTGCAAGTTTTGATTTGATCTGATTATGAAGTTAACATGATTTTTTATTTTTCCTTTTTCCTTTTTTGTGTTTTGTTTTTTTTTTTGACAAACGAGGGATTGCTGTTGTAGGAGATGAGATGTAAATACAAGTATTGATTGCTCCTTTTAGTTTTGTGTTAGTACAATATGTACTGATTAAGGATGCAGGAAAATTTTGAGCATTAACAAATTGTAATTGTATGAACTGCAATGGAATGATTTTGAGCATCACCAAATTAACTTCATCCTTAATTTCTTGTCAACATGGTTTGAAAAATTAACATGTCTGAAAGATTAATTAATTTTGAGCATCACCAAAACAAGAAATTAAGCTCTCGGCCATGTTGATTTTCCAAGTTTTCTAATTTAGGCCTTAGAGGAGAGTCTCTCAATCCTGTTTTAATATTTCAGTTTTAAATTCATTCCAGAAATTGGGGTAAACATTTTTATAGAGCAGTTTGGTATTCATGCAGCACACGAGTCATATACAACGTTGTTTTGATTATATTATTTGTGCGTTGTAAGAATTAAAACTTGCTCATTCAAAATCTTCACCCAAAAAATGTTATGAATGCGAGTAGTTTGCTGGTAAGGTCACAGAGACTGCACTTCAATTGTAAAATTTTCTTTTTGTAGAAACAGCAATGATAAAGCTGTTAGTTATTAGCAAATTTAATTGTTTACCAGAAATTCAGAAATTGGGTTTGTAATGTACCCATCAATTCTCCATTACAAATATTTACCCATTAAACTTCAAAACTGAAAATTTATCCATCAAAAAATTATTATGTTTGAAATTTTCTGGCAAAAATTTAATGCAAGTAAACTTGAGTTTAAACTTTAATGAATATCATATCAAAATACTGTTTTATTAATAATTTAATAGAAAAAGTGGCGTTTTGGGCATTTCTCTAGCCCTCTAAATATACGTCCATTGTCAACAATTTATTTTTGAATATTTTAAATCCTTAAACTACTTTCAATTTATTGACAACAGTGTTGGTCCCGTTTTTATAAGCACCTAATTTGGTAAGACAGCTATAATAGTTTGTGTTGGTGGGTTAGAAATGAAACGACACAAAAGGAACCTTTTTTTTATATATGTTTGATATTTTATTTATTCACAACCACAACAACTAATAAAATAATTATCTTAAATCAATAAAACTGAAAGAATATGTTTGATAATTTTATTTATTCACAACCACAACAACTAATAAAATAATTATCTGAGGTAACAAAATATTTCAGTTATTGTTAATAGAATGCTACGAATTCATATCATATAAGGTAACAAAATATTTCTGTTTAAATCCGGACCGTTTGATTAAAATCCGCATGAATATTAAAATATTAAGTACATTTCATTTCAAACCGGATTGTTCTGGATTCTAATCCTTTTGCTATAAGTATTTATTGTTTAATTATCCCAATTATAGATTCCTAGGGGCTTGTGTTTTTTCGAATTTATATTTTCAAAGTTAACTCAAATTTTGAGTTTAGATCCGGACCATCCAATCTTAGTATCATGGACTGGATTGTTTCGGATTTTGATCGGACAGCCCGGATCTAACTCAAGATTTGAGTTATTTTAAAGGGTTCGGATCCTACTAATATATAGTCTCCTAAGCTATGTTACCACGATATTTCATATATGGTCCCGTATCGTATCCGATACATATCGTATTGCCGTATCGATACTGTACCCGTCGCCCGATACCCATATCGCGTTGAAAATTTCCATATTATCGTATCTTGTATTAATCCAATATGATATCCGTTACCTGTATCCATAGAACATAGCTCCTAAGATATCTGACTGTGTAGAATACTCACAACAGATTTGGAATTTTCAATGGTTGATTTTTAACTATGTTTTGATAAATGGTAAAGGAAATTTTAAACTAACCTTTTTTTGAAAAATTCGGATAATGAAAAATAACAATATTTATGAAATGTAGCATAAATTAGATGCATACTAGAACCAACCACAGACTAATATTTCAGTTGGCGCTTAGTGAAAAATAGTAAAAATTCATCTCGTAGAGGTTTGAGCGTGGGCTTCTTAATTGTTTATAACTTTATATGCAATTATCGATATGGGCTTATGTTCTTGTACGGTTTGCTATATGGGCTGCATCAAATATGCAATGTATAGTTCATAACTTTAGAATATTAATTGTGCAATACATACGCTCAATGAAGAATTCAATTTTCTATGGAAACCTCAAAATAATCCACTTACTGTGAAAGAAGCCGAATCAGCTACCAGCCGCCTAAATCAGTAGGGAATAATAGGCCCTCATGAAAGACAACAGAAGTCGAAATTAAAACACATTTTATAAGAATTTCACGGAAGCAAGTTCAAAGTTCAATGAAGCAACTCCTTTGCCCTCATAACTTCCCCATCTTGCACAGCCCATCTATCATAGATCGAAATAGAAATCATCATGCAGCAACTAATTTGCCTTGTCAGTTTCATCTTTCTTGCCCAACCTATTTATAAGTGTTGTAAGTTGCGACATTAAGCTTGACCTCTTTGGAAATCATACTATGCAGCACCTCCTTGGCCTTCAAAATTTCACCTTTCTTGCACAAACAATCCATAAGAGTGCAGTGAGTCACGACATCTAGGCTCGAGCCCTTTGGAAATCATGCTATCAATCACCTCCTTTGCCTTTTCAATTTCACCTTTCTTGCACAACCCATCTATAAGAGTGTTGTAAGTCACAACATTAGATTCAAGCTCTTTTGAAATCATGTTGTCAATCACCGCCTTTGCCTTCTCAATGTCACCTTTCTTGCCCTGGCCATCTATAAGAGTACTGTAAGTCATGACATTAGGTTCAAGTCCTTTGGAAATCATGCTATACAGCAACCCTTTTGCCTTCTCAATTTCACATTTCTTGCACATTCCATCTATAAGAGTGGAATAAGTCACGAGATCAGGCTCGAGCCCCTTGGAAATCATGCTATGCAGCACTTCCTCTGCCTTATCAATTTCACCTTTCTTGCACAGCCCATCTATAAAAGTACTGTCAGTCACGGCATTAGGCTCAACTCGTATGGAAATCATGCGATCCAGCACCTCCGTTGCCTTCTCAATTTCACCTTTCTTGCACAACCCATCTATAAGAATGTTGTAAGTCACGACATCAGGCTTGAGCCCATTGGAAATCATGCTATGCAACACCTCCTTTGCCTTCTCAATTTCACCTTTCTTGCACAACCCACCTATAAGAGTGTTGTGAGTCACAACGTTAGGTTCAAGCCCTTTGGAAATCATGCTATCCATCACCTCCTTTGCCGTGTCAATTTCACCTTTCTTGCACAGCCCATTTATCAATGAGTTGTAAGTCACAATACCAGGTATAAGGCCAGCAAGGTGCATCTGTTTATACAAACCAAATGCCTTAACAAGTTCACCCTCTTGCTAATTTCAGCTATAACTGTGGTATACGTAATCATATCAGGTTCACACTGAGCACCATGTTTAACCATTTTAAAAAGCAGCTGAAGAGCTAATCCAGTATTGCCTTTGGAGCAAAGACCCTTGATAAGAGCTTAGGCATTTTGTCGATCACAATGGTTGCAGACTCCCCGACCCTATTATGAGAACAAAGGCCCTTGAGAAAGTCACGGCCCCAGCTCTGAAACCTTCTTTGAGGAGCCATCCGAGAAAAGAAAAGGCTAGGTTGAGCTGATTCGTTTGGGCACAGTAATTGATCATGATCCCATAGGTATAACTATCACATTTGATTCCTTTAGTTCGGTTATTTCGGTTGAAGAAAGAAAAAACGGTGGGATGAGAGTTGCGAACCAAGGAGGGCAGGTGCTGATTGAACCGACGGATTGATTGGAAATCACGTGAAGTGACTCTTTCATGCAAACGGCGCCCACCCTCCATTGTTACTGCACGTCGTTCCAAAACAAGAAATAGAAAGAAGGGAGATCAGCATATGTAGAATCTAGATAAGAAATACATGTAAACAGTGGCATTAAACAGGACAAAAAATTACTTAAACAGCTAGTCCAAGAGAGATTATGACAATGCAGCTCAGAGTCACAATATGAAATACCTTTATCAACTTCCAATCAGGGGCGGACCCACATTGGCCCGGGGGGGCAACTGCCCCCCTGGATTTTGAAATTTAGTGGAAAAGAGAGGCCTGTTTCAGTTTTGCCCCCTGGAAAGTAATTTTGCCCCCTCTGGACCAATAAGCCCAATCCTGTATTGTATTCAGTGCAGTTTATAAATAAAATTACGGGCCAGGCCCAATTGATATTAAAGTTGTTGTCGCTGGACTGTTGGCGCTGCTTAATAAAAGGAATTAATTCATTCTCCCAATCGTTCACGTTACTGATTAAAAGAAAAAAAAATAGTTGAAGCCCTCCCAATCGTGTCGCCAACTCTAACTTCCTAGCGCTAACTGACAGAGAGATAATTGCAATATATAGAGCTAACTGCATGCAATCAGTTTTATATCCAACCAAAATCTCTAATTGCCTAGTTGTTGTTACTGTTATACCAGTACCAGTATCTTCAATATAACCTCATATTCAAATGGTCAATTGAGGCTTATATCATGATAATTAAATTAATGTAAGAATTCATAGAGACCCGATTAGCTAATGGGTTTGAACCCGATTCTTGCCCCCCCCCCCCCCCCCCCACCAACAAAAATCCTGCATCCGCCCCTACTTCCAATCCCCCTCCTTCCAGCAGAAGCAGCAGTGGGTCTGAGAGAATAAGTCATATAAATTAAGTTATAATATAAATTTATACTGCTGTTGCAAAATATTGCTATCAACCCTACTGGTACTGACAAATCTCCTGCTTCCAAGTTCTTGCCAGTTCCACAATTTGATACTGACAAAATTACAGATACTTCAATTCAATTCAATAAGAAACAATTCATCACAACAGAATTTCAAGGGATTCAAGGGCTCGATTTCCACGTTCCATACCAAAAGCAAAGAGCCAACAGAGCTCAGCCCACACCCAATTGAAAAGGGAAAATAAATCAAAGCATTTTATAATTTACCGGTTAAATGCTTCCAAATCGTGCTTAAGCGTGGGTTGGTCGGTACCAAGGCGAGCTAGAACGACCTTCTCCCACCTCGCTTCCGGCCAGGTGAACTTGGAAAAGAGGAGAGGAATAAACCCTAGATCTGATTTGGGAGGGAAAAACGAGGAAGAGAGACAGAGCCGGTTCGGTTACTGGGAGAGTTCAGCGTAGTAATTTAGTTTGAGCAGATACTTCGGTCGGTGCGGTTATTGGATTTTTTTTTATTAAGCACCTTGAGAAGGGATTGCCTACTGTGAGAGGAGGAAGTGAAAGATGCAACAAGAAGGGAGAGAGCGCGAGGGAAAGAAGGCCAAGAGGTGCGAAAAAGAGGAGAGCAGGCGAAGCAGGAGCACAAGGGAGAGGAGGTGAACAGTCAAAAGGTGAGAAGATGATCTCAGTGCGTTTAACAAGTCAAGCGGATTTAAAATTGATAATTCAAATCCGTTTAAGGAGTGCTCCGTTAATCAAATTATGGAATGATTGATAGAATCAGACGGTGGATGTGCCCACAACAATTAATCGTTGTTTGAGTAATTCTTAAATTATGCTAATTTATGCTGAACTATATATTTATTTTGATAAACATTGACTTGACGGTATATATAGTTCGTTAGATAAACCTCATGATTTCTTATCTGAATTTTTTTTAAAATGAAAGATGGAGGTCTAACCTATTAACTTCTTTCAAATTTTTGTTTATATTAAAGAGAATTTATTTGTGAGTTTCAAACTCATGACCTCTTATATGAGAACCATGTGTCTTTGCTACTAGACCAAAGGCTGATTATCTTCTTATTTGATTTTAAATAAGATGTTATTTTTGTTAAGATGGTCCTAAGGTTTATTATAACTAGATCTCTCTTATTACGTAAAATGCTGGACACATCATTAAGTAAAACTTCACAAGTTTTGAACTTAAAAGTCGGGCAATAAAATTTCTTCGGCTTCTTATTCGGATGAAATTGTTGATTCATTGATAATCATCCATTAAATAAGCAATCAAATATTTAAATTTAAAATATGACAATAGTTTTGAATCAAATTGTTAAATTGATCCTATTGAACAAACTTTTGAATCAAATTCGCACACTCCAAACACATCTTCTTCAAGGACCTAAATATGACATTATTGATATAAAAAAGATGTTGTTAATAAAAATAAGAATAAAATATGAAGTCATCCGGTTTAAGAAAAAAGAAAGGAAAATAAAATGAATTTCTTTAATGTATCTTGATTTCTCTAATTCGTGTGTGTACTGTGTAATGTTCGAAGGTGATGAAAAATTGATAGAATTGCGACGCATTGAAGTAGGGGTGTAAACGGTCGGATACGGATCGGATAGTGGTCATACCGTATCCGTATTTGTTATAATTTTTCGGATACGGATACGGATACGGATAGTCTCGGATACGGATACGGATCGGATATTAAACGGATACGGATACGGATATCACTATAATTCGGATAATTAAAAATGAATACTATTGTACATTCTAACAAAAATTAACATCTAAATCTAACTTTTTTCATTCATAAATTAGATCTAATATTTTACATAAGTTCGTTAGTTACAAAACATATATCATGTTAACAAAATAATAGGTATTAATCATGTCGTATTGTTCATCAAAATATACCAATTAAATAATTTTAAAATATACCAATTCATTATTTTAAAATCGTGTGGTTTGAGAAACATAAATTAAATAATTTTATTAAGACCAAGGTGACGGCCTCCTCTGTACCAACGTAGTACCATAGGTGGGAACACAAGAAAAACAGTACCGACTAGTGACCAGTCAAGTAACCAAAGCAAGAACAGAAAAGTCAGATTAACAGAAAAATCGGATTCAAAAGAAAGCAACCCACAGAAAAGCTTACAATCCAATACCGAACAACATATTAACAGGCCACTGGGCCCCAACTAGATATATTAGAGTACTGGGCCAACTCAGAATATCAGAATAACAGATTAACAGGCCACTGGGCCCCAACTATTTTAAAAATATTCGGATATCCGAAATAAAAAAAAATGCGGATACGGATAATTATCCGTATCCGGTTTCATATTCGAAACCGTATCCGTATCCGTTAAAAAATTATCCGAATCCGGATCCGTATCCGAAAATATCCGTATCCGAATATCCGAATCCGCTATTTTCCGGATTCGGATCCGGATAAATCCGGATAATATCCGATCCGTTTACACCCCTACATTGAAGTTTCGAAATTTTCTTTTTTGTCTTCTACGAGTTATAAAATATTTAACAACACTATCTACCGTGATTTTTATTAATATCTAAATTTAATCACAAATTAATAAATATACCAAAGTTGTTGAAAATTTATAAACTATTCATACTGGCCATTTTATGGCTTGTCTTAATTGTTTTCGGTATTGGTCAGAAAATGGCCGGTACTAATTTTTTTTTTTAGAGACTATGAATAGCAAAAATACTGAAATCTAACACTAAAAATTTGAATTTGTTTTTTAAATATTTGTTATATTACTTTTTTTTTATATAATTAGCATATTTATACTAAAATACACTAAATTACTTGAAATTATGTTAAATTACGCTAATTACACAAAATTACGCTAAATTATGTAAATTATGATAAAATACAGTAAATTATGCTAAATTACATATTAATAGGGATGATATATACATTGAGAAGGCGAAAAACAACGACGAAACTTCAAACGGTCATAAAACAGCACTCGAGTATTCGATTTCAGCAAATGACTACTTTTCGGAAAGCTTGCGAAAATACGCATGCATCAGTGCTCGCTTTGCTAAATTTTAAAATTCAGAATTGCCAAAAAATAAAGGGAAGAGCCTCAAAACTTGAGTTGAAGTTTTTGATTAGGATTTTCATTTCTATATTCAATCTACGTAACTCAGTAAATTAGTTATATAATGAACTTGTAGAATACCAATTTTTATTATTTTTGAAATTTTTTTATTATTTTTATGATTTATGAAAGATGGCACAAAATCGGCCTAATTTAGCGTAATTTACGGTTTTTTAGCATAATTTAACATAATTATTGTAATTTAGCGTAATTTAGTGTAATTCAACGTAATTTAACGTAATTTAAGTAATTTAGCATATTTTAGTATAAATATGCTAATTATATATCAAAAAAAGTAATCTAACAAATATTTAAAAAAATTCGAATTTTTAGTGTTAGAATTCAGCATTTTTGCTATTCATAATGTTTCTAAAAAATAAAAAAATTAGTACCGGCCATTTTCTGTCCGGTACCGAAAACAATTAAAACCGGCCAGAAAATGACTGGTATGGATAGTTTTATAAATTTCCAACAACTTTGGGTATATTTATTAATTTGTAATTAACTTTGGATATTAATAAAAATCACGGCTATATCTACTCTTTAATCTGAGCACAACTAAAAAAAAAAAAAAATTCTAAGTTCCGAATAACATGCATACACTTAGTGCTATGTGTTCAGTCTTTTTGTTTTGAAACATAGAATATCTTTTTTAACGTTTTTCAGTTGTCTATTGTAAAAGTATTTAAAATAAAAAATTGTTAACCTTTTTTTTCTTAGAAAACAAAATGGACAAAAAAATCATAACCTTTTTAATTTTCAAAGCTTCAATAAACTCAAGAATTTTGTCCGTACACAGACATAAATACAGTTTAGTTACAGAATTGCCGCGTGGACAATTAACATAGAGAGACCATCAGTGTGATTATCATTTTAAGTTTGTGACCAAATGAGGTCTGGAGTCTGGAGCCGTAGCTCCCAGTCTCGCCGACTCTCGCACAAGCCGAACGCTTTAAGCTATCTACGTAAGAAAATGTTTTTTTTTTTTTTGAAAATTCTTTGACAGGGGCTGTCTTAATCTCACGGTAGTAGTATCACGGTTCTTGCAGGCGTATAATCGTCATTATATCACGGTAGTAGTATCACGGTTGTTGCAGGGGTATAAGCGTCATTATATCACGGTACGTATTATCATGGTTCTTGCAGGGGTATAAGCGTCATTATATCACGGTAGTAGTATACCCCATTGTCCACCATTCGTCGCTATATAAATAGCGTCCCCGTGCCAGATCCCTGTAGCCGCTTGTGCAGAGTTTGGATTACTGATCAATTTCCTAACATGAGGTACTTGCTCATCCTTAATTTCATTTGTTTTGATATATATGCTAGCTGGAGGAGTTTTAGGGTTTTGGGGTTATGATGTTATTGTTGTCAGTTAATTACTTGTTTCTTTAACCAATGTTTAAGTAGTATTCGTTTCCATTAATTTTCGTTCGTTTAAGGAATAACTCGAGTCCCAGACTCAAAAGAACTTTCTAAACGTAGTTGCCATATTCTGGATCATGTGATTTGTAATTGTACTATTAATTTCAAACTGTCTAAGTAATTAAAATTGTAACATAACTTTCCCACCAGGTCATAATTAATTAATTAAGTATACAAATCCAAAAGAAGCAAGAGAAAATTGGATATATATAAGACAGTGTTGTAAAAAAAACATCCGTTTAGACCGATTAGTCGTTGCGATGATCAAACCGTCACAAATTTTTTCGACTAATCGACCGATTATTTCCGATTATAGCCGATTATTCCCTATTAATTGCTTGAAAGTATCATATCCGTCCGACGACCACATACCGTTATTTACAACGCTGATATAAGGATATATTAAGAATAATGGCTTGTGATTATAGTGCTTAATTTTTAAATCTGTCCGGGTTATAAAAGACAAAGCATGACAGATCACAGATCGATGTATATAAATGCATGAAAACTAGATAATTAAGCTGTTTCTTGCATGCCATATGCCCACTTAATTCCAAGATAGCTTTAGGCATAATTTCATTCCGTTTGTCCTCCCTTGCATATATAGATGTCTGACATGGTATAGCTCGTATTTTCCGACCACTGAACTGGTTCAGTCTCAATTTGGTCTTTGGATCCTGAAGAGAATTATCTGAAACCTTGACCAGTTCTTCTCGCCAAATTTGCCTGTGAATGTGATTACCTAATTAAGTGCCTCTCACCTGATATGGAATCCACATCCACTCCATTACCTGAAAAGGGAATCTTTTACAATTAGTGGATCCGGACCGTTCTTTTTAACTTGGCACGAATCTCAAAGCCCAATAATACTGCCCCTGGGCTTCCAATTTTCAAGTTTTCAGATTTTAATTGGGCTCTTTTCGAATTTCTCATTTCAAGGCCCAGCCCAAAAGTTTCGTATATTTTCCCTTCAAAGTCTAAGGTACCTAACCAGGTTCAAGCCTCGCGTTGTTCATATACATCGTATAACAAAAGAGTTTAAATATATTGCATCTATTATGATACCAATTAAAGATCAGTTGTCAGTCAACTGTCTAACAATTTAGAGAAAAAAATATATATAGATGACGCATAAATCAACGCACAATTAAATATTTTTGGCTTAATTTAACGATTTCTATGAATGGCCATGCATTTCATTTTTTTTTTTTTTTCATACAATAAATGAAAGTGGGACTACGTAGTCTATGATTTAATCCGAAACTTGAGCCGCGTTCCGAGTCTCTCTATACCCCTCAGTGAACTGATGCTTTTAAATTATGTACTGCTTTTAATTTCTATTATTTTAATTTGGTTGTAAATTTATTATCAAATTATGTACTAATATTTTTAAATTATAATTTAAGATGCCAATTTTTCTTAGCATGTAATGTTATTCTTAGTTAAGTTATTATATTTGAAATTATTTCTAATATGAATGTAAAGGAGGGAAAAAAAATTAATTTATGTGATGACTTAACCCACACAAACTCCAACCACATAAAAAATAGTTTAAAGTCATATTTAACTTTTAGATTCAATCAAACATAAATAATTTAGACGATCTTAAATAATTTACTTAGAACTTTAATTTTAGATATCAATCAAACACTATCCAAGGCACCCACGAAATTTACTGGATAGAATTGAATTGATTGACATCATATAATTGACTCACATGTAATATTCTTCCAGGGCACTTGCAATTGACATGACCTCCGGCCAACTACCGGATTCAAATTCATCAGATCTGACACAGATCAATAATGGCATCGCAGCAAGCCCCGCATCAACCAGTGAAGGCGGGCTGGAGAACGGGCTCAGCACGTGGCAAAAGGTGGAGAGGATCATCACCGTTGTTGAGAGGATCGTCAGCATTGTGGCGAAAATTGTCGAAGTGTTGAAGATTTTGGGTCTGGTTTGATTTACAACCGTTCCTTTTGTTTTCTTTTCTATATATTTGGTGTGATTAATTTTATGTATTGGTAACCACCGCTGCCTAGCGCAGCTGGTTATGGTATTAGTTCTCCTACGGGAGAACCGGGTTTGAGTAGAGTGGGTGAGTTGTGTGGGGTGCCTACGGGCTGTAATAAAAAAAAAATTATGTATTGGTATGGAGTGATGTTTCTCTCTTTGTAGTATACTACAACCATTGATGTTTAATAAAAAAATTGGATTATATATTGTAATCAATTAATTTCAATTACGTATAATTTCCTACTTCGTTTTTAAAGATGTCATCATAAAACTTTCACCAGCACACGTGAATTTTATGTTTTATTGGGTCGATAGATCGAATAAAATGTATTACTAAATGTAAGAAAATTCAGGATTTAAAAATATGAAACCTTCAAACTTCCATTGCATGTATAAGACGTCTCTGGGCAGATGCAGCATTCGGCCGATAAGCGGCTCCGACTCATCCCCGGAACTAATTTGTCGGCATCCCTTTCACCTCAGTCCAGTTGATACCTTGATTAAAATTAACCACGAAATGTGATTTGAGTGTTTGAACTTGAATGTTGTTGTTATGATTAACATAAGATAATTTCTTTCAGCAATTATGGGGAAAAAATGAAGAAAAAACAGCAAATCTGAACTTGGCAGAATTATTTCATACATGAAATGGTTTAATAATTTTGAAAAAGAATGAGAAAAGCCGAAGAAAGGATGCACCTAACTAATGCTGGAAACAATTATCTTCAGTGCCGCCTCATATCATATGCTCCGTTTCCTCTCTCTCTCTCTCTCTCGCTCTTGCTCATCGGAGACTTTGACCTGTTCGAATCTTCGACCATTTACAAGTCAACCGCACCAAAAAATCTTTCTTACTTAGGCTTAGTTGATAACGCTTGTTTGTAGTATTGTGTAGGCCTTTGGGCTGGGCCAGAAAAAGCCCTGAGCGATTGTTTGCTTAAGATCAGCTAACGAACTAAATCTATTAATTAGCATTCATCTCATTGAAAGAAGCCTGCTCCGATTAAACAACTAAATCATCCAGGAAAGGATCGCACATTCGCACGTACTACTAAGTTGCAAGTCAGAAATCTTTTCTTCAAAGGCCGAACTAACAAAATATTTATTCATATGTAGGCCCAATATGGCCCGATTTACTTAAAACCCAAAATTTGATTCAAGTGATCCACCTTTATGCACTTGGTGTTCTCTAATGCACCTCCAAAGCCCCAATCAAAATCACTTGTTAATTTCTAAGTACAATTTTAAAACATTATAATAATGTTTGAATCAAAAACATCAAGCGGACTTCATATAGGTCATTTCGAATTGGCATCATCTGAGATTCAACTACGAGTTGATCTGATTTAAATTTTAGACAAGTTTCAATTTAAATCAGATTTTACCACCTATGGAAGTACTCAACAAATAAGTGGTATATATAACTTCATTTGACTTCAAATTATTTCCATATTTGAAAAACTAAAATTTATGATCGAAAGTAAAACTAGAAAAGAATTCATTATAGTTGATTGTGAATTGAAATTCTGTGATCGAATGTAAATTAAACTATTGTGATACTTTAGCAATACAAACTTGAAAGCCAATAACAAATCTATTAATTAGCATTTATCTCATTGAAAGAAACCTGTTCCGATTAAACAACTAGATCATCCAGTGGAAGGATCGCACGTACTACTTAGTTGCAAGTCAGAAATCTTTTCTTCAAAGGCCATACTAACAACATATTTATTCAAATGTAGGCCCAATTTGGCCCAATTTACTTAAAACCCAAAATTTGTTTCAAGTGATCAACCTTATATGCACTAGTTTGACAAAAATTAGACGTCGATGAGATCACCGCTGTTTACTTGAAACCTTTATGCACTAACCTTTATGCGCTAACCTTTATAATTTGACATCGACGTCAAATTTCGCTTTATGCACTAACCTTTATGCACTAGTTTGACAAAATTTTGGGTTTCAAGTGATCAACTATTATGTTTCAAACTGTGGACAAAAATTAAATGTCCACAATTTCAAACTGCAGACAATTTCTTTTTGTTTGGAGATATCACCACTGTTTTTTTAATCAAAAAATTTGAATTGGCGTTTTATGAACACAAAAGCAAAAGGAATGTTGTAGAAATATTTGCATGATATAACATGATTTCTCTACTCATTGGACAGTGGGCAGACATATTAGGGTTTCAATCGAAAAAAAAGAACGTGTGAAACTGCAAACACTCAATTTTTATCCACAGTTTAGTTTCAAACTACAAACTACAGACGTGGTGAAAATAAAAAATCATTAGAAATTGTAGTTTTTTATTTATTATTTTTTTAAATGGTATAACCATATAAATAAAAATTTCAGGTTATTTTGAGCTTATAATTGTGGCAACCATCCGTTGCAACAAAGTTGTACGACCAATTTTAGCTTTATTTAACCTTTTCTTTTAGTTAATTAAAAACAAATGATTCGTTGATATGTCGCAAATCACGAAATAATATATATAATTGTTCAAAGTACTAATTATATCACTCTAGTCAGCGGTGGCAACAAGGGCAAACGCCTACCGCAAAACTCAAAAGAAAAAAAATGACACTAAGCGTGCATAGTACCTAAGCTAGATTAGTTATATAATACATCAGAAACAAACTTGATCAAAACAAAATAGAACAGTTGGCCTTCAGGATTTGTTCCCAAGCAATATAATTAAGAGGAAAAAAAATTACTAGCCTTAATACAAGATAATTTCATCTATGTGACCTTAATCACAATTCACACATCTGATTCGACCTCAGATTTAGCTGCCTTAGAGATGGTGAGGAGAATTTCATTCTTGGCTATGATCTCAAGTGTGCATGTATCTCCACATTTTATGCTGTTCGTCACACAGAATTGTTTCCATCCTCCTCTGCAAAAACTACTGTATTTAGCAAAAGTGTTAAAATGTACCTTCCAAGTTTCTTGTTTCTCATTCTTGAGTGTAATCTTTCCTTTTTCCAAATTGTATGGAGGCACCGAGCCAAATATTTTTGGAAGACTCTGCAATAGACAATTCATTTCATTTAGGCACAATTTTTTTAAATTAAAATTTCGTAACACCCTAATTTGGTGCCTATTTGGAATATAGGGTGGCCCGCATTGAGATTCGTGCCAGATTAAAACAGAATACTCAGATCTCATTACACACAGTCAGGTATTGCACGGACAAGTATCCTCTGCAGTACCGCACAGTGGGGCCCATTACTTTACGGTCCAAATTAAGTAAAAAACAGTGCCTATTCGGGATTCAGAAAGGGGCAGTATTATTTGTGCTTTGAGATTTGTGCAAAGTTAAAAACAACGGGCCGGATTCACTAATTAGGGAATCATTCTAAGAGATTCCCTTATGCGGTACCCTACTGGATACAAATTCGGTATTGCACTGGATCTGAATTCAAATGTAACCCAATCTTAATCAAAGTATCATATATAGCCATTTTCAGGAGCAACTGGCTATCAGATCTATGGTTAATAACCCTAGTATATTATTTAGTGTTTTTTGTTTGAATATAGTAAAAAAGGACCATTTTATCAACAATTAATTTTCTTCTAATTTTTTTTTTGAATAAGAAATGTGAGGGTCTAGCTCCCAGATTCCATTAATAAAGACACAACAAGTGTTCAAATATTTACAATGTTAGCTGCCAGTTAATTAATTTATCATTCAATAGACATGTTGTTGAACTTCAATATTTTTTTAATGATCATTATTATTATTATTTGGAGGGGGAGGACTAATGCTACCAGTGGTTTCTAAATTTGGAGGGGGGGGGGGGGGGGGGGGGGGGGGTTGAAAGTTTTGCCTAATTAAATAGAAATGAAAATAAACAAAAAAACTTGTTACCATGAATTTATTGATGCTGTAATAACTGATTCTTGTTTCAAGAGTTTGAGGAGAAAGAGAAATGATATGCTTATTTCTTTTGTTCTTCACATATGATTTTTTTGTTGTTCCACGTTCCTCGCACATTTTGGAGCGCTCATGAGGTGGTGTCTCCTTCTCTATCACCAGCTCATGCTTTCTTTTTGTTTGTTTGCCTGAAGATGATGGCACTGCAGCTCAAGAGTATATGAATTCAATTAAAAGTAATATAGTTTTAAAGTTTGTTTTGGCTGCATCAGAATGTCAATATTCTCTACTTTGGATGTATCTTCATTTTGTAAATTTTATCTATGTTTTTTTTTGTGTTATCTGGATACTGTTTTACACTGCAACATCAGCTTAATGGTACTAGACCCTTAAAATGGCTCAGTACTAATATCAGATCTCATTCTTCTCTTGTTTCAATTATATAACATTGAGTTGTAATTCAAAACAACAATGCAAACAGTAGTATAATAATTAAAGAAATTTCACTTCAAAACAATAATAATAACAAAAAAAGAAAAGAATATTGTTACTTGCCTTCTGTAACACTTGCACATTTTGCTGGAGATTTCTCTCTTGAAGCATTGAATCCACTTCTCCTGAGAATAGCCACTGCATCTTGATTGTAATCCTTGAGGCATCCATTCAAACCAAACACCTTCACATTGAAAACCATGTTGCCTTCGTACCGAAACACCAGCTTGAAGCCCACCTCTAATTTGTGAATTTTGGAGAACTCAGGCCAACCTCCTTTGAAAAATGTCTCTGAGTGATCCCTAGTTAACTTGATATTCCAAGTTTTACCCAGAGGGCTCAAGACAGTTGCAAACAAACGACTCTTGTTTTCGTTATCCACATGCATCATGAATTCTGATGGAAGTTTCTGGAAGGAGAAAATTGGTTTTGTTGATGCCTTTTTTTTGTATAAGACTGGTGAAACTAGAATAAAAGATGCATTTGCATCTATGTTGAAATATGTATGTATTTACAAGAAAAGGTTAATTGAACCTAGAAGCTATATATGACGGTTGGATAGTAGAATGATCAAAACCTTTCAATTATTCATAGTTTGTTCTTTCTCAAAAATTATTCATAGTTTGCTTCAGAGAGATTTTTTTCTGAACCATTAATTACTCTGATCATATTTTTTCTTAAAAAAACATAATTAATAGAAAACCATAAAAAGCAATAAACAAAGTAAGAAAAAAGAATCGTAGCAAAATCTTACACAACAAACTTTTAAATAATTTCATGTTACTTTCTACTCCTTGTTATGTGTAAAAAATATTAATTTCAATTTATAAAAAGGTCAAGGTCTTAGTGTGATGATATTATATAAAGGGTCCTAACTTACAAAATGCAAGAGATTAGCTACCCAATCAGCTCTATTATCACCCAAAAAAACAGAAATAAAATAACAAATTACCAGCATGTCAAGATCAGGAGGTTGTAATTCAATGACAAATTGGGGTCTAAAAGAAGTGTTAGAACACCCAGCTCTCACCATGATATATATATATATATATAGTCGCTCACTGGAGAACTAAACAATGAAAATGGAAATTTTTTATTTTTGTTTTGGTGCTTTGGACAATAAAAGAAGAGCACACACCAGTATCCATATATAGGAGAGCACGAAGCAAGGGTAAAGTACAAGTGACAGGAATCATGGCAAGAAGGGCCAGAACTTTTTATTTATAGAATTTAATTAAAAAATTAATATAGTTAATTAAATAGATGATCATCATGATGATATTTCGATGCTATCGAAGGAAAACCGAATTATTGGTTTCTTTACTTTTTTTTTAAAGAAATCAAATTATTTGGTGTACCGTCTTACCCTCACATATTTTGCCGACATTTTTAAAAATACCCCAAGTTAATTAAAGATTATTAAAAATACCCATGGTCCCCGAAAATTTTTAAAAATGCCCATACCGGCCATTAAATGGCCGGTACCGAATAAAATGCCCAACCGGCCATTTAATGGCCGGTTCCGATTAAAGTCCCCAGCCGGCCATTAAATGGCCGGTTCCGCCGAAAATTGTTTTGTATATATTGGAGGCAGCAGCGAAATTTTGGTATCAAAACTCATTTTATCAGATTTTACACTATCTCTCCTCGATTGAGTTTTTTCTTCAAGATTTCTTCTTCTCTTCTCAAATTTGCAAGTAAGTCCTTCTAATTTATTATAATATTTTTTGTAGTGCAATATGGTTATGTAATGTTAGAATTTGTTAGTAATTACCAAAATTAGAATAATTTCTTAGTAATTACCAAAATTAGAATAATTTGTTAGTAATTACCAAAATTAGAATAATTTGTTAGTAATTACCAAAATTAGAATAATTTGTTGTAATTAGAGAGTAATTAGTGTAATTAGTCAAATTTTGGGTTTACGGTTTATGATTTTGGATAATTTATTTTAATTTAGTATAATTAGAATTAGTGACCATATTTAAGCGTATTTTATGATATCTTACCATAATTATGATAATTAAGTCTAATTTTTGGCAATTTAGCATAATTAGGATAATATAGCCTGGTGTATATGTTATTTAGCGTAATTAAGCCTAGTAAAGCCGATTTTAGCGTAATTAAGCCTATTTTGAATGGTTTTTTTACCGGTATTAAGCCTATTTTAGCTGTTTTTTAGTGTAATTAAGTATAATTAATCATATTTTAGCATATTTTGAGCGTAATTAAGCCTAATTTAGCCGATTTTAGCGTAATTAAGCCTATGTAAGCCGTTTTTAGTGTAATTAAGCATTTTTTTTAGCATATTTTATCCTATTTTCAGCGTAATTAAGCCTAGTTTAGCCGATTTTAGTGTAATTAAGCCTATTTTGAACTGTTTTTACTGGTTTTAAGCCTATTTTAGCCGTTTTTAGTGTATTTTAGCATATTTTAGCATATTTTAGCATATTTTGAGCGTAAGTAAGCCTAGTTTAGCCGATTTTAGAGTAATTAAGCCTATTTTGAAATGTTTTTACCGGTATTAAGCCTATTTTAGCCGTTTTTAGTGTAATTAAGCATATTTTAGCATATTTTGAGCGTAATTAATACTATTTTATCTGTTTTTAGCGTAATTAAGTCTATTGTAGTTGGTTTTCAGCGTAATTAAGCATATTTATGCTGTTTTGACCGTTGTTAAGCCTCTTTTAGCTGTTTTTACCGTTGTTAAGCCTATTTTAGCAGAATTAAGTATATTGTAGCCTATTTTAGCTGTTTTTACCGTCATTAAGCTGTTTAAACCTATTTTATGCGTTTTAGAAGCGTAATTAAGCTTATTTTATCGGTTTTTACCGTTATTAAGTCTATGTTAATCGTTTATTATCGTTAGTAAGCCAATTTTATCGGTTTTTACCGTTTTAAGCCGATTATACCAGTCTTTTAGCGTAATTAAGCCTACTTTACAATTTTTTGCGTAATTATCCCTACTTTAGGAATGATTTATTAAGCGTCGGTTAACATAATTTTATTAATGAAATTAGGATGGTTAGAGGACGGCCTAGGCTTCGTCCACTATCACCTATAGTTGACGAGCCGATCGGGACTGACAGCACAGAGCATTTTAGTCCTCTTCTGTGGGTGCCCCACCGCGATCACCGGGTCTCACTGGCTTCTCGTGAGGTATGTATTATTTTTTAAAAAATTCATCAATTTTAATTGTTGTAACTCACCATGTGGATTAAATTTGTCAATGTAGGATAAAGATCTTTTAGATGTGAAGCTTCGGTGCGTTCGTTTGCCGTACTACCGGTTGATGGACCGGTACCTCGTCAATCTAGGCCTATACCAGATGGTGGACATCTTGGAGATTGGGAGTGGGATCATCAACGCGTCTCTCATAGCAGGATTGGTTGAGAGATGGCGTCCCGAGACGCACACGTTCCACATGCCGTTCGGAGAGATGACGGTGACTCTCCAGGACGTGAGTTCTCTCTGGGGGTTGGCTATCAGTGGCACCCCCGTCTGTGGCGTATCTGACAGCACGACGTTTGCTGCTCAGATTGAGGAGCTTTTGGGGGCTGATCCTGACTTCATCATTGAGAAGAGTGGAAAATTGAAATTTCACTTAAGGATGAAGAGGTTGCGCGAGCACTTCAGCGCGGGTCTGACAGCAGACTCCACCGATGAGGAGATTCAGAGGTAAAGACTTCAAATCTCTCGTATTATTTTTATTTATTTAATTTTCGTTTGTTGATGAACTTATATTCCATGTTTGTTACTGCAGATATACACGTGGATACGTGATGGACCTATTTGGTTCCGTCATGTTTCCCGATTCTTCCGGTGACTGCATGGCGATGATGTATCTCCCGCTGCTGGCAGACCTGGAGCAGCCATCACGTCCCAATTGGGGTGCTGCCGTCCTAGCCCATCTGTACTTCCACCTGTGCCGTGCTTCTATGGTAAGTCCTTAACTATTATCTTACTCTTTTACCTAATAAATCAAGAAGTGGCACCCAACATATAAAATTATTACAAACTGCAGCCAGACGTGAGACAGATGTATGGGCCAGTACTGTTGCTTCAGCACTGGTCGTGGTCACGGCTACCGGTGGGCAGACCCATACCGAATGCGACACCAGCTTGGAGAGATCCCGACGATGTTCACTGCCCGGCATACGCCAAGATGTGGCACGGTACGCATCATTATCGCGATACGACTCACGGGGGTACAGTGGGTATCAGGCCAGTTCGGTCACAGCTGCAGACTTTGACGGCAGAGCGGGTTGAGTGGACACCGTACGCCAGGATGTACGATGAGGGGAGGCTACCGACGAGATGTTTCCAGTCGCAGGATATGTGGTTCTACATAGGGCCACTCGTACATTTCTGGATAGTGGAGCACCACTATCCGGATCGTGTACTCCGCCAGTTTGAACATGATGCTCTCTAATCTTCTTTATTAATTCATCTTTGCTTTTAAAAAATTGGTTTGCAGCCAGCTCACCGTTGTACTCGATTCGTGGCCCATAGGAACCTGATAGGGCCATGTTACACAGGCCCTTTTACCTAATTTAAACTGGGCCATGAACGACTGGGATTCGGACCTTTCTAAGAGGCCAACCCGAAGTTATATGAAAGGCCCAAAGATCCACTAAGTCGGGGCCCAATACAGCGGCCCCAATATGCCTTAAAAGGGGTTTGTGTTAACCGACGTGCGGGATGATAGTGGAAACGGCTAACTTAATGCCTCCCATCCAGTAACGGCTGACATAACTACCCACGTCCTCCATAACTGCCCGAGATAGCAGTTATGGACGGACTATATAAGGCAGTGATTCCCATGAAGCGGGGACACTTTTTCCAACCACGAGAGATCATACAGGATAGAGTCAGAATCTCTTGCAATCCACCCCGAGTTCACAACTCCACTACCATCTCGGCCTGCCATCCTTTGGCAGGACGAACTCAACTCAGCCCAACTTCCCATACGGCCTCATCTCCCGAGATAGGACGTATCAACCACCGTGGGGCCCCGCCTTTGCTCATACAGAATTAGATGGCTCAACAAAACACATCAGTTCCACTCTCACCAGGAGTCACAGTCCCGTTAGGTGCAACGATCACACCACCTCCTCTCGTGACCCTGCTTACAGGGAATCCTTCCCACAGTCGGCCTTAGGCGGCGAGGTCTAACAATCCGATAATACGACCTTCTGGTCCTCAACCGACACAACCTCGCCACACAGGCCCCGACATTGCTACTCAACCTTTGTTTACCGAAGGGCATGCGAGTAGACCATTTTATACTGAGCACACACCGTTACTTAGTACTTATCATCCACCATACATACCGCATTACACACAACAGACGCCATTTTACCCTTATGGCGCGACCACCTACACGCCGTATACCCGATGTACCCCCAATACCCTTATGCGACACCACCTGCACAATGGGGTCCAGGAGGTGCTCAAGGAGTATATCCCATGACAGGTCCAACACCACATTCCCAACAAGTACCATTGCGACCTGTAATCCAGAACGTGCCATTGACTGTGCCGGCTTCCCGACCTCTATCAGCAAACCGTGTTCTAAGTCGGCCAGTAAAAATTCCTCCTAGAAATCTGAACTCTCAGTTCATAGATGTTCGAACTGGTAGTGAAACAGATACGCCCATCCTGCCAGACCAACAGGTCCAATCCAAGCGCCAGGACCAAAACATTCCACTAGTAGGAGCTCAACAAACCGAAAGAAGACAGCAGGAAGGGCAGGGCGAAAGTAGGGACCCTAATCCTGAAAGACAGCTGCATGTCAAGAATCCCGAAGTTCATCGTAATAACGAGCGCGAATCAGCTAATCATGGCGGAGGTTCCAGACCGTCACGCCGTGAACAGTCTCGTCCTCACAAGGAACGCGAACGAAGCCCACCCCGAGGTCGGGATAGAACTCGCCGAGATGATCGAAGAAGAAGCAGGCGATCACCTACCCCACTCCGAGGTGTAAATATGGCTCAAATTGAAGAATTGATCCAGACAAGGCTTGCGGCTAAATTGGCCGAGATAGAATCTCAGAAGACAGGTGCCACCTCTCGGCCTATGGGGATCAACGATGGACCACTCTCTAGAGACATCTACCGCCATTCCATGACGGATTTCAAGTATCCAACAACTCTTCCCAGCTTCCGGGGCAGCGGCGATACTCAGGATCCGCATAACTTCGTGTACGGATTCCTTGAGCGACTTCGCCTCCTTGGAGCCACTGACGCCATCATGTGCCGCGTCTTCACCACTTGTTTAACAGGTGAAGCATGGGACTGGTACATGACGCTACCCCGGAGATCCATCAACAAGTTTGAAGACTTCGCAAAACTGTTCCTGGAAAGATACACGATTATCAAGCCACCGCAAGCTACATGCGAGATGCTCCTAGACATTGTCCAGGGACAGCGTGAAAGAACAGGTGCGTTCGTTAATCGGTTTATACAAGCATCTCGGCGAATTCAGAATCTCAACGAGGAATTCGCCTTGGCTGCCATCAAGAAAGGACTTCGCAAAGGGGGTCCGGGTACTTTGCGTTATGAGGCACATATGAAGAAAATGACGACTTTCAGGGAATTTGTAGCCTTTGCTGAGGGTTACATCCGTGCTGAGGACTACAATGGCAGTCCCACGAGGTTCCGATCTCAATCTCCCCGTCCAACAAACAAACAGCAGACTCAAGATAGGTCTCGCAATCAAAGAGAACCTCGGCAAAACCAACCAACCGAGCACAATTCCGGTACCAAAGGGTGCCGACAGCATTTTGTGCGATATGCTCCTCTCACTAAGAAGCGGCATGAGATGTACAACATTATAGAGGGCATGTTCGATCTCCCTCCGCCGCTGCCAGAGAGCATTTTTACGGTGATTGACAACTCAAAAAAGTGTGAATACCACGGATTCAACGGGCACTCCACCGCAGAATGCCTCCAATTGAAGGACATCCTGGAGAGACTAGCCCGAGAGGGTAAACTAGTCGAATTCATCAACCCTGACTTCTTCAAAAAGTTTTTCAAGAAATACAATGGTCAAGGTAAAGTTTTTAAGAAACCCATCCCATATAGACAAGATTACACGGGACCTCGGGTTGGTGAGGTCAGTCCCCAAACCCGGGATGGTCCCGAGACACGGCGCCCAGAGCGGCAGGGCAGCCCTGTCATAAATGTGATCAGTGGAGGCCATCGCGGTACTGCCCGACAAATCATATCACGCGACAATCGAAAACCTTACCCCACTGTCCTACCGGTCGAAACCACGAATGATAAAAAACGGCCTCGACCTGAGGAAGTGATATCTTTTTCCGAGAAAGACCTCGGTGCAATTTCGGGCCCACATGATGATCCCATAGTGCTTAACCTCAAGATCAACACTCATCGAGTTAAAAGAGTGTTAGTTGATACTGGTAGCTCGGCCGACATTCTGTATTTACCAGTCTTTACGCAAATGGGCCTCAATACTCGCGCCCTCCAACAACACATATCACCCTTGATAGGCTTCACGGGAGACGCCCTTCAACCCCGGGGAATGATGCCACTCAAAGTGACATTCGGTACATCCCCTCGGACAGTGGAAGTCATGGTGGACTTCCTCATTGTGAATGCCCCTTCTGCATACAATGCGATCTTGGGAAGAGCGACCTTGAATAAAATCGGTGCTATCATTTCTCCTTCTCACCTCAAAATCAAGTTCCACACCGAAAACGGGATAGGGGAAGAATGTGGCCAACAGCAGGTAGCTCGTGAATGCTACATGACAACCATTCAAGGTCACGGAGGTTCTGTTCACCAAGTGGATCAGCCTGATGCAAAGACCAATCCACAGCGGTTGCGTTCTAGTACTGACTTTCTACCTCCAAACACCGACCTCGCATTGGACCCAGTGGATAAAGCTGAGGCGAAAGCTCCCCTTGAGCCCGTTGATGAAGTCGAGCAAATTGAATTAGGTGATGGTAAAACACTTAATGTAGGAAAGGCGATCCAAGGGTCGGCACGGGCCGAGTTAATCACATTCCTCCAAGAAAACCAATCTGTTTTCGCTTGGACTGCAGCCGACATGCCGGGAATTCCTAGGTCTATTGCCGAGCACCGATTGCACATTAAATCAGGCTCAAAACCAGTCAGACAGAGGAAGCGTAATATGGGGGACGACCGACAGCAAGCCGTCAAGCGCGAGGTAACGAAATTACTTGACGCTGGCTTATAAGAAATGTCGAATGCCCGGAATGGACAGCCAATCCCGTGCTTGTCAAGAAATCCAATGGCGACTGGCGTATGTGTATCGATTATACCGATCTCAACAAAGCATGTCCTATGGATCCTTTTCCTTTGCCCAAAATCGATCAATTGGTCGATTCAACCTCGGGACATGCTTATCTTAGTTTCATGGATGCCTTCTCCGGGTACAATCAAATCCGGATGAGCCAAGCCGATGAAGAGAAAACTGCTTTTACTACCAACTCGGGACTTTATTGTTACCGGGTCATGCCTTTTGGATTGCGCAACGCTGGCGCCACATTCCAAAGAATGGTTAACACGGTATTCCACGGTCAGATTGGACGAAATGTAGAGGCATACGTAGATGATCTACTTGTCAAAAGCATGTCTGACCTCGACCATGTCCGAGATCTCCGTGAAACCTTCGCGACTTTAAATTCCGCCAACATGAAACTCAACCCGAAGAAAAGTTTCTTCGGTCTAACTGGCGGTAAATTCCTTGGCTTCATGGTTTCTATGCGGGGTATTGAAATTCATCCCTCCAAATCACAAGCCATCCTCGACATGAAACCACCCCGAAATCTCAAAGAGCTGCAATCTCTCACAGGTAAACTGGCCGCTCTTAACAGGTTTATTGCGAGATCTGGGGATGTGTGTTTTCCTTTCTTTAAGGCCATGCGCAAGTCGGCCAAATTTGAATGGACAGATGAATGTGCGATAGCCTTTGAAAAGGTCAAAGCCTATCTCGCCAATCCACCGTGTCTCAGCAGGCCAACCACAGGTGACACCTTGGTGTTGTATTTGGCAACAACAGGGCATGCAGTAAGCGCCGCCCTTGTTCGAGAAGAGGGACGCGATCAGAAACCGGTTTATTTCGTTTCACATGTACTTCGGGACGCCGAAACCAGATACTCTCAAATTGAAAAGGCGGCATATGCTCTAGTCATAGCTGCACGGAAGTTGAGGCCTTACTTTCAATCACATCCCATAAAGGTTTATACCGGGATTCCACTTAAGAAGGCCTTCGCAAATTTTGATTCATCCGGGCGATTGCTAGCTTGGGCGCTCGAGTTATCCGAGTTTGATGTCTCTTTCCACCCCCAGAATGCCCTGAAATCTCAGATCTTCGCCGACTTTATCGCTGAATATTCCGGACTTCCTCCCGAATCTGAGGGGCGTTGGGTAATTCATGTTGATGGTGCCTCTTCATTACAAGGGGCAGGGGCCGGGGTATCCCTCACTGGTCCACAAGGGGAAACCCTGAATTATGCTCTTCACTTTCAATTCCCGGTAACAAACAATACCGCGGAATACGAAGCCATGATAGCGGGCCTAAAGTTGGCTAAAGAATTGGGAGCCCGCGAGGTTCACCTCCGTAGCGATTCTGAGTTAGCAGTCAAGCAAATCAATGACGAATGCCGAGTTATGGATGACAACTTGCGCAAATATCGACAGCAGTTCCACCAGCTCAAGAGTCACTTCGACGAGGTCAACATTCAACATGTTTCTCGCAACAAAAATTGCCAAGCTGATGCTTTATCCAAACTCGGTGCTTCGGGCAACCTTGACAAAGAACGGCCCGTGATTGTTATGGATGTTCCCGAATCCAGCATTCACACTGATACCACAGCTGTTCTCGCCATCAATGAACCCGGTGAGTCCTGGTTCACCCCGATGTGGAATTTCCTTAACACGGGGGTCCTACCCACAGACCAATTGGAAGCCCGACGTCTGAAAAGGATCGCGCCCATGTATTCTATTTTCAACAATCATCTCTATAAACGAGGATACGTGCGACCTTGGCTCAAGTGTATAAACGAAGAGATGGCTTCAAAAATGTTATCAGAAGTACATGAGGGCATCTGTGGGAGCCATCAAGGGGCGAAAACTCTTGCAAAACGCATTCTCCGAGCTGGTTTTTACTGGCCAACCATGCAACATGATGCAGCAACTTTGGTCCGAAAATGCGAACGGTGCCAATACCATAGCAAGTTGAGTAACATTCCGGCATACGACCAGATATCCATCTCGGGGGCCTGGCCTTTTGACTTATGGGGAATAGACATAGTCGGGCCATTTCCCACAGCTGTTAGACAGCGCCGTTGGATAATCGTTGCAGTGGAATATTTCACCAAATGGGTTGAAGCCGAAGCACTAGCAACAATTACAGCCGCAGCAGCAGAGAAGTTCATTTGGAGGAACATCATTTGTCGTTTTGGCATACCACATGCACTTATCTCGGACAATGGAACTCAATTCAATGCAGCTCGCACCATCGCATTTCTTTCCAACTTGGGTATCCAAAACAATTTCACCTCGGTCAGCCACCCGGCTAGCAATGGATTGGCCGAAGTCACCAACCGTACAATCTTAGACGGTCTGAAGAAGAAAGTTGCGGAGAACAGGAAAGACTGGCCCGACATTCTTGATGGCATCTTGTGGGCTTATCGCACAACACCCCGAGAGGCTACACAGCAAACACCATATTCTCTGGTATTCGGGATGGAAGCAGTCACTCCAATCGAATTGATGGAACCATCTCTCCGCACTTTGGCATATTCCACTGAAACGAACCGCGATGCACGTGCTGCTGACCTCGACCTCATCACCGAAGGCCGGGAGAAAGCTCGCATACGCACCATGGAATATCAACGTCGAGTTAAGCGTGCATTCGACAAACATGTGGTACCTCGTGCATTTCAACCTGGTGATTTGGTTCTTAAAACTGTTGAAGCTACTGGCAAACATGTCAGTAAACTCGCTCCTCAATGGGAAGGTCCCTTCAAGGTCATCCGACCCCGAGGAAAAGGCGCATACGAGTTGGAAGATCCGAGTGGTTTCATACTTACTCGACCATGGAACGCTTGCCACCTTCGGAAATTCTACACTTAATGTATGATTTTACTTTAACATTGTTTTACTTCCTATATTTCATGTAAAGTTATGGGCGAGATAAGCCTTTTCTGTTACATCTCATTTATTTTACCTAGACCGAGATACAAGTTTTTGTATGGTCCTAGGCTATTCTCAATATTTATATGATATTTGATTGTGTTCTTATTATTTGGGTACGAGATATATGAACGAAAGCCTTTTTGGCAACGAAATAAGTCTTGGTTAACATTCCCGAGATACACAACAAATAAATGTAGTCTTACGAGACGACGACTGTTAAACCAGTAATATGATTTTTATTTTTATGTTCGCGACATTAATCGAAAACCCTTCGGGGTAACGTATATGTTTCTTGCGACCTCCTTCTTCCCCGATGTCGATAAATAAAAAAAAAGGGGACAAGAAGGATATATACAAAGCATGAACCGAGATAAAAATCGAAAGAAACATCTCGGAGAAATCAAGATAAGTTAAGAAATGATAATAGTTCAAGGATTACAAAAAATTTCTGTTAAACCCCTACATCTCAGGGGCGTACAATATCATATTACAACATTTCTGTTAAAACCCCCACATCTCGGGGGTAAGAATAAATTAATACATCACATTTCTGTTAACCCCCACATCTCGGGGGTATAAAATCACTCCTAAACAAAACAAAATTCCTTGCTTCCTTGGCTCGATATGATCCTGCATATAAACAAAAAAGGACAGTGAGCATAAGCCAGAACACAACATCTCGAGGAATAAGAATTATATACATTTACACTTACAAATAGAAGGGTCCGCCTCTTTGGGACTATCGTTTCCATCACGAGGTGAGATATTAGCATCTAAAGTCGCCTCATCTTCTTGCTCACCCGGTTGAACGATATCGCCTTCTTCAGTTGCTCTCATCTCGAGGTCTACACTGTTACCTTCAGACTCTGAAGGCAAACCGTCCAGCTCTTCAGATGGGGCATCTGGCAAGTCGAGATGCTTGGGCCATTTATCCTTAGGCCAGGGATGGACGATACCTGAAGCCGGATGATTCTCAAGCACAAGGTCCTGATTAATAGGAGTACCATCCGGGTTCAATAATGAATCACCCTCTTCATCCCAGCGGTAACCCGAAAGATTTTTTGTAACAATCTTTTCGGGGTCCACCTCGGTAAACCCTACCTGCTCGGGCCTAAACGGGTAATGGCCTGCTAGTGCCTTCAGATAGTTATGAACGGTTGCTGTCATCATATCAACACATGCATAAGGGACAGCTTGTGTGAAAGCTCTGCTTCCCAGAAATTTGCTAAGTGTTGTCTTTGGCAACTCATGCATCTCGGCCCGAAGTCGGGCGTTCTCTGCCTTCACGTCCTCCAACTCTTTAGTTCGGGCCTCGAGGTCGGTCTTAAGACGTGCCGACTTGCCCCTGTAGTCCTCGGTTTTGCGTTTCTGACGCTTCAATTTCTCCTCTGCCTCCTTACGCTCGGTATCGGCTTGCACGCCCATATGCGTTGCAAACTCGAGTTTGGCCTTAAACACAGCAGCTTGGCCATTCGCTATTCTCATTTCCTTATCCTTTTTTGAGGCCATTTGCAAAAAATAGTTCCTCTCTAGGATAGCCCTGTTCAGCGCCTCTTGGTCAGTACGAATGACGAGGGAATCCCGTTTGTCAATCGAGTCCTTCAGAAACCCGAAGTACACCCCGGCATCATGCAGTAAGCTCGATACATGACCAATAACTTGGTCGGGGTGCTCCTCAGCCCATTTCCTTTGGTACTGAGTGGTGGTTAACCTGAAGGTTTCCCGAGAAAAGGCAGCATGAACCTCGGGATGTTCTACCTCGTCCTGCATAAGCGAGTATCCGGGGAGATAGGCCAAAATACTGTCCGGGAAACCCCGAGAAATATTTGTACCCCACACAAAACCAGTTTGTCGCCCTTGGTCAGAAACTCGCGACTTCAAGTACTCCCTATGTTCCTCTGAGGGGTCCCACACGTTGGCGGCTGCGTCGTCAATAATTTTGTCTAGTTCCCCTTGAGCAGCGTCGACTTGAGCTTGGGAGGGTTCCTCTACAACCTCTTTCGATTGACCCAAAACAATCTCGGGTTGAATCTTTTGTTTTTTGGCCTCGGGATGCCCAGAAGCCGTACCCTTTCCCTTTTGCTCCCTTGTCAAACGTGGAGGAACGTCTACAGATACTTCTTTCCTCTTCTGAGACCCCCCGAGTTTGGAAGAACCGGAGGTGCTGTCCTTGATACTTTTCCCGGTATGTGCCGATCTCGGCTGACGAATTACGGGAGTAGTAGAGGCTGACTTCGGCGTATTTTGGACTATAGCCGACTTCGGCTTGGGTGGGTTCTTAACCCCTTTCTTCTGAACAACCCCGCCCTCCGGGTTAGCTACGACTGGGAAGGAACTAGCGGCCTTCCAAGGCAATGCCATATAACCGCGACCTGCGACATAAAGGGTATGCGAAAGTTAGTATATTATTCATGTTATTACAAGTTAGATAAATAAATATGATGCACAGGTATACCGGTGTAAATTATAAGCAAAAAAAAGACTAACTTGTGAAATAATTATCAAGAATTTCTTTAGCCTTTAAATCAGCTGGAGTCAGGGGATCAGGTGAGGTCGGCATCAATTTTTTCTTTGATAGAGGGCGCCATTCCTTTCGTATATTTGTTAAGCACTTCAGTTCCTCAGGGTTCTCGAGATATACCCACCCGTGGTTCCACTCGTCCGCTTTGGACAGTTGCTCAAAAAGCGCCAAACCATTAGGGCGCTTCCGTATTGCGAGATAGCTTTCACTGTTATATAACACGGTGAAATAATGAAAGAATAACCCGACACTCGGGAAATAATTCTTCAACTCGGGCAAGTAATCGAATACAAACTTGAAGCTCATGATGTAACACCACGCGGGTGCGGTCAACTGTGCAGGAGCCACTTCGAGATGTCGCAATATCTCGCGTGCGAACTTGGATAACCTTATCTTGAACCCGCACTTTGGCATTTTCCAATATATGCACATGCCGCGCTCTGCGTCGTGAGCTCGGTCATTTGGACCCGGGGCTACCATCCGAACTACCTCTCGAGAATATTCTTCTCTGTTGGCCTCCATCACAAGATCGTTGTAGAAGGCATTCACATACGCTTCACATTGGACAACCAGCTTGGGTGAGATACTAGCAGATGTCGGGAAGTTAGTATCATTTGCGTGGCCATCTCGGGGAACTACTATTTTCTTGGCCTTTTGGTTTTTGGGTTTTGAAGGCCCCTGTGATGTTCCCACTGGGGTGTCAACCAGTTCACCCCGAGATGGACTCTCGTGCTCATCTCCTTCGATATATACTTCCTCCTCATCATCTCCCGACATTGCGTCAGAATGTACGGGAGGCATCCCATATAAACTCTTGCCCTTACCAGGGCGGGGGGTGAAAAGGATAGTGGGGACACCTCCTCATAGGTATGGGGGGATTGGTCCCGAGATCCACCTTGTTCTTCGGCCATTTCTAAATTTACGAATAAACAGGATTGGCTTAAGTCACTTAGCTTACTATTACAATGTCAGTTTCTAAAAGCATTTATGCTACTGATGCACATTAGATGTCACAGTTATGGTAGGCGAATAGACTCCTACAGCATTACCATACTTATGCTATTCATTACTTTACTCCCTAACCTCGGTAAATAAACATTATAACATGCTGGATTTGTCAATTCAAGGCCAGTTACCGAGGTGATAAAGGTTTACCTTCTTGGAGATTTGAATGCTCGACTTCCGAGATTGGCAGCTCCTGAATTCCGAGATTGTTTTTGCTCTTTCGCTCCGATTTCAAATGGCTCAAGTAAACGATAATGAATAAGTGGGGGGGGGCCGAAATATATATAGAGGTCTTCCTTTTTCCCGCTCAATACTTGCGTAGTTTTCGAAACGACGCCACGAAACGTCGCGTTGTCCCTTTTCATCATGGCGACGCCTCGATTCCCGCGCTCATTCACCGGACGCGAGCTCTCACCGAGTTAACGCGTGCCACGTGTCAAGCGAGGATTGCGCCATCACCTCGTTTGTCTGACTGATTTGATGGATGATTTGATGGTTGACGGCGGGCTAACGGAAGACGAGGCGTCAGGCATTTAATGCCGATATACTATATAAACTTCCTCCGTCTCCCTTTAACGATCCATCAACCGTACCTTTTTCTTTCTACCTCGCGCTATCACGAGATGACTGATCAAGTGAATGATGAGGTTACCATTCAGAAAGGTGATATTCCGTCACCTCCAACACTCCCTCCACATCCATGCCCCGAGGTCGCCATCAACAAATCAAACGAAGAAGGCGACCCACTAGCTTGGGACCGATGTGCCATTTGCAAGTTGAGGGGATACTCTCCGCAAATGTTTCATTGTGACGACTGCGAAGAAGCTTTTCATCCCGGGTGTTCGGCTCGACGATCACCTCGGAATCATCATGACCCTCGCTTCACATCCTTCACTTGCCAGCAATGCCTTGCTCAAGCACGCCAGAACAAGCGCCGCCGTCAGGAATAGTTTTAGTTAGATATAGCATGTCGCATGTCGTATTTAGTTTAAATCTTATATTGTATGATTTTGCAATATTAATGAAATTTCATCAACTGTTTCATTTCTTGTCTTGATTATGCCGAGTTCCATCCCGACCTCCGTCTTGATTTTTTCAATTTAAAAAAAAAGGAAGCAAACATGCCTATTTAAATCTTGCCTATTTTAAAACCTGCCTATTTAATGGTATATAGTTGGGCAGATGGCGGTGGAACGACTATAAATAGGGTATTCCTTCCAGAGAGGGGAAGATACTTTCCCTACATACTTTCCCTTTGCTTTTGCTTCTTAGAAAAACATTTCCACCTCGCGTCTATCATGTCTGTTAACCGACATGCTTTAGAGTTCCTAGCGGAACGTGCAAGGCAACGTCGAGCTATTGAACGTCGAATTATCCCATCTCGCCCTGTTGGATCATCCAGCTCCAGCCGAGGTCCCCGGGCCACACAACGACGTGTACTTACAATTGAGGAGAGGGAGGACTTGATCCAAGACTTTCCCAATGACTTGGATTGGATGCTGGATAACGAGTCCATCACCATCCGAGACCTTTTAAATTACAAGCTGGCGGTATTCAGGGAGGTGGGCGATGAATTTAACATCGTCGAATTCCTCGGACCTCTTCGCGATTGCCTGGCATGTGGGAAATCTGCCCCAAAAGAAGACATGGTCAAATGTCGGGGTTGTCGCACATGGTGGCATCCCTCTCATTTTCTGATTCATGATAGGTCGGATCCCCGACGTCGATTCTTCAGATGTCAAACTTGCCAAAACCGACATCCCAATGCACCCACACTGGCCACAGCTACTCCGGACCAGATTTGGGAAGATGACCATTTTGAAGATCCTGATAATGAGATGATGGACTTCATCCCTTCACCTCCAGAATTTCATTAAATTACTTGTGAGAATAATAGTTAATAGGCTAAGTAGACCCGCCTTTATTTTTGATTGAATTCTTAGTTTAACTCGAGTTGTTGCCTTTATTTTCGCTTGAATCCTTAGTTTAGCTCGAGTTGTAATGGGTCTTTATTAATTAAAGAATAGTTCATTTATATTTGGTATATTCTTTAAACATCGACGTCATACATCACACGATATCACAATCACATCTCGCAACCGAAGATGTTACATCACGGATATTGATAACCTAAATAAATGTGCTTTCATGAGTTATTCACCCTCAAGTCGAAAGCATCTCGCTGATGCATTCTGACTTTGGGGGCTAATGATAGGGCCATGTTACACAGGCCCTTTTACCTAATTTAAACTGGGCCATGAACGACTGGGATTCGGACCTTTCTAAGAGGCCAACCCGAAGTTATATGAAAGGCCCAAAGATCCACTAAGTCGGGGCCCAATACAGCGGCCCCAATATGCCTTAAAAGGGGTTTGTGTTAACCGACGTGCGGGATGATAGTGGAAACGGCTAACTTAATGCCTCCCATCTCAGTAACGGCTGACATAACTACCCACGTCCTCCATAACTGCCCAAGATAGCAGTTATGGACGGACTATATAAGGCAGTGATTCCCATGAAGCGGGGACACTTTTTCCAACCACGAGAGATCATACAGGATAGAGTCAGAATCTCTTGCAATCCACCCCGAGTTCACAACTCCACTACCATCTCGGCCTGCCATCCTTTGGCAGGACGAACTCAACTCAGCCCAAGATCCCATACGGCCTCATCTCCCGAGATAGGACGTATCAGAACCAGTATCTGCTTCTCTAAACCGAGATATATCATTGAAGTCTGGGAATGGGTGCGTATCACTCCGCCCGGTAAGCGGCGCTGAGCCAGAGCTGCTTCGAATGGGCCCTTCGCCTGTTTCATCTGGATCATCAGAGACCCAGTCATCTCCATCATATTCATCTCCACTCAGCAGACGTTCACCCGGAATATCATTGATATTTTCAAAATCTGACCCAATTTCATCACGTATTGGTCCTGGGAATGGTAAAGGCGCCTCATGCGCGGGTCTAGGTGGGGAACAAATTCGGAGTATTGGTTGAGGTGGTGATTGCGGGGCAAGTGGATAGTTGATTTCTGGGTTGGTAGGTGGATATTGGGTTTCTGGGTGAGTATGTGGATAGTAGGTTGCTGGATGTGTAGGTTCATAGTAGGTTTGTGGTTGTGTTGGAGGAACGACGGGAGTTTCCATTGCAACTGAGTATTGGCTGGAACTTCCAACCCCTGGCTCTCTCGGAACTCTTTTAACATAGATCTCTATTACAAAATCTCCGTTGGCCTTAAAATAACCACACAACCCTCTCCATGTATTTTCATCTGTAATTTTCGCAAGTGAATATTTCCCGGTATTTCCATTACAAACTCGGGTCCCCAATTCAAGGTTGCACCTTTCTGGATTATAACCGGTGTAATCGAAAATTATGACTTTCAAGTCCAAAAGAGATATATCATCGTTAACCATAGCTGAAGCAATTGGTTCTTTGTTGTAATAAGGCCCGTCCGTATTTTTTTCAATTTTACCACCACAGTGTATTGAAATCAATGGCATTGTAATCAAGCTACATTTCGAAAGTGATAATCATTTGTCAGGTTACTAATTTACACAGTTACTGAATAAAAAAAAATTAAAATTAATGAATTACTTACAATTAATTAATTAAAATTAAGTATAATTATTTAAAGTTAATCAATTTTAATTAATTAACTATAATCAATTTTAATTAATTAACTATAATTAATTAATTAAAATTAATTAACTATAATTAATCAATTAAAATTAATTAACTATATAATTAATCAATTAACTATAATTAATTAATTAAGATTAATTAACTATAATTAGTTAATTAAGATTAATTAACTATAATTAGTTAATTAAGATTAATTAACTATAATTATTGAAAATTAATTAACTATAATTAATTAATTAATTTTAATTAATTAACTATGATTAATTAATTATATTTAATTAGCTATGATTAATTAATTTATTAAATTTTTTAATTAACTATGATTAATTATAATTAATTTATCATAGTTAATTAATTTTAATTAATTAATTTTTATATTAAAAAAATTAATTAATTTTTAGATTAAAAAAAATTAATTAAAAAATAATAAAAAATTAAAAATTAAATTAAAAACATAAAGAAAACGTACCTTTGCTTCTTTGCTGCTGCGACTTCGGCTGAAGATTTCTGAGCGTCTTCGGCTGCATTTATAGGCTGTGAAAAGTGGAAAACCGAAAAAGGCACAGGGCCGGCCATTTAATGGCCGGTTTGGGATTTAATTGGGTACCGGCCATTTAATGGCCGGTTGGGGGTTTAATTAGGTACCGGCCATTAAATGGCCGGTTGGGCATTTTATTCGGTACCGGCCATTAAATGGCCGGTATGAGCATTTTTAAAATTTTTCCGGAACCGTGGGTATTTTTAATAATCTTTAATTAACTTGGGGTATTAATAAAAATGTCGGCATATTTTGTCACAGAATTTTTATTTTTTCTATAAGATCGAATTGATTGTTTTTTTTTTTATGAGATCGAAAATTTTAGAATTAATGATCGGTTACTTCTATGAAATCAAAATTATAGACAATTCATCAATTTGTAAATCATTTTTAATGAATTTCTATAAATAAAAAATTCTCAAAAAAAGGGATAGTGGCTGTCTTTTCCAAGTCCCGTCTTTCCATTTGCAGGAAATGAAGTGAAAGTTTGACTGGTCTTTTATTATAAAATAATGTAAATTTGGAATGGTTAATTTGACTGGTCACATTCGTTGCAAATTTCAAAAATTGTCCTGTTCATTTGACTCTTACCACCGTACGTAGGGCTGCACAAAAAATTCGTCGTCCGTAATTCGATTCGAGTTTGATTCGAAAAAGTTCGTAAAAAGTTCGATTCGAAATTGAGTTCGTTCGAAATTAATTCAAACCAAACTCAAACTGGACCTAGTTCGTTCGAAATAGGTTCGCAAATCAAATTTAGTTCAAAATTAACTCAAACGTGAACCGTTAATTTCTGCCGATAACTTATGTTCACTGATGAAAATAAAAGCCGTCCAGTCCATAATTGCTTTCAATTCTGACTTCTGAAAAATATTTTTTGAAACAGAATGTCCGGTTCAATTACAAGCTCAAATAAAGAAATTAAACAACAAAACCCAAAATAAAAAAATTAAACAAAACCAACCATAACCCATAATCGTTCTACCCTAGTCCCTAGCTGACCTTCCCTCTTTGTTGGAGTGTTGGTTGCGAACTTGCGATACCAAAGTCCAAACCCTAGAGTTTTTCTCTGTTGGTTACTTGACTGCGATACCAAATCCTAGACTCCTAGAGGTTGCGATACCTTAGAAATAAGGTCGGACCAAGTGAAAGACCACCCTCGTAGAGGAAGACTTGAATGTCTAGTTGTAATGAATTTAATGTTTTATTTAGGATAATATTTGGGTTTGTAATAATTCTAAGACTTTGGTGATTGTTCTGTACTTCTATTGATATTTAAATTGTACTTTGAATACTTCGGATATTTCAAATAAATTTTGATATAAACTTTGGTGTACTGTGTAATTAGAATTCAGAATGCTTGAGTTTTTATTGAAGTGCTGTAATTTTGCATTATGGCCGAGTCATAAGTCATAACTCGTAAATCGTAACAAAGTTCATAAAGGTTCAAAATTGAGTTCGTAAAAAATTCGGTTCGAAATTGAGTGAGTTTGAAATTAATTCAAACCAAACTTAATTCGAAATTAATTCAAACTAAAATCAAACTGGAGATAAGTTTGATTCGGTTCAGTTCGTTTGCAGCCCATGTGCATTCTTTTTTTGCCTCAAGTAGATGGCACTGCACATCAAATTATATTCAATTCAAGTTACAGAATTGGAGAAGAATCTAAGAACTTTTTATGAGAAAATAGCAATCAATAAAATACATCTACTCCGGGTTGTATAGTTCCATCTTTTTTTTTTAATCTTTTTTTTATCTAAATATTCAATTATGGTTATGTAGTCAAGAATAGATATCTATATATGAGGACCCATTGAAACTTTAGACTAGAGTGGGAAAAATGGCACGGCGGAGCCGGCTCCGTCACGGAACGGCATGGCACGCGTGTTGGTTACGTGCCGTGCCTCGTGTGTCCCGTGCTGTGATCATTTGCGTGCCGTGCTCATCTTTTGAAACTTTGGCACGGCATGGCATGGCACGTGAAAGATTTAGTCATGGCACGGCACGACACGTAGTCACGCGAGTCACGTGTAATTAAGACCATTAGATATTGATTTAATGGTGAATCTTGAATAAACTAACATAAATTATGATTAAATGGTCACGCGAGTCACGTATGGTCACAGCACGCGCGAGTCACGTATGGTCACAGCATGTTAGGCACAACGTGACTCACGTGGCGTGACCATTCGCATGTTGTGACCACCCCTTGACATTTTAGTCACGGCACGGCACGTGAAAATTAACTTGGTCACGGCACGGTACGGCACGAGACCAAAATCACGACGTGTTAGTCACGGCACGACACGTTTTTTTCACTTTACTTTAGACCATGCAAATAAATATATTATATACCAATCCTTCAGCCTGCGACAATTATGGTTATGTAGTCAACATCCTTGACGTATAATAGCATGTTTTACTAAAGAACAAAGCTCTTTATTTATTTATTTACTTATTATTATTATTATTATTATTATTATTATTATTATTATTGTTATTGTTGTTATTATTATTGTTGTTATTATTGTTATATTTGGTGTTTATAACACACAATTATAAAGGAGGCTATATGATGAATTTCAAGAACCATGTATTTTCCTAATTGCTACTATAGTTTCGGGCAAGAAGCGGAAGTTTGTAGTATTAAAACTCTTCTTAAAATTTTGCAACACTTGCTTTTTTATAGAGAAAGGAAATCTCTCCTTAAAATATTCTGCATCTTCCTACATATTTCAAACCTACAACCTCTCACGCAAAGGACAAGAATTTTTATCACTAGATCAAAAGCTAGTTCTCTGCAATGCTGGTCTTGATCCTAAGGCATATTTTCAGAGATGACAAAATAGAACTGCCACAGAACCAAATTTTGCAACCCGTTGCATGTTTCCGCAATAGTTTGATTTATAGAGGGCATTTCAATGGAAGATAGCACAAATAATAATGCAAGAGGGACCATAATGACAAGATTCACAAATAATTTGTTTTTCTGGTGTCAGCAAACCGAACAACATATTATTTGGTTGATTGAAATTTTACCTAATTGTTTGTGAATTTTATGAATTTTTTCCGAACTTTACGAATTATTCGCAAAAAAAATTTATCCCTTGTGAGACTAAAATCTCCAGTGCATACTCAATGTATAATTCCGAATTATATCCAAATTATTCCCGAATCACGAATTTTTGACCCCGCCGAACCGAACCCGAATAATTCATTTGTCACTGTGGGAGGGACTGCCTTAACTGCACTGTAACTTTTATTGCAATATACCTCATGTTTTCATTCAACATAGTAGGCTAGGCTCTCTATATTATTGCTACGGTGAGACATCCATTGAGATTCGTGAGAATTATAAAGAAATTATATTCGTTATCTCCTTCCGTGGCAATCTATGCCAAATTAGATAAAGTACCAGTAAATGAATTTTCCTAAAGCACAAAAGAAAAGACATTAATAAATAATCAGATTATGAAAACTCAAAAAAAAATAAAGGGAGAAAAGTGCAAAAAGGTAAAAACAACATCCCTTCAAACACTGAGAAACGGGTACAAAGAACAGCTCAAAATTAAGCATAAAACCTAACAAATACATAAAAAAGAACCACAGAGTGTAAATCCCATAATATATACTAGACATAACAATCAACATAAACCCAAGAGAGAGAAAGAGATGAGAATTACTGATCGTTACGAACACCAACTATGCATTGTGCTAGATGCGTCAGATACGGTTCAGACTGTGAACTGTTACTGCTCAGTATAGGGATGAGGCTTTGCAACTCTGCATTAAATTCCTTCTCAAATTTCCTGAAACAACAAAAATACAAAAAATTTGTTCAAAGGGAGAACATCACATCTCACATACTCTTATTCTAATGTTGTTTTGCAGGGGTATACATGACATTCCGAGTTTCTCTTTTTATGTATGCCAGTAAACAGTTTATGTTTCAATGACTGCAAAATAATAACTACCATGTGTAACCCCAAAAACTAAAGAAACAGGAAAACTATTATATAACCCCTCTCCCTCGCTCAAAATTGATGCCCAAACTACATATTCTTCCTCACAGTATATGTACACAAACAATGAGGAAGATAAAGGCATAATCCAGGTCTGACAACTACAACCAAAGTTTCATTCAATTGAGCAATCAAAGGATGAAATATTGAGTGAGGCTATGTACTATGCATAGCGCGGATTGGTTCGTACTATGAATCACTACATCCCTTTTTCAAAGTTCAAATAGTCAATCTGAACTGTTCAACATGATCACCTTATCAAAATGTACTTTGTAAATCAAATTTTACATTTTTTCTAAATAAATTACTATTTTTTAGATTGTAGAAAATCACTTGATCTAGAGATTCTAGACCATTCAGAAGTAGTGATTCTCTACATATCTAAAAAAAATAGTAAACAAATTCTAAAAAATACAAAAATTTAGTCTACAAGTACATTTTCATATGGAGATCATGTTGAACGGTTCAGATCGACCGTTTGGACTTTAAAGACAGAGATATCGATCCATAGTAAGGATCAATGTGCACTATGCATAGTACCAACATATGTTGTCCTCATTTGCAATGAGAATGGTGCACAGTTCAATTGTCTGACTGCTCCATTGCGCCAACCTTAATTGCAGTTTGCAATTCACAATTAAATCACCCATTGCCTTGTAAAAATATGGAAGTAGATAGAATAAAATACATAATAGAGTCAGAAATGGTAGTGTTTTGCAAAGCAAGATTTAGTTGCTGCTCCATGAGGTGTGATTTTTTTATCCCTGCAGTTTTGGCCGACTTTATCTCCCTCTCTGGTGGCACGCTTATCGATGGCATCAGAAATTGAATTGAAGTTGCATACCGAAGGCACACTGACTTCAATTTCTCCACTTTCTGCAATAATCATTACTTTAACAATTATATAATAATTGAGGGAAATTTTGGATCATGCTTAATTGACTCAGTAAAGTTTTTTTAATGGAAACGCCATAAAATATAAATCAAGGACAGGTGAGCTATTTATTAAGCCACCCAATTAATAGGAGGGCATTTTTGGATAAGCTATACAAGGATAATATAATGTTTTAGACTTTTTAAATGTCACAGTAAAAAAGATCTCAAGAAATAATCAGAACAATAATAGAAATGAAATAAATTATACTAAGATTAATAAAGATAATTGAGTCATGTGGTATTCAAAAACATCATTATTTGATGAACCAAATATAATATACACATATATAATATGTAACCATAGGACTTACCTTGAGGAGCTGGGGCGAAAGCAGCAAGCACTCTTTGAGGCATTTATGGAGAAATAAATCATGGAATTCAATAACCTGCATCAATTTGTTCTTCCATTTATTATCTAATTCTTTTTTTTATTCTTTTTCAATTAAACAACATATTCTCTACAATTTCACTTGGAATTAGCGCTATTCACGAGAGAAAAAGCTCACACACATAACTTTCATGATCAATCGAAAACATTTCATTTTCAGATTTTCTACATCCAAAAATCAAATATGAATCAGCTTATTCCTAGAATCTTAATCTTTCACCTAGAAAAAAATCATACCAAGAGGGAATAATCAACAATAATACCTCATCTATGCTCTTTGCAGTTAGTAGCTGGTCATGCATTTTGTGCCAGTTAGGTTCAAGAACCTGAAAAGCAAATACAATTAAGTATTATACAAAGATAAAAATGTATATAGTCAGAGATGTTGTATAACTAGGAAGAAAAGGTGTTACTAACCTCAAAAGTAAGATAATGTAAAAGGCTATTGATAAACTTGACCATGCTACGGCAAAGAATTGAGGACCTCAAAATTGGCGTTCCCAGAATTTTGCATGCACGGAAACACTGAAAAGAGAATGAAATTAGGGTTTTTATGGGACAATTTACAAATAACACCCAGCTGTGAAAACCAAGGTCACACATAACAAATATTACCAAATCATTCATAACATTTTTTCGTATCAGCTCAACTATACTGATTGACAACCCAGTACATAAAAATAGCAAGAATAAGAAAAACCTACTCTAGGATCTAGTGCAAGATAAATGATCGAATCAAACTTGTAAATTTTAAACAAAACATACTCTTTCCATTACTTCAAGAACTATGAGTGAGGCTATGCTAATATGCATAGTGCGGATTGGCTGTACTATGGATCAATATCTTCATTTTTTAAGTTCAAATAGTCGATCTAAACCGTTCAAGATGTTATCCATATAACAATGTACTTGCGGACTAAATTTTAACATTCTTTAGAATTTTGTTTACTATTTGTTTAGATAGGTAGAAAATCACTACTTTTGAATGGTCTATAATTTTTAGATCAAGTGATTTTCTACCAATCTAAAATATTGATCGACAAGTACATTTTCATATGGAGATCATGTTGAACAATTCAGATCGACTGTTTGGACTTTGAAAATGGAAATATTGATCCATAGTACAGACCAATCTACACTATGCATATACCATAGCCTCACTCCAAGAACTATTGTTATTTGCAAACATATAGAATGTGTTGAGTGTGAATACTTAGTACAAGCACCGGAAGGCATCACAAGTAAATACCAGAAATAGACTGACTATTATTTAACAAGCTATTGACTGATAAATTTACCTCATGAGATTGCCAAGCAGTACAAAGTTGGCGGCTTACGTGCTTGCAGTGAAACAAAAGACGAAAAATCAATTGGTACTTGGTCAAAGCTTTCCTTGATATTACAAGTGAGAGAGGCCATTGCACCTATACATGCACCCAACATTTAGTCTTTTTCTCACTTCACTAGATGGCAACTGGCAATAACTCTTGTCAGGTCAACATGTTTTATTACAAAAAGAATGACAGTTATATTAAACTGCCGATAATAACAGTTCAGGTTCACCTTTACACTATCTTGTTTCCTTAATCTCAACCTTTTAAGGAAATAAATCTTCTGTTATTCCGATCCCAACCGTTGGTCTTCGTTGAGATTCGTGCATGGACAAGTTTGAACAGTTGGGATCGGAATAACAGGTTCCTAGATATATTTCCACCTTTTAATGGTAAAATTTTGTTGGTATTATTATATGTTTGAGATCTTCTTACGGTTGAATAAGTGCTTAATGAAGTTTATCTAATTTGCTGGCACCAACAACATGTCAGTACCAGTCAGGTACAGTGCTAGTACAACCGTCCAATTAATGTCAGTGCATAACAATATGGTTAAAGAAAATATGGTTGTTGATCTTTTACAAGAACTAACTCAAATCCAGCCACCCTGGATAATGTTATGCTCTCTGTTATGAAATAGATAAAAGGGAATAATAAAGGTAAGGTATATATAAGGGAATGGGGGGCAGTCCAATGGGCATCAAAACAAATTCAGTCTGATGCCTGGCCAGAGCCGTTCAATCCGCATCAAGATGCATGCAGACAGCTTTAGGATTCGTGCAAATCAATTGCGATGTGGATCAAACGGCTTCGACCGGGCATTGGACCACCCCCACCCCACTCCATATAAAAGGTATCAGATTAACATGGAAAAAGCACCTTATAGCTAAGGGAAAATATTTCCAAGCCACTAATGTTTACTGGTTCAACTAGGTCTGTGTCTTCAATAACAGCATCATTTGCAACAGAAGCAGGTTCCGGAAGGTCTTTCAGAGTTGCCAATGTCTTTAGCAAAGACCCCTTTTCCTGTTGAGAATTAAACAAAAAAAAAATAACATCAAGTGAAATAAAAAGAATTGAACCGTCATATTCATATATGAGAAGAATGAATAATTTTTTTTAAATGAGCAACTTATTATACCACACAACATGTTAACTCTTCATGGCATGGGTCAGACGCAGCAGCAGTCATTCGCAGAGCAAGATCTAGTAGAGACTATTATATAAATAAAGAAGTAAATAGTATTATAAAAAGAATAACAATATAGACTGCATTACATATAGATCCAATTTTTTTAATAAATAATAAGAGTCAGTTTATTGAGGGAAATAGTTATCTGTATTGGCCATATATAGATGGGTCACCTATCAAATTTTATGCAATATGGATACTATTTGATAATCCAAGTTCAGTTGTTAAGTACATGACATTAGTTTTTCAAATCGCTAGATATATGGTGAAAGGTCTACCCTATCTACTTCTCTCATATACATGATCTATAAAGTGTTTATGTGCCTTTAAAAAGAAATTGTATCTTATTAGAACCTGAAGCTTCTCAGAAGATACTTCTTTAGGACTCTTTGAAAATTCTTCTCGAGCAATATCCATAAAATGGACCAAGAAATCACCCTAAAAGAAAAATGAGAAGAAAAAAAAATAGCATCTAAAGAATCCTATTAAGTCAAAGCATTTCAAGTACAAAATAACACCAACGTAACAACCCTAGAAAGAAAAGAGGTAAAAGAGAAACATTAAAAGGAAGTGAGCAGACGTTGCATTTTGTTCAATCTAAACTGTGCATCGTTCGATCAAGAAAGTAAGCAGACGTTGCATTTATGCCTACTTTTAAATCCTATAGCTCATCAGTTTGACAAACTTAGAAAGAATACACAAATGCAATGAAAAAATATATAGTTTAGGGCCTTGAGTGAAAAAAGTAACTAATAGACCAAAATAAACAGAAGAAAAGGTTCAGGGGGCAAAATGGACTTTCTAAAAAAATGAAAATGCATATAGAGATGTGCACCTGATCAAGCAGTAAGTAGCGCTTCAAGGACTTTAACTTCCCAATGAGATCATACTTTTGTCCCAATAAATACAAAAATATAAACAAATATAGAAATTGACATTAGTTCACAGAATCGTGTGAAAAGAAAGCACCGAGCAATAGTAATAAAACAAATCAAATATAAAGAATACCTTATTTTTTATAAGAGTGAGGAGTTCACCACTTGCAAAATCATAAGCAGCCTTGATTCTTTCTAAGTACTCATGGTTTGGTCCAAAGCTTGTAAGTTTGGAATTCTCTGACAATGGGACCTAAACCGACTTTTCTCAGTTTTTCAATAAATAATCTAAGAAATCAAATAATTTATTCAAAGATTGAAGCTGCAAAGCTATACTAGGCACAATTTTGGAAATTACACATGAATCATGATAATTTATTCTTTGCAAACGTGATACAACCATTGGCTAGCACCATAAAGGTTATATTCTATCAATTATTGACAAGCTTGTCCTCTGACATCATGAATTTTCTTTTGTTAAGCTCCAATTGTAACAAAATCAAGCCAAAGTAATATGTATATTGGAGATTCCAAGTTTTAATAAACTAATGAGAAGGGTACACGCTGGAGTTAGTACGAAAAAGTTAGGCATTTCAGAGCTAGGTAAATACACCAGGGTGCTATTTGCAAATAAGCCAAAAATATTCAGAGCTAAATGCAAAGGTAAGAACTGAGAGGTATTGGTATGCAAGTGGGAAGCGGTCCGATTTGCATCGAGATTTATGTGCACTTGATCAGCACAAATCTTAAAGTTGTCCACACAAATCTTGATGCCAATCGGACAGCTCCGACCGAGCATCGTTGGACCGCCCCCACTTAAATCAGGTACTTGCAAAGACGGAAAAGTTTTAGATTGCAAGTGTTGAAAACCCAAAAGTGGATACCTGGACATGGTGGTCACATTCTCGCATGACATTTAGGTACTTGCCAGTGGTAAGAATGGTACGAGAAACACTCCTCAGAAAAGAAGGTACGCCATCTTTCAGCTTATACCTGTGTTCCCAATACTTAGCATCATAATCTTCTGTTAAGCTCTCCTGCCATTCATAAATTTAAATAAAATGTAGTTTGATTTTCTTTTTCTTTGAAAAAGATCAGTTTAATGCCAAACAAGCATCGCCCAAACAGGCCAACTACAACATTTAAAAAAAAAAAGTGATAAACAGAAACAAAATATTACTTATCAACTGACCAGTGAGAACCTGGCAGAACAACCCTTTATATACCCAGACCTTTAGAGGTGAATACAAAAACACAAAGAAAAGAAGCAGAGAACAAGAAAACAAAGGGAGGTTACCTTTTTCAACAACTTGTTTTCAGAAATGAAAAATTCACCGTGAGGATCGTCTATAACTCCTTCATAAACCCATCTACAAAGAAGTATTTAACAAGAAAAAAAATTAAAGAACTGAGTTTTACAAAACAACAAGGCTGGAGAAAAAGTGGGTTTTATAGTTTCACCTCTCCAAGATTGAGAAGTATGCATCACTTGCACATTCTGTCATTCTCTCAAGCAAAGAACGAACAGCATTGTCACCGGCCATAGCCTTAACCTATGATACCATAACACCAAAATATATCATGTATAATTTATTAAGTCAACATGATCTTCATTTGAGAATGTGCTTGAAGGCCAAATTTTACATTTTTCAAAAAAAATTACTATTTCTTAGATAGGTAGAAAATCACAACTTTCGGATGGTCCATAATCTTTAGATCAAGTGATATTGAACCTATTTTTAAAAAACAATAGTAAAAAAATTCTAAAATATGTAAAATTTGGTCCAAGTATATTTTCATATGGAGATCATGATGAATGGTTCGGATCAATTAGAACCAAATAAATGTTACGCTCAGAATCAAATATGGTGGATTAAAACCTGTTGCCAAGGTATATCTTGGGCAAATATTCCAATTAAAAATTGAAAAATAAAGAAAAGTGGGATGGATAAGCTTACTTGACTCTGAAGGAGATTTAGAGTAGCCGAGCCTGAGACGTTGTCAGTTATGGCTTTCTCAACAAGTATTGCCAAAGCATTCATTGAACTCATCATCCTCTGTATGATAAAAATAACTTTTAATATAAAATATAAATAAACAAACTTTCATTTTTGTAGTCAGGCCATCATCTTTTCAATCTGTTCGTTTTTCATTTTTTTTTTTTTTGTAGTCAGACAACACACGCATGCGTACACACAGAGAGAGTTACCTGACAAAAAAACCAAAGGCCTTGTGAGGACAGCTTGCCAAGACGAAATTGATGTTCCAGTTGAGCAACCATTGCCTGATAATCCTGTAATCAAGAATTATAATTCTAATTACTGCTTGGAGGGTTACTTATTTTGAGCAGTAATTGAATACTTACCAGAAGGAAAGCTCTCATAGCAGCCGCTAGAGCATGGTTGACTAAACCATTCTTGAAGTACGACCTAGTCTCCACAAAATGACTAACCAACACATAAGCCTCGCACAAAGGAAATATCCTACTAGTCAATTCCTGCACGAAAGAAATAATAGGTAACTGTAATAACCAACTGAACTTTTCATTTCCTTTTTTGCCCCTTGGCTTGTTTTAGCAAACTTTCCTAGCTTGCAGAATTGAGACCAACTTGGGGGTCAGAAAACTACACAGTACCAGTCAGTGCAATGCTAGTCCGTAATGGCATGATTTGAGATAGAGTTTTGGTTTTATTTGGGACAGTTGAAGCAATTGAAAATAATATAAATGTGGTTGCACATAATTTATGCAACCTGGGTTAATTTAAAGCTCCATTGGTACAGTTGATAAAGTAAAACTATTGTTGCTGCACAGTCAGGGAACCAGCATGACTGGTATCAGTTAGTGCTTTTCAAATAGCAGCAAGCAATTGCACAGTTTGCACAAATTAAAGTAAAATGAAGGCTGGATAGCACATAATTAATGCTATGTTAAATTTGGGCATAAATTGCACAAAATTGAAGCTCACCTGTAAGGCAAGGTCCATGGATGTATCGATTTGAAAAACAACGTAACCCTCTTTTCCTTTAATTCTCTTTATAGAAATGTATCTCCCCTCTATCCCTACCAATGCATAAAGCAAGTCTTCTATCAAGAAAGGCTCCTGTTATTTTTTTTTAAATATTACAGAATTAATGACTATTAGTAGCTTGTGTTCCGTGGACAAATTAACAATCAGTACTGAACATTTCACCAAATAAAAAAGAAAGTGAGTTTTTGGTTTGGTAGCTTCTACCAACATTGTCAAAAGAAAAAAAGAAAAAAAGTGAGGTTTGACCACAAGTCTGAGCATTTATGCACTTCAACCTAATTTAATTGTTTTTCTTTGGATTTATAAGGTTGAAACATTGGCTTAATGGAGGCTGAAAATTGGTTTATATAGAGGTTTAGTGGAAGCGCAATTTCTGGGAGAAAATATTTTGACTAAACATGAGCATAATTGAGCACTGGATCATACTGGTTTATATACTTTCCATTTGTGTTCCATCCTTTTTTCACTCAATATTTCTTTGGTACTTGAATGCACAAATCACACTATATAGGATTAAACTAAGGTTTACAACAGGCATAATTGTACTAAACGGTTAGTGGGCTGAATTTTGGCTTAAATGATCAGGTTGGATGGCCACCAAGCTCTAGATACAATACTGTACCGGTATGGAACATATCAACATGTTATAGACTAAGACCAAATCAGTAAAACTTGCACTATGCACACAAAACAAACTTACCTGAACTGAAACTGCAAATGATGCAATATCCTTCTCATTGCCACGGCTGAAAAACACACAAAAAACAGATCGGCATGACATAAAATCCCCAATTTTGCTATCATTTAAACACTTTCTTAAACCGATTCTGTTTTAACTCCAACAGTGCTCAAATTGTAGAATCGAAGTAGAATTAAAAATGTGCCAGGATTTTTAAGCAATAAAGTAAAGAAAGGCACCTGCTCAAGTCAAGATAAAAGGGCTTAGAAGCCTGCGTCTTCTGAGATGGTGACTTGACTTCCTGCAAGCACCCTCAGTAAGTACAGTTTCGATCAATTTTGATACAAGTGGTGAAGGAATAATGGGGTTTATGCATCTTTCAAGTGTGGCAGGTTGATACATTTGGTTTTTCATGCCTTTCCAGGGTTTATGCCTTTTCAATTGTAAAATTATCAGAGAAAAGTGAGACCTGGTGAAAACGGCCAGTGAGGAAGGGACGGTCGACATTCCATCTTGGAGTTGCTGGGATAGTAGTGTCCGACATTATCGAACAAGAGAAGATCCAGCAAGCGGTAAAAGAGGTGGAGCAGATAGATCGAAATAACTCTCTAGATCTGAAGCAAAAGAGCGAGAAGTAGAAGCGGAGGTCGGAAAGCGCAGAAGCGGAGAGGCGGAGGTCTGTGGGAGAGAGAGTAAAGTGAAGAGCGACTGATGAATTTGCAGAGCGGGAGCGAAGGATTCAGATCCAGTGCGGTACCCTACCGTGTAGAATGAGATCTGCATCGTCCGTTTTAACCTTATACGAATCTTAAAGCAGACTCATAGAAGCTCATTTTACAGTGCGGTACTCCAGAAATTCGCATCCTCTGAGATATCTCAAACTTTGCGTGACTTTATGGAAAATCTTAACCATTAAAATACGTTCTGCACGAATCTCGAAGCACAAATAATACTGGCCCCCTGCGCTATCCCCAAATAGGCACCGGACACGTCGGTCACGCAAAAGTTGAGATATCTCAGAGGATACGCACTCGTACTCCAGATGATATGCTTCCGGAGCAAAGGGATCCGATGTGCATTTGGTTTGATCAGTTTGATTCGATCAAGATTCACCCTGTCTGATTTTAGATTCAAAATTTTAATATTCGCACGAACTTAATGTATGCGAACCGATCAGGCTTGACCTTAAACCAAATTTTATCAGATGTTCTGAACGCTCTCTTTGCCGAAATTTTTAATTTTACCATTGAAAAAAAAAGACAAACTAAATAATCACAAAATTTGAAAAAATTTATTTTTGACATAACTGCAACGATCAGATAGCGAACAGAAATGAGGTGTCTGTAATTTGAAATTGCGAACAACAACTTATTTTTTTCCAGCAGCTTTGACCAAAAAAAAAATTTCAACGTTTTTTAATTGGTCATAATTTTTTGGGGCCCACAACTTGCCGCTGCAGCGGTTTGGTATATATTTACTATTTGAATACTTAAATTGTTTTGCAAAGATTTAAATAGCGTTTATCGTGTTATAGCGAAACGGTTAAAAAAACGGCACTATGCTCATATAGCGCTAAATAGCGCTGATAGCGTCATAGCTTTTATAGTCCGAAAACGCTATAGCGCGCTATTTAGAATCCTGATTTTTTGTATATATATTTTTCTTTGAAAAATATCAAAATTCAATTACACTGTGATCGGAAACAAAATAAGTAAGAATTCAATATAATAGAATAGAATAGACATGATTTTAAATTGAAATTTTAAGATCGGCTAAATTATTTTCTTAGAACGAATTCATTCTTTGTAATTTATAATTACTCTTAAAATTTCTTTCAATTTACAAATAATGCCATCAAACCTAGATTTTAGGGTTTAATTTTGTAAGAGAAAAGAACCTTATTTGATTTTTTTTTGACAGTGGACGGGAAGAAGAACGGAGGAGAAGAAGTAGAAACGCACTTCGTCGGAGCTCTTGACGCGAAGAAGAGAGATCAATTTCACCGGTGCAGTTGACAAAGGGAGAGAAGAACGGAGAGGGCAAATAGGTCTTCTCACCAGCGATTAACCAATTCTCGCCAAATACCTGCGTTTTGGCGAAGATTTCCTGACGCGATTTGGGGGTCGAAAAGTCGCGTGGATTGAACTCTTCTCTCGCTTCTCCTTCGCTTCTGATCACGAGTGCGACATGGAATTCTAATTCTATTTCATGTTTGTCGCTCCCTTTCCCTTTCCGATCAGAGAGTTAGTATATAAGATATATACTTTTAATAATTAAAATTGTATTGGTCGCCATTATAATTAAATACATTATAAGAATTTTAGTTTTGTTATAACATTTTATGTTGTTTATAAATATTGATATCAAAAAAATTATTTTATCCTAAATTCAATGTATTTTATTAAATTTTGATAAGTTTTACCTTCATATTTCAACTAGGTATGTATCCGTTATTTATCGTTTTTTTATTAATAGAAAATAAGAAAAATAATAAACAAAAACAGGAACAAAATTGATTTTTTTTTTCAAAAATAGACAAAAAAAAAAAAAGCCATAAACTATGGCGTCCATTAGGGTGTGCTCCACAATTGAGTCGTGTAATGGAAAGGAAAGGGAAGGGAAGGAAGCGTGTTTCCTTCCTTTACACCTCAAATCGGGGGTGAACAAAATTAGAAAGTTTTTAAAGGCAGTTCACCCTCTCTTCCTCCCATTCCCCTTCACTCTCCCTAAAAAATTTCACTTATGGAGCAAGTAAATCCCTTCGGTCAGGTCCGGTCACCCCACCATTTCCTTCCCCTCTCCCTCCTTCCCTTCAATGTACCCCTTCTGGAGCACACCCTTAGCAGAAAAAAAAATTATGGACGCCATAGTCTCAAGTGTCTGGATCTGGACCCCGAAATCTAGACAACTAGTGTTCGTATTTTGATTATAACTTTGACCCCTATTTTTGAAGTAACTAATTTACATGTCCTTAATTTACATTTAAACCTTACAACGTAAGCCTAATCCTGATTTTAAATCGTAAATTACCGGTAACCTAATCTAAACCCTAAACCTTATATATAAAATTAATTCTAATTTTACAAATGATTTCAATCAACTAACTACATTACTTAATTTAACTCAGTTTGTTCTCCACCAATAATTTTTTTTAATTATTTTATAAAATAAGAATTTCAATATGTTGCAAATTAGTTTAATTGTATTTATAGGTGTAATATATAATTGTATTTTATAATTTTATTATGTTGGAAAATTAAATTTATTTCAATCAACTAACTACATTACTTAAGTACATGTATGTTCGATATGATGACAAATATATACAAATGTTATGAATGCAGGAATCAGACACTAATGAGTGCAATATACAAATAAAAATTAATTACAGTTTTATTTGAAAAATAGGTAAAATATTTTGATTTGGGTTTTAGATCCCATTGTGAGTTTTCCAGCGAATTTTATTTCATCTCATTTATAGGTGAAAATAATTAAGTATAGTATCACGACACTTATCATTTTACATTTACTTATAGCATATAATTAGGAGGTCCAAAATCTAATTTACTGTTTGAGTTATGGTATCAACTAAATACCCTTCAAATATAATGTAGTTCATTAAAAACACAATAACATATTCATGTCATCATGCCAAACAAAGGGAAAAGATATGCCAATTTTGGTTCCAATGTTAATCACAAAACCACTATCCTATCCCACAAAAAAAAAAAAAATTTACGCATGAGATTAACTTAATTATGATTCAGACCACAGAATGGTTTTAACTGTTGTGCCAATTTATTTCGCTTGCAAAACACAAAGAAAAGTTTTAAAATTTGCCCAGTAATATAAATGCCTGAAGTTCTTGCAATCTTCCAATTTATTTCCAAAATGTAACACATGTACTAGTCAGATTAAGTTTATTTACAATTTGAAGAAAAAAAAATGTATATATGGATTAGGCTGCGCTCCACAAATTTATTAAGACGAGAAGGGGAGGGGAGGGGCAGGGGAGGAAGGGGAGGGGGAGGGGAGGAAGGGAACAATTTAAATGGAGTTACTTGCTCCACAGTTTTATAAGGAGGGAGGAAAGATTGTAGAGTAACTTATATATTTTCAATCATATGACTATTTTGCCCTTATATGTTGAGGGGAGGAGGAGGGGAGGAAAATGATAAAATTGGTAAATTCTGCTGTGGGCCCGTTTTTCCTCTGGCTACACCCCAAATTGAGGGTGACAAATTTTGATCGCGTAGGGTGAAATGGCCACCTTCTAAACTTTCCTTCCCTTCCAATTTTTTTTGTGGAGCAGGTGAAACTCAAAAAGTTTCCAGCCCTCCCCTTCTCTTCCCCTCCGTTAACTCTAATTGGAGCACAGCCTAAGAATTCCTCTTGAGATAGGAAGGGGCAAAGATTGACCAAACAAAAGAAGCTGATCCAACTGGCAATCGACAAACGGAAGGCGCCATTTTAAATATTTGCATATTTGACCAACTAAATTATTTTACATGACCCAAATTTTTATCCAAGGGCTAATATGATAAAATACATCTTTACACTTGAAAATTGAAGCCAAGCACAATTTTGTAGAAACTATTGCCTTGTCATATGTTAAAAGAATGGAAATTAATCAAAGAATCGTTAGCAACATGGCCTATATATATATATCGTCTGTCTTCTCAGAGCAAGCTTGAACTGTTCCCTAGGGACGGGCGCTGTGTTGCGGATCCCATTAATGGGTCTCCAAAAGGGTTGCCCGATCCAACTTGGGGACTTGTATTGTAATGCTGATAACCTTGTGGTACAATCATCATTTGTTGTTGTTCTTGCTGTTGGTAGGGTTGGTAGTTATTATAATACTGTTGTTGCTTATAATACTGTTGCTGATAGTACTGCTGCTGTTGCTGAGCAAGCATAGACATTTGCACATTAGAAGGCGGTGCTATGCCACTTGACATGGCAAACGGATCTTGGGTCGACTCGAACGGGTTAGCGGATAGGCTGCCCGCATATGTCCCGCCTGCTATTTGTTGCCTTCTTGATTCATCTTCATACAGACTGTCAAGTAAGAGCTTGTCAAATCCTCCACCCTGTAGAAAGCAAAAAAAATTAGTCCATGAGAAAACTAAAATCATATGAGATGAATATTCAAAATTGATTACATAAAGGATACATTCAGACTTGTTACCAATTAAGTTTCCATATATCCCTGATATAGTATACAAGCTTATGCTCTTTACTTCTGTAGGTAGTAAATAATGGTTCTTATTTTTCTTTAAGTAATTCAGATTTTTATTATTATAAATTATGTTATCATTAAAATTAGTTGTGCATGTGAATTATATAACCAAGGGATTGACTTGACAAATGCTAACATCAGTGAAAGTAAATAAAATAAAATAAAATACATATATATAAATAAAACTAGTACCAATTTGGTTTCTACAGGACGACTGGTATTACTGCTTGGTGCAGTTACCAAGGCCAACTCCCATCCAGAAGCACTCGCATCGAATAAGTCACGACTCGTTGAAGACTTTGCTGCATCCTCTTTGTAATACAAGGAAAAAGAAAAACAATATAAGCTCTTGAAGACGTTAAAATTGTGTATTTCTTTTGTTGACACATACTTTCTTTGTTTTTTTTTTCCTTTTTGCAATATGAAAGATTATAAATGATATCTTGAAGTCTATGATATCTTTGTAACTGCTGAGAAGTTGATAACATTATTTATCATGGTCTAGATGATACGAAGTATAGAAAGCATACAAGTCCTTAATTGAGAAAGAAAATCACAAACTACATATAAAAATGCTATATCGACAAATAAAGAGAATAAAGATGCTGTAAACCTGGCGAGATAATAGCTAGAGCTAAAGCATTGCTTTGTTCAAGCTCGATGGCAACTGGATTAATCTCTTGATCCAAACCCTTCATTTCAGAAAGATAAAAAGACAACTGTTAGGCTTCTATAGTTATAAAATCATTGAAATTACTCAACACAGAAATGTCAGGGAGTTTCTGGTATAATACATAGAGTTACATCTGAAGTAAGAACAATCAATATTCAAGCTCCCCCTACACCAAATCCATCTCCATCAATGGTAAAAAGGTCTGATCATAAATTTTAGTGAACTGCCCATATAAAGCATTTTAGTTTGTTCCTTTTATTTCTTATAGGCCTACTTCCAACTCCAAATAGTTAGCCAGTGACTTTACATTGCGCACGTAATTACAAAAGTTTTTACAGTTGAGTGCAATCGAGTTGAAATATTGTATTTTAGTTAAGCAGCAACTATGCTAAATTGTTTACATCCGGGAATTAATAATTCAGGATTTTTGGTGATTAATTGAAAACAATAATTATGCAAAAAAAAAAATACCAATAAATCGCCGGTGGTATCCGGTTCAGGCTCAGGTTGAGGCTCTGGTTCTGGTTCAGGGGGCTCAGCTTCCGGTTCTGGTTCTTCAGGCACCTCTTCTTTCTCTCCTTGCACTGGTTCCTCGGCCTCTTGAGGGGCAGCTTCTCCCTCTGGATGGTATGTTAGTAGATTGGTTTCTGGATATTCCTATCATTTGCATAAATGAAATAATTGAGTAGTGTAACTTAAATTAGAAATCTCGTAGCTCAACAAAATATGAGCCAGGTGAAAATTTTACTTCACCAAACAAGTAATAGGAAAACAAATTGGCACTGCTAAACTCAACATTGTTTTTAGAAATGGATGTCTGGGCACAGTAATTATTAAGTTTAGTAAATTTAGTATTCCTAGAAGTTACTACCAGAGTAGAGATCTTACAAGTTGCTTCGTGGAACCATCTCTTGGTGCTTCTCTAATATACTCTTCCATGGTGGCAAGGAAAGATGGAGGGGGCTATACAAAAAAGTGAACACAATTTATTACTTGAAAAATAAAGTTAACACACACAATTTTTTTTTAATATCTTAAGAATTCAACACTATTAGATGGTACTAAATTTACAATAGCTTCTTATTTGCAAACATGACTACTTGTGGTATCGGAATCTTAAATTATGATAAAAATTATCGTTCATGTACGTCCTCGATAATGAGTCCTATATGGTTGTTTTCATAATGAAGAAATCATTATTTGTGTTAGTTCCCCTACAGTTACTTTCATTGCTTTTATGATTCTTCAAAGTAAACTTCAAATGGTCTTAACTTGTCAAAAGTTTTATGTTATATAAATCTAAAAAATCTCAGAAATTGATTGAACCTGTCGGAGTGTCGGAAACTGGAAAGTCCTTGCTAACTCGAGATGTTTGCAGAACTCATAAAAATCCGAAAGATTTTCTGCCTATGGAAAATAAAATTATTAGATAATAATAAGTGAAATATAAACTCTTTTGAGACCAAAGAGGGGAGAGAGATTACCTGCTGACCCGCTCTTTTATAGACGTCAAGAGCTTTGATAGCATCAAATTTGGGCATCTCAAAGAACTACACAAAAAAAAACATATGCACATATATAATTTCACAAAAGAAAAAAAAAATAGTGGACACCAAAAGTAAAATTTCTCACTGGAATTTAAGGCCAGGAGAGAACTTACCATATCAACAAGGTTGATAATCCCATCATTGACGGCACAGTATATTTTGAAGCTCTCCTTTAAAACCTACCATATCAAAGACAGATAATAAAGGAAATTTCAGGGTTATATCTGTAAAATTCCCTTAGTTCACTAACTTCTCCAGTAGTAGAATGGGAAGAACATAAAACATACCAGTGCTAGTGCATATTGTACAAGAAAGTTGCTACAGGCTCCTCCTTCAGGCTATAATTATTAAAACAGATAGTAATTAACAGAAAAAGTTTAATACATTTCTCAATAAAAAAAATCATCTAACTTAAATCTTGATGAAAATTCTTCTACGTACCTGGCAACCAATAAGCCGAAATAGCAGTTGTTGCAATGCTGGTAGCTGGTCCAAGAGATCAACTGATGGTAGAGTCCTTGTTCTACTATGCCCCTGTGTAGTTCAAAGTTAATTTCATTTGAATTGGAAAAGGAAATTGTCACTCATAGCATCACTGTTTTATTGTTTATTTAATGTGCATAACTCAAGATTCAACTTGGGTATTATATTTTAGTGAACACCACCAACTTTAGGTGCATTTAAGTTCAATGTGTATGAAAAGGAAAGAAATTGGATGCTTGTGTACTGTATAATAACATGGCACAAACCTTGGTACTATTACTCTGTGGAGATCTGATGAGACGCTCGGCCTCTATATCATACTTTAACACCCGATAGCATTCAAGTCTTTCCTCTATGAACAATGCATAAGTTCTCAACCATGCCGAGCAATCCCAAGCTACATATTATTAGTTTTATTGAAAATTAGTTTATTCTGGAATTGTGGCACTGATTTTGTTATATTTTATTTTGCTTTTTTCGTTCTTTGATTTGTTTGATGGCTAATTCGTGTCTCCAAGATTGAGTTTGCAAAATTATTATATGTGAAAAACCTTAACATAATCATCAAATATTTTCTGGCCTATATCTTATACTAGTAAGGTCCTGGACCCATATAAATATTACCTTACCAGCTGATAGTCCTAACTCCAAAGTGGTCAAACACAATAGCTACTGGCTACAAAAATTTTGTGTTATATGTGACCGATCTTTTTACCAGTAGCATAAAAGAATAAAAAAAATTTCACCCATACTATCGATTTAAAAAAAAAATTGCTTTATATTTAAATCTGCGTTATCATTTTTAGAAATGGACCGCTGAATAATTCATCGGTTGTGGTATAAAACGGAATTGTCTGAAATCGATGGTATGTGACGTACGTCTTTATTTTTTTTGTTTTTTATTGGTACAGATAAATAAATCGGTATATATTGCGTTTAAATAAGGCTGGTCACTTGCACACACAACCACACACACACACTTGAAGGAGAGCAAACTAACCCAGAGCACTAGAATCATCTTTAAAGTTGGCTATCTGCAAGATGTTTCCTCGACTAGAATAACTCAGCAATTCATCCTTGAATGAAGGATCACCTTCTCTTAGCAATCTGTGAAAAACTATCAGTGTTTTCAAAGCAACCTGTATTTTTTTTTCAAATGTTAGTCCTACAAGTACTTGAAAATCAAGGAAAGAGAATACAAATTACTATATAAACAATAATACACAATAATGGGCTAAACTACTAAAGCCAAATTTCACCATTACTTTTAACTAAGATCATTAACTATATGATGGGAAATGACTAAATATCTTCAGTTCTGATTTTGCAATATTGTTAAACTTGTGTTATCAGTTGGGATATATCATAAAATTAGAAAAATGGTGATTGATATTTCAAAGTTCTGAAAAAACTCAAAAAGGTACATATTCACTGTGAAAAAAAACTAAAAGATACTTTATGAAATTAAGAAATTGAAATAAGTAAAAATTATTCTTGCTAGCATCATCAAACAACTGCAAATTCAGTACTTCCAACACATTTTGTATAATTAAATTATCTTGAATTAGATTAAATTATTAGAAAAATGTGTAGTACCGTCCAATTGTGTGTCTTTGATAATCTTCTTGCAAGAGCATATATACAGTATGCAATATCAGCACGAGGACGACTTGCAGTAGTGGCAAGAAATATTTCTATGACATTATTTAGCACTTGTTAGCATTAGAACAGTAAAGTAGCTACAAGAAAGTCAAAAAAAAAAAAAATCAATTCCTAGCAATTTGTTATTGTTCTTCATCACATAATTTTTTGAGGAATTTTTTTTGAGAGAACCTAGTTATTCTATATATCAGAGGACTTACTCCTGACATGCCGCTCCTTTGGTGGGCACTCGACATGGTTTGTTGCCTTGACAATGGCGACATCCAAATCCTTAATTCCATCAAAACAATTAGAAATTGCATACGATCGAGTTATATATAAGACTAAATAGAAAAATTGTGGAAATATAGGAATATTTTTTTGACAAGTAGATCATATATAATGCTATTGGATCACATTAACTTAGCAACAAAGAAATTTGAAAAAGTTTTACAAAATGATCATGAAATCATCAGTTGGCGCGTTCATGGATTGAAAAATGCCACTAAGCACCACATGCAATTAGAATGCATGATAAGAATGGAGAGAGAGAAGATATATACCTTATATTCGCTATTGACCTTGGCAAGGCCAACCATGGTGGAGTCTTTAATTGCTCCATAGGCCTTACGCCATGTCTGAAGCGTCCCCATCAATGGCTGCCTGCTGTCGTCCCTCCTCACCAAACCTTAACCCCAATTAATTAATTCTCTTTCTCAGTTATTTGGTTTTTGATTCTTCTTCTTTTTGGGTTATCCGTTTGAGAGGGAGAGTGATTATCTCCGATGAATGCGGAGGTGAATTAGTGGTAATCTACTATCACACACCGTTGCTTTAGGAAGTACCATCTACCATGCATGTCTAATTTTGTCTAATTTTGTCTAATTTTGGCTGGTCAAAGCGAGAATTTGAGGCGTCAAAATGATTAACTTTTTTTAATGAGAAATTCTTCTTTCAAACGTAATTGGGAGGCGGGAGCTTCAGGACATTAAGATTCGCACCAACAAATGTAAGGTTGTATGAATAAGTGTGCACGAATTTTCACACATATATCGAATCAAATTTGATCCGATAGCAATGGAGACGTAAAAATGATTTAACTTTTTTAATGACAAATTATTTTCGAATAAGAAAATAAGAAGAGGAGGGATCCAATTACACCTTTTTTGGTGACACATCATGACACCGTTTTTTATATAGGTCAATTTTGCGATTTCAAAATCCAAACAGTCGATCCGAACCGTTCAACATGATCACCATATTAAAATGTACTTGGAGATCAAATTTTACATTTTTTTGAATTTTTTTACTATTTATTAAGATGGTTACAAAATCGTTGTTTTTCAATGGTCTGAAAACAACGATTTTTGTAACCATCTTAATAAATAGCAAAAAAATTCAAAAAAATGTAAAATTTGATCTCCAAGCACATTTTAATATATCCATCATGTTAAATGGTTTGAATCGACTATTTGGACTTTGAAAATGGTAGGTGTCAAACTGTGTCACCAAAAAAGGTGTAATCGGATCCCTCCTCAAATAAGAATATGTATCCTCCCAGGTATCTGACTCGAGCAAATTACAAATGGACGGTTCAGATTAATTCCAGCTGGATCACAATCAATTCGGTATCTATAAAAACTATAGGAGATCTGTTTTGAGATTTAAGTCAAATTAGATATCAGATTGAATTTGGTCCGGTTAGAATTAATCTGGACCGTCCGTTTGTAATTGACTTATTTTATGGTATTTGTTTTAATTTTCAGTGCATGTGTTAGGAGATACACGTGTATTAATTTGGTTACTAAAAGTGGATATGATTGAGAGATGGATGTGATTATAGAGTTTTAAGCTTTTAATGGAAATTAAGCTCATGAATTTATAGAAGTTCTCTTTTATATTTAATAAACGTGTGTTTACTTCTTCTTCTTCTTTTTTTTTAAACAAACTATCCATAAGCAAGGTTTCGACTTCAACAATATTCTTAATGGACCTTTCTCGTGTTTTCAAACCGCAAATAAATAAATAAAATCCGAAACAGAGATTGGACCAAGATTGGATTTCCTTTTTGAGATACAGAGTTTTGCGTCTTAGCCCAAAATAAGCCCAGTTTGCTGGGTTTCCTAAAAGATTTGAAAACGGTGTTTACGTGATTTTATTTGATGATAAAATAGAAACATGAGTGAGACTACGGTACTTTGCAATGCGTACCTAAGTCTAAGTCTGTACTATAAATTTATATCTTTATTTTTAAAGTTCAAACAATCTTGAATTATGCAATATAGTTGTCATATGAAAAGGTATTTCGAGTAGGGATGTAAACCTATCGGATATTATCTGTCCGAATCCGGATTCATATCCGAAAAGTAGATACGGATAGTTGATATCCGAATATTCGTGTAAATACAGATACGAATATGATTTTAAATTTTAAATATTTGTATCTGAATAGTAGATATATACCATATAGTTTAATATATATTATTAAAAAAGTTATGTTATTTATAATTATAATTAGATAAAATATTATGAACTTTAGTATTTATAATAATATTTTTATATTTTTTAATATATAATTGTATTGAAAAAACAGATATCTGATTCGTATCTGTATATGTATCCGAAAAATAAAAACGGATACGAATATAGTTTTATCACTATCTGATCCGTATGCACCCCTAAATTTAAGACCAACTTTTATATTTCGTTTATATTTTTTTACTATATTTTTTAAATAGGTAGAAAATATTTTGAACTATCCGAAAGTAATAATATTTGATCTATCTAATTTTTTTCTAAAATATAAAATTTGATATGCATGTATATTTTCATATGAAAATCATATTTAGTAGCCGAAATTTTTAAATATAGCACCAAAAAAAAAAAACCCAAAACGGCACCAAATCCTAGAAATTTCAAATTTAGCACGGCCTGAGCGGCCCCATTTTTTTTTTTTTAAGATTTGAGAGACAATATGAATGAAATTGAACCATAAAAATTCGAATTTTGTTTTTTTAATATTTGTTAGATTACTTCTTTTGATGTATCCGAAATTTTTTTAATTTATACTAAAATACGCTAAATTACTTGAAATTATGTTAATTTATGCTGAATTACACTAAATTACTTGAAATTACAATAATTATGTATAATTATGCTAAAATACGGTAAAATACGCTAAATTACGTACGAATATGGCCTATTTTGTGCCATCTTTCATAAATCATAAAAAATAGTAAAAAAATTCCAAAAATAATAAAAATTGGTATTTTACAAGTTCATTATATAACTAATTTACTGAGCTACGTAGATTGAACAATAGAAATGAAAATCTTAATCGAAAACTTCAACTGAAGTTTTAAGGCTCTTCCCTTTGTTTTTTGGTGATTCTGAATTTTGAAATCTGACATCGTGGGAACTGACGCATGCGTATTTTCACAAGTTTTCCGAAAAGTGGTCATTTGCTGAAATCAGACACTTGAGCGCCGTTTTATGGCCGTTTGAAGTTTCGTTGTCGTTTTTCGCCTTCTCAGTGAAGATATCGTACCTATCTATAAGTAATTTACCGTATTTTAGCATAATTCTACATAATTATTATAATTTAGTATAATTTAGTGTAATTCAGCATAAATTAACATAATTTTAAGTAATTTAGCGTATTTTAATATAAATTAAAAAATTTCGGATACATCAAAAGAAGTAATCTAACAAATATTAAAAAAAAAATTCGAATTTTATGGTTCAATTTCATTCATATTGTCTCTCAAATCTTAAAAAAAAAAAATGGGGCCGCTCAGCCAATCTGCGGCCCCAGAAAATTTCTGGGGCCGCTTAGCCAATCTGCGGCCCCAGAAAATTTCTGGGGCCACTCAGCCAATCTGTGGTCCCCAGTAAATGGGGCCGCTCAGCCGATCTGCAGCCGTGCTAAATCTGGAATTTTCAGGATTTGGTGCCGTTTTGGTTTTTTTTTGTGCTATATTTAAAAATTGGGGGAATTTCATGCATCCCCCTCTAAACTTTGAAATTACATATTTCCCCTTCTAAACTTCCCAAACTCACAAATTTACCCATTTAATCAATAAAATATATTTAATATATTTAAAAATACTTAAATAATATTATTTCGGATTCTAAATTTTTTTCAGACCATTATACCCCTTCCTCCTTCCAATTTCGTTCTTTTTCTTCAATTCATGAGCGTCTCACACCGTCCTCATCTATGGATTGAAGCAGCTGCATGACATCTTTCGCCGATTCGACATGGATGGTGCGGCAGCCTGACGCAGTTGGAGCTCGCCGCATTGCTCCGATCCATAGGTGGGGACGGTGTGAGACGCACATGAATTGAAGAGAAAGAACGAGATTGGAAGGAGGAAGGGGTATAATGGTCTGAAAAAAAATTAGAATCCGAAATAATATTATTTAAGTATTTTTAAATATATTAAATATATTTTATTTATTAAATGGGTAAATTTGTGAGTTTAAGAAGTTTAGAAGGGGAAATATGTAATTTCAAAGTTTAGAGGGGGAAATACGTAATATTGAAGTTTTTGAGGGGGATATATGAAATTCCCCCTTAAAAATTTCGGTATTTAGTAGTTCAAATTGACTATTTAGACTTTAAAAATGAAGATATAAATTCATATTACGAATCGGTCCACGTATTGCAAACCCATAGCCTCATTGAAAACATTTTTATGAGTTTTTTTTTTTTTTTACCGACAGCTTTCATTCCGTAATTCTTTAAAAATACCTTCATTGTTCTTTTTTTCCGAGTTGACAGCAAGAAATTCGTTAAATAACAAGCCAACATGCCTTAAAATCGATTTCATTTTGTAGTCTAAAACAAGTTAATTTAAATTTATTACAACAACCACTCGTGGCCAGATTATGATAATATATTATTATAATGTGATTTATTGCATATTTCAACTGTGGAAGATGCATATGTGGGAACTGAAAAGTGCAAAAAATTTAAATTTTTTTTTTTACCGACAGCTTTCATTCCGTAATTTAAATTTATTACAACAACCAGATTATGATAATATATTACTATAATGTGATTGATTGCACATTTCAACTGTGGAAGATGCATATGTGGGAACTGAAAAGTTAGAGATTAATTATTTTACTGTAAGTCAAAATGTTGTTCAAATCACTGCTGTCAATATTAGGGCTGCAAACGAACCGAACCGAATCGAACTTACCTCCAGTTTGAGTTTGGTTTGAATTAATTTCGAACTAGGTTTGGTTTGAATTAATTTCGAACGAACTCAATTTCGAACGAACCGAATTTCGAACCGAATTTTTTACGAACTCAATTTCGAACCTTTACGAACTTTGTTACGACTTACGATTTATGACTTTTGACTGGACCATAGTGCGAAATTACAGCACTTCAATAAAAACTCAAGTATTCAAAGTACAATTTAAATAAAACCCAAATATCAATAGAAGTACAATTTAAATAAAAACTCAAGCACTCCAAAGTATTCAAAATACAATTTAAATAAAACTCAAATATCAATAGAAGTACAATTTAAATAAAAACTCAAGCACTCCAAAATTAATCATAACCAAATACCACACTCAGTTTGAATGTACGCAACAGGGGATTTGGGCGAGAGAGGAGTCTTTGTTGTGAGAGGCCACCAGAGAGAGAGAGAAGACGTGAGGGAGATTATTTTGGTACTTAGCGGGAGAGGAATTTGGGCGAGCGGTTTTGGCGTAAATTAGCGGGAAGAGGGAAAAAAAATTGGAGGCAGTGGCGGAAAAAATAGCGGGTTAATTGGTTGAAGGAAAAGGGAGCGGATTGATGACATGGAAGAGATCTAGGCGTTGGTAAGAGAATAGATCTAAGAGTGTGAAATTATTGAGGTGATCGGATTGCAGGATTTGTGGGGTCATTCGCTTAGTTAATATTTTATTTAATATTTTATTGAGTGAGACTAAAAGTGCATTGCAGTGATACAAAATAAAATTAGGCAGCAAATAATTTGGAAAAAAAAATATCTATTTTCAAACTTTTTACATTTTTTTTACTCTTTGCATGTTTATTTTTTTTTTTTTTTTTTTTTATCAAATAAATAAGTATTTTTAAAAAATTAAAATTTTTTTTTACAGCAATACATATAATTTTTTTTTCTAAATGAATAGCTGATCAATAACAGCATTTTTTGCATTTTTTAGACATATAAAAGAAATATTGTACCTTGATCATTTTTTCGACAGTATTTTTTTCATTTTTTTTGACAGCAATACATTTTTTTTGCATTTTTTGGCATTTTTTGTATTTATTTTCGGACCGTTCGTTTTACCGCGGAAATTCAACGGTCGATCTGCAACAAAATCATTTCAATCTGATCTAGAATGATCAAGGTGCAATATTGAACGTAACCAACATAAAAGTTCGGAAGTTTTATTATGTATGAGTTTTGATCCAACATGAAATGTTTATGGTCATACGATGCTTCAATTTTCGATCAACTAGATGGATGGGTAATCAAAACAAAATTTTATCAAACTTTCATAGAAGATGATAAATGCAGTGCTCTTTGATTTCAGCGGTCCCGATCGAACCACAGACGATATATTTTCGTGCGCCTTCATAATTATTGTAATTTAGTGTAATTCAGCATAAATTAACATAATTTCAAGTAATTTAGCGTATTTTAATATAAATTAAAAAAATTCAGATACATCAAAAGAAGTAATCTAACAAATATTAAAAACAAAATTTGAATTTTTATGGTTCAATTTGATTCATATTGTCTCTCAAATCTTAAAAAAAAAAAAAAAATGGGGCCGCTCAGCCAATCTGTGGTCCCCAGTAAATGGGGCCGCTCAGCCGATCTGCAGTCGTGCTAAATCTGAAATTTCAAAAATTTGGTGCCGTTTTGATTTTTTTTTTTTGTGCTATATTTAAAAATTTCGGTATTTAGTAGTTCAAATTGATTATTTAGACTTTAAAATTGAAGATATAAATTCATATTACGAATCGGTCCACGTATTGCAAACCCATAGCCTCATTGAAAACATTTTTATGAGTTTTTTTTTTTTTTTTTTTTTTTTACCGACAGCTTTCATTCCGTAATTCTTTAAAAATACCTTCATTGTTATTTTTTTCCAAGTTGACAGCAAGAAATTCGTTAAATAACAGCCAACATTCCTTAAAACCGATTTCATTTTGTAGTCTAACAAGTTAATTTAAATTTATTACAACAACCAGATTATGATAATATATTATTAGAATGTGATTGATTGCATATTTCAACTGTGGAAGATGCATATGTGGGAACTGAAAAGTTAGAGATTAATTTTTTTTTTTTTTTAATTCTTGGTAGAGAGATTAATTATTTTACTGTAAGCCAAAATGTTGTTCAAATCACTGCTGTCAGAACCTACAGCAAATAAAAAAAAAATTATACGCAACCTGTGCTAAAGAACATTATTGCTGTTGAATTCATATCACGTAAGGTAACTCAAATTTTGAGTTTAGATCCAAACCGTTCGATCTGATCCACCTCGAATCGGATTAATCTGAATTTTAATCAAACAGTTCGAATCTAAACTCAAAATTTGAGGTACCTCAGAGTCCGGACTCATTACTGTTTTCTTATTTTTAATTTTTTGCTTTCAAACTCATTACTGTTTAATTAGAGTGTTAAAAAGAGGAGAGCATTTTTAATGACATGATTTAATTTTTATTTTTTTTAATTGCCCAAAAGGAATAGATTCCTGATATTTAACATTTTCAAATTATCATTTTCATTTGGAACATGCATCTTCCTCACAATGAAATTAACATTATTTTTACATATCATGCCTGATAATCACTGCTCATGCATATTTAAATATGAGTGAGTCTATGGTAATATGTATATTACGGATTATGGGTTTATATTTTAATTTCTAAATTTTAATCAGTCGATTCAAATTGTTGAACATAATTTTCATATCAAAATACTTGTAGAACAAATTTTATATTGTTTAGAATTTTTTTACTATTTTTTTTAGATAAGTAGAAAATTATTGCTTTTGGACGATCCGGAATTTTCAAATTAAGTGATTTTCTATCTTTCTAAAATTATTGTAAAAATGTAAATATATATAGGGATGGGCTATGGTGAGCTATGGAGTAAAACCAGTTTTTACTCCACGCCTCATTATTTCTATTTTGAAAATCCAAACAACTGATCCGAACCGTTCAAGTTGTTCTCCATATTGAAATGTGCTTGGAGACCAAATTTTACATTTTTTGGAATTTTTTTACTATTTATTAAGCCACTTTGAAAATCGCTGATCCATTGGTCCAGAATTTTTTACTGTTTTGCTACTGTTCATCCGGATCAGCGATTTTCAAAGTGGCTTAATAAATAGTAAAAAAATTCCAAAAAATGTAAAATTTGGTCTCCAAGCACATTTCAATATGGAGAACAACTTGAACGGTTCGGATCGGTTGTTTGGATTTTCAAGATGAAAATATGGCGTGAAGTACAAACTCGTTTTACTCCATAGCTCACCATAGCCCATCCCTATATATATATATATATATATATAGAGGAGGGATCCAATTACACCTTTTTTGGTGACACATCATGACACCGTTTTTTATATAGATCAATTTTGTGATTTCAAAATCTAAACAATCGATCCGAACCGTTCAACATGATCACCATATTAAAATGTACTTGGAGATCAAATTTTACATTTTTTTGATATTTTTTTACTATTTATTAAGATGGTTACAAAATCGCTGTTTTTCAATGGTCTGAAAACAACGATTTTTGTAACCATCTTAATAAATAGCAAAAAAATTCAAAAAAATGTAAAATTTGATCTCCAAGCACATTTTAATATATCCATCATGTTGAACGATTTGAATCGACTATTTGGACTTTGAAAATTGTAGGTGTCAAAGTGTGTCACCAAAAAAAGTGTAATCGGATCCCTCCTCATATATATATATAGAGAGAGAGAGAGAGATGGGCTATGGTGAGTTGCGAAGTAAGATGTCATTTTTACTTCACGCTCATATTTTTATTTTGAAAATGTAAACGACCGATCCGAACCACTCAACATGTTCTCCATATTGAAATTTGCTTGGAGACCAAATTTTATAATTTTTGAAATTTTTTTACTATTTTTTAAGCCACTTTGAAAATCGCTGATCGAATGGTCCAGAATTTTATTACAACAACCACTCGTGGCCAGATTATGATAATATATTATTAGAATGTGATTGATTGCATATTTCAACTGTGGAAGATGCATATGTGGGAACAGAAAAGTTAGAGATTAATTATTTTACTGTAAGCCAAAATGTTGTTCAAATCACTGCTGTCAGAACCTACAGCAAATAAAAAAAAAAATTTATACGCAACCTGTGCTAAAGAACATTATTGCTGTTGAATTCATATCACGTAAGGTAACTCAAATTTTGAGTTTAGATCCAAACCGTTCGATCTGATCCACCTCAAATCGGATTAATCTGAATTTTAATTAAACAGTTCGAATCTAAACTCAAAATTTGAGGTACCTCAGAGTCCGGACTCATTACTGTTTTCTTATTTTTAATTTTTTGCTTTCAAACTCATTACTGTTTAATTAGAGTGTTAAAAAGAGGAGAGCATTTTTAATGACATTATTTAATTTTTATTTTTTTTAATTGCCCAAAAGGAATAGATTCCTGATATTTAACATTTTCAAATTATCATATCGATTCGAACATGCATCTTCCTCACAATGAAATTAACATTATTTTTACATATCATGCCTGATAATCACTGCTCATGCATATTTAAATATGAGTGAGTCTATGGTAATATGTATATTACGGATTATGAATTTATATTTTAATTTCTAAATTTTAATCAGTCGATTCAAATTGTTGAACATAATCTTCATATCAAATACTTGTAGAGTTGTAGAACAAATTTTATATTGTTTAGAATTTTTTACTATTTTTTTTTAAATAAGTAGAAAATTATTGCTTTTGGACAATCCGGAATTTTCAAATTAAGTGATTTTCTATCTTTCTAAAAATATTGTAAAAAATGTAAAAAAATATATATAAAAAATTTGATCTGCAAGTACATTTCCATATGAAGTTTGTGTTAAATAATTTAGATCGACTGTTTAACTTTCAAAACTAAAATATGAATCCATAGCGCGAATTGTTTTGTAATATGCATATTACCATAGCCTCACTCTTTAAATATTGTATAATACACACTGTGCCAGTACATTTACATATGTATATGTGAAATCAAATAATTATTGACATCTGTTTTAATTTTCTGGACTCATTATCTGATCCTTCAAGTATTGTACATTTATTTATTTCATAATATACACTTGCTATTTTGAAATCAGACTATCCTAAAATACATATATGACTATTGTATTGTATAATTCACACCATTTGGTTACTATACAATACATATTTATTTATTTAGTTTTAAATTTTTAATTTTTAAAAATTGGACAAATACAATTAAAGAGTATTTAGAAAGTGAGAACTTATAAAAATGGTTGGTTCAAATTAAGCAGAATAGACCCGCAACTACCATTTCGTTTTGTGTTAGAATTTGCATAAAATATAAAATCACTAAGTCACTAGATATTAGATAAAGCACTTAGTAATACTGTTAGTTAGAAGACTTAGTAACAGAAATGTATTGATTTGGTATAGTGGTCAGGTACATTGTATGTTAAAGCCGAATTTTTTATTAATATCCAAAAAATAAATTAAATTACAAAAAATAACCATGGCAGGGCTGAAATTCAAAATTTACCCAAACCGGAAAAAAATTTTCCGAACTAAACGTCTAAGTTCGGAAAAAAATTTTCCGGAAACTCAACGTCTAAGTTCGGAAAAAAATTTTCCGAACTTAACATTTTTTTTTTTTTTTTTTTTTTTTACAAATTTCGGAAAAAAATTTTCCGAACTTAAATTTTTTTTTTTTTTTTTTTTTTTTTTTACAGATTTCGGAAAAAAAAATTTCCGAATTTAAAATTTTTTTTTTTTTTTTTTTTAACAGATTCCGGATAATTTTAAATTTTTTTTTTTTTTTTTTTACAGATTCCAGAAATTTTTTTTTCCGATCTTGACAAAGTTTTTTTTTTTAAGAAAAAATAGCTAAAATACTGAAATCTAACACTAAAAAATCGAATTATTTTTTAAAAATTTCAAAATAGTGTAGAATAATTTAGAAATTATCAAAATAGCTAAAATACTGAAATCTAACACTAAAAAATAGAATTGTTTTTTTAATGAGGCCTATTTTATGGTATCTTTCATAAATCATAAAAAATAAAATAAAAATTCCAAAAATAATAAAAATTGATATTCTAAAAGTTCATTACATAAATAACTTACTGAGCTACGTAGATTGAATAATATAAATGAAAATCTTAATCAGAAACTTCAACTGAAGTTTTGAGGCTCTTCCCTTTGTTTTTTGGCGATTCTTAATTCAGAAAATTGGCGAAGACAGTCCGAACGCATGCGCATTTTTGCAAGCTTTCCGAAAATGGTCATTTGCTGAAATCGGACACTCGAGCGCCGTTTTATGGCCGTTTGAAGTTTCGTCGTCGTTTTTCGCCTTCTCAGGAAAGATATCATCCCTATTCGTACGTTTAGAATATCAATTTTTATTATTTTTGGAATTTTTATTTTATTTTTTATGATTTATGAAAGATACCATAAAATAGGCCTCATTCATACGTAATTTAGCGTAATTTATCGTATTTTAGCATAATTCTACATAATTATTGTAATTTCAGCATTTTAGTAAATTTACCGTATTTCAGCACTAAAATCGGCCCTATTCGTAGTAAAAAAATAATTCGATTTTTTAGTGTTAGATTTCAGCATGTTAGCTATTTTGATAATTTCTAAATTATTCTACACCATTTTGAAATTTTTTAAATTAATTTAACAAATATTTAAAAAAACAATTCTATTTTTTAGTGTTAGATTTCAGTATTTTAGCTATTTTGATAATTTCTAAATTATTCTACACTATTTTGAAATTTTTAAAAAATAATTCGATTTTTTTAGTGTTAGATTTCAGTATTTTAGCTATTTTTTCTTAAAATAAAAAACTTTGTCAAGATCGGAAAAAAAAATTTCTGGAATCTCTAAAAAAAAAAAAAAAAATATTTGTTAAGTTTTGAAAAAAAAATTATCCGGAATCTGTTAAAAAAAAAAAAAAAAAAATTTTAAATTCGGAAAAAAAATTTCCGAAATTAAAAAAAAAAAAAAAAAAAAATTTAAGTTCGGAAAATTTTTTTCCGAAATTTGTAAAAAAAAAAAAAAAAAAAAAAAAAATGTTAAGTTCGGAAAATTTTTTTCCGAACTTAGACGTTGAATTTCCGGAAAAATTTTTTCCGAACTTAGACGTTTAGTTCGGAAAATTTTTTTCCGGTTTAGGTAAATTTCGAATTTCAGCCCTGACATGGTTATTTTTTGTAATTTAATTTATTTTTTGGATATTAATAAAAAATTCGGATGTTAAAGTGTAGCTACTGCTATATACGCAGAGAGTGTATCAACTTGAGACTAATGAAATACAATTGAATCATTCAATCTCTCTCTCTCTGTAATCTCTAATCCTAGGATTTTTTTTTAAAACCATAATTAAAAAAATTAAAATTAGCAAACCAACATGATTAGTTTGGTTTTTTCAAAAACCATAAGAACCGAGATGCCAATTCGGTCTCCATTTTTTTTTTCCCCTGGGACCGAATTGGCATTTCGGTCCCCCCCCCCCATTTCACAGTTTTTTCGCAAAAAAATTGTGCGGCCTTCCGTGTAGCACCCTGGAACCGAGATCCCAATTCAGTCCAGGGTATTTTCAGTGGGGACCGAATTGGGATTTCGGTCCCCAATTTTTTTTTTTTTTATTTTTTTTTAGAGACAAAAAATCGAATTTTTTTTTTTAGAGACAAAATGATAAAATATAACACTAAAAAAATCGAATTTTTTTTCCCTTTGTCAAATTACTTTTTTTATATCATATTTATATGAAAATACGCTAAATTACTTGAAATTATGTTAATTTTTTTTTAAGAGACAAATAGTTAAAATGCTGAAATATACTAAAAAATCGAATTTTTTTTTAATATTTGTTAGATTACTTTTTTTATTACAATTAGCATAGTTATACTAAAATAATTATGTAGAATTACACTAAATTACAATAATTATAATGAATTACACTAAATTACTTGAAATTACAATATTATGTAGAATTATGCTAAAATACGGAAAATTACACTAAATTCCTTATGAATAGAGATGATATCTTCACTGAGAAGGCGAAAAAACGATGACGAAACTTCAAAAGGTCATAAAACGGCGCTCGAGTGTCCGATTTCAGCAAATGACCACTTTTCGGAAAGCTTGTGAAAATACGCATGCATCCGAACTTGCTTTGCCAATTTTCAAAATTTAGAATCGTCAAAAAATAAAGGGAAGAGCATCAAAACTTCAGTTGAAGTTTCTGATTAAGATTTTCATTTATATTGTTCAATCTACGTAGCTCAGTAAATTAGTTATGTAATGAACTTTGTAGAATACCAATTTTGGAATTTTTGAAATTTTTTTTACTATTTTTTATGATTTATGAAAGATGACACAAAATCGGCACTATTCATACGTAATTTAACGTAATTTACCGTATTTTAGCATAATTCTACATAATTATTGTAATTTCAAGTAATTTAGTGTAAATCAACATAAATTAACATAATTTGAAGTAATTTAGCGTATTTTAGTATAAATATGCCATCAAAAAAATAATTTGACAAAGGAAAAAAAATTCGATTTTTTAGTATTATATTTTATTATTTTAGCTATTTGTCTCTAAAAAAAAAAAAAAAATGGGGACCGAATCCCAATTCGGTTCCCCATCCCATTTCGATTTTCTGTGGCGGCTCTGCCAAAAAATTGTGAAATGGGGGGGGGACCGAAATGCCAATTCGGTCCAGGAGAAAAAAAATGAGGACCGAATTGGCATCTCGGTTCTTATGGTTTTTGAAAAAACCAAACTAATCATGTTGGTTTGCTAATTTTAATTTTTTTAATTATGGTTTTTAAAAAAAATCCCTAATCCTATCATGGTATCAGAGCCTTTCACTAGACCTATTACATGGAACGGGATAAACTGTATAACAATTTTCTTTTAAAAATTGAGAAACTAATTTGACAACAAACATATTGATTTTTTTTTTTTTGCAAAAACAGAAATGATTGAATCATTAATTCAGTCACTTATAATTTAAACTGAATCAATTGTTCAGTTTGTTCTTATTCACATTTTTAAATGACCGGCAACAAAGAAGATCCAATAGAGTTTTGTGTGTGGGTGGGGTTGGGAGGGAGCCCTGATCCCGTAAAATAATCCAATCTTTGAGTTTTGAATCGAGACCGTCCGATTCGAATTCGTCGCTCGGGATCATCTCGGGATTTGAATTCATCGTCGGGATGTGTGCGCTCACTTCGGAGATGGATTTTCACGAACTCGAATCGAACGGTCCCGATCTAAAACCCAAAAGTTGGGTTACTTCACTGGATCCGAATTCGTTGGAAGGGAGTTGTGTGGACTGAATCATTACTTTGGTCCACCTCTCCTTTCAGATTTTGAAATCTTGGGTGGATTGAACCAATAGTTCGGTCACTCCTCCTTTCGAATTTTGAAATCCTAAATGGACCGAAACAATATTCGGTCATTCTTTTTTACAAATTTTATGTGTCACTAGTCATATAAAGATGGACCGGACTATTAATTTGGTCACCCTTCCACCTGAAACGAATCAATAGTTTAAGGAATGAGGCTATGGTACTATGCATAGCACGGATTGTCTGTACTACAGATCAATATTTTTGTTTTCAAAATTTTAACGGTCGATTCGAACCGTTCAACATAGTCTCTATATGAATATTTATGTGCTTGTAAACTAAATTTTTTATTTTTTAGAATTTTTTTAGATGGGTAGAAAATCATTGTTTTTTTACGGTCCAAAATTTCAGATCAAGTGATTTTCTACCCATCTAAAAAAATAGTAAAAAAATTCTAAAAAATGTAAAATTTAGTTCAAAAGTACATATTCATATGAATATCATGTTGAATTGTTCAGATCGATCATTAGGATTTTCAAACCGAAAATTTGAGTCTAGCGCGGGTCAATATGCCTATGCATAGTACCATAGCCTCACTCATAGTTTAATCTTTATTATATTTTGAGAAAAGAATTATCAATATGTTTTGTGACAAATCGATTTTTTTTTATTTCTTAGAAGAAAATTGACTATATAAGGTGGTTAGAAACATTATTTTAATATTGATAAGCCCGCTCCAACAACCCATCCCCGGGTTTCCCCTCCTGATTTTTTTTTTTCCAAAATAAGAATAAAAAAAAACTAATTAACCGACCTTCAAGTCAAGTAGTCAAAAAATAAAAATTTATGCTCATATTGATGCATTATTTGTATGTCAAAAAAGACCACCTTTCAAAAATCATAAAAAATAGTAATTTTTTTTTTTAAAATAGTAAAAATTGGTATTCTACAAGTTTATTATATAACTAATTTACTTATTAAACTAATTTACTGAGTTACTTAATTCGACGTTTGACCTGTAAGCATATGGGCTCATATGCTACTAAAAACATATTAGCCGGACTCTATATGTATATGTATATATATCAAACTTATATAAAGTAAATTAATGAATTGACACCATGAGATAGAGATGTGCTCAGACATTTAATAGAAACGAAGGTAAAAGAAATGAGTGAAATTATCAAATTAAATAAAGTAATTAACAAATGTTATTAAAAATACAAACTACAAAATATTAGTTCATTTGTGCAATACATCATATTCTGCTTAATTCTTCAAATTTGCATGTATTTAGTAGAATCTAAAAGGTTCCTTATCTATATTTTTAAGATCTATTAATTCAAAGTGGGTTTAGCTTTAGTTTTGCGTATACCAAATTTAAAATATGAGACAAATACTATTTACAAAAAAAAAAAAAAAACACTGATCCATACATGTCAGTATGAAAAGAAATCTAAAATATTTTGCACCACAAATCCGCAGATTGAAATCCAAACCGTCCAATTAAAATTCAGATCGTTCCGGTCCAAATTGAAATTCACAGAGTTTTTTTTTTTTGTTAAAACTGATTTAATGGTCCAAATTCAAATTCAAACATTAAATTACTTTAGAGATTCCGAATTACAGGAGATGACCTCATCCAAAAGAAGCAAGCATACCGGTAGAGCAAATTCAGATCCTCTGAGGTAACTCAAATTTTGAGTTTAGATCCGACTGTCCAATCAAAATTTAGATTAATTAGGCATGTGATAAAATACGAGTTAGTATGCTATGAGATATCTCAATTTTTGCGTGACCGACGTGTCCGGTGCCTATTCGGGATAGCACAAGGAGGTAGTATTATTTTTTCTTTGAGATTCGTGCAGAACGTATTTGAACAGTTTGAGATTTTCCAAAAAAAACGCAAAAGTTCTGATATCTGATGCGAATTCATAAAATACACAGGACCTTTTTTAACGACTTGAGAGTCCATCGGACCTACTTTTGTTTGGTGGGCTCAATCACTGTCCAATCCGCTTTAAGATGTGTGCGCTTTGCTTTAACATTTGTATGAATCTATTTCAATTTTCATGCACACAGATCTGTGAGCAAATTGGACGGTCTTAGAAGAGCTCATTCAACCCAAAACTAGGTCCGATGGCATCAAAACGGAGTCGGACCTACTCGGTTATACTTCAATTCATGTCAAAGCTAAATAGCTGATTGTACGGTCCGGATCTAAACTGAAATGAGGTGATATGAGTTTGGTAGCCGGTAGGTATATATAGAACTATTAAAAGACCTATTATGTGGGATCCCACTTCTCTTCGTTGTGTTGGGCCCACCAAACTAGGAGAAAAACCAAGAATATGCTTCCCCTCTTATCAACCAAATAATGTTTACAAAACAGTGACCTCTCTCCTAACTTGCGTGTTTATGTTCTATTTCTAGTAGTTTATTGCGAAGTCCAAATTATGACAATTATTGCACATGAAAGAGCTTTCATGGAACTTATTGTTAGTTTCCTAGAAAACAACGTGACTATTAGAAAAGCACAGGTCCGTATTTCTATTGCAAATTTTTTATTTTTAAAAAATAAGTTTACCATTTTCTATTCTCTTTTTTTTCAAATGTTGTATGGATAAAGATACGGATATTGTATCGGATACGATACGAATATAGCGATACAACAATTTTCAAAAATCATGAATACAATGCGCCTATTAGGTATATTATTTATTATCATTTTAATTATATTATTAATTCAACACTTATTAAATATCAAAAATCTGGACGAGGACGATATAATGTAGGGTTTTGAGGCTACCCAAAGCCATTAGGCTTAAGCTGCGGAAAGACCGTAAAACAAAAAATTTTACTTCTAACTCAAGCCAAAAGGATTGAAGTGGTATGTCGGATAATCTACCGAGAGTTACATACCTGTTCAATCCTTTTCTTAGATTAAAAACCGTAAGTAAAACTTTACTCATTCAGATCATAGATTAAGTAGTATGTCGGATAATAACCGAGAGTTACATACCAGATTAATCCTGTATAGACCCAAAGTAGTAAAACCGTATTTACTTGTATTTTAATCAGTTTATAGATCTACTCTTTTAATTGATTTCTAAAAGATTAAATCTATTTAACAATTAAATAGATTAATATAACATTTCTTTACCTTGCTTCCAAATTCAAATTGGAATGCAGTCTGACCGGCTGTCTGACCCAGTTAAGCAAGCACTAAAAATATAGTGCCTCTATCGGTTATCCACCAGGAACTACCAGAGAGTTGGTATTTCTTTTGCCAGAGAGTTGGTATTCGAAAAGTCGCGGTTTTCGATAAATCACTATTCACCGAAAGTACGAAATTTCTGACAAAACACTATTCACAAGAATAACTTTTATTCTCGCAAAAATATATATATGGATAATCAGATTTTCTGCAATCACTATTTGGGAGAGAAAATTAGATACGAATCGAATCAGATTCTAATTCGTACTTTGATTTGGACTTTGAATGAACTTGATTATTTCTCTTACATTTCATGCCATTATATAGGCCAAATTGTGGCGGTTTTCATATTCACAAAATTGCCATTATTAAGTCGGTTTAGAAGATGCAAAACCGAATTTGAACTTTGGCCATGATTTGTATTTGTTTAATATATTAATTAAACATTTTCATTTAATTTATTTAATTTAATTTAGGCTTTTAATTAAATTCTAAATTTAATTAAGGTCTAAATTCAAATTGGACTTTTGATCCAAAATATTAATTCATAATTAATATTTTAATCCATATATATATATATATACAATTATTCTGAATAATTGTATTTCTTGCGTTTGCGATAAATTTATACGACGTGTCATACACGTTTATAAATTTAATTCGGTTTAAGCATGTCATCTCCATGACATATATTTTATTCTTAATTATAACACTTTATAATTAATCATAAAATTTCTCTGATTACTTTCCTATTGGTGTGACCCGATAGGATCTGTGTTATGTTGGCAAATAGAATTAGAACTGTTCTAACTTCTATAATCATAGGTGGCACCTGGCAAGTACATTATGACACCAATTACACAGATGATGCTGTACCGTACAATATCACGATCCAGTAAACGATTTACTTCGTGTTAATTCTTTTGTCTCATAGCTATCAGATTAGTTTCAAGGTAGGTGTGTGTCATCCTTGCAAACTTAATCTTTTCTTGATCCTGAATAGATTATCAAATATGTTTACTCTTGTAATCATACTGGATCCAGATAATCATATTCTATCAAGGGGCCCAGTGATGCTATAGCTCGTATTGAGATACGAGGGACAATAGTACTTTTGATAAACCATCTTTTCCTCCGCATAAGCTATGTATACCGAAGAACTACCCTTATAGCTACTTTTTACGGATAGCGTTAGATAGCAATCACACATATACATCTCTTATGTAGGAAAAATGAATATCTCATACTTTAGAACTTAACACTAAAATGAAAACATTAATGACACAAACACAATTCCATTTAATGTTTCATTCGGGGTCTGTCAAATATCATGTTCTCTAACATGTATCTGTGTGATTAAAATGACAACTCTTTGTCTATGGTTTGTAAAACTTAACCATCATTTAATCCACACACTAACCTTATCGCGGTAATTAGTGTTCCTGCTAATTACCTTGGTTAGAGACTTTTAAGAGTATTATCATCTATATTATGAAGTTTCACAATTCCAGTCATGAACTCGAAATGATTCATAAATTCAATAATACTTAAGGTAACAAAATGATTAAACATTCAATTCATGAATAAAGCTTTATATAACAAATTTATCGTATTATTGACTTCTAGATTATTACAAACTAACATATAATAACCCAATTATACATTTAATATTATTGCTACTCTATTATAATAGCGTATATGAGTTAGTGTAGTAGCAAAGGGGTAGGGATGTAAACGAGCTGGCTCGGGCCGAGCTGGGTCCTAACTCAGCTTGTTAATTATGGACCGAGCTCTTACCGAGCGAGCTGGACCTAGGGCATCTGAGCTAAAACCTTAGCTCGAAATCGTGACGAGCCAGACCGAGCTAGCTCGCGAGCTGGCTCGCTAGGTCTGGCTGGATCTTGTTTTAACCGAGCTGAATTAAGCTGGACCGAGCTAGACAGTATAAAATGCACACAAATTCATACAAATTTACAAATTGATGCCTAGCCGAGCTGGCGAGCAAGCTAAGCCCTAGCTTGAACTCGTTAATTCTGGACCGAGCTAGTGACAAGCTGGCTCGTTAACAGCTCGGTCAAGTAACAAGCGAGCTGTTAGTGAGCGAGTCAGGTGCGAGTCACGATCGAGCCATGAGCTACGAGCTTTTTTGCCACCCCTACAAAGGGGTATGCCCCTACACCAAAGGAGCCGAGTTCGATTCCTGTAGAGCGCTAAAAAAGTATTTTTAGCATTTGATCCATCACGGTCCACGGGTCTGGTGCTGGTGAACGGCTCCGTATCCGGATACGAAGCCAATCTAGAGTATCAGAATAACATAATTTTTGTGATATAACACATAATTTGTAATTTAAAAGGATTTTTTAAAAATATATCGTTTTCTAATTATTTCTATTAACTTTTATTTACTCTTTCATTATAAACACTACTGGCATGGTCATTAAAAAATAAAATTAATTGCATAAATGTATAAATTTAGAAATTTAGAAATTTAATTTAATTTAATATTAGACAGTTATTTTTTAATTTCTTCTTCATTTTGCTGATGTAAATACTCTTATCTAAAGCACAAGCGCCGGAAAAGACAATATTACATTATTGGATTTTGGCACCATTTAAATCAAATCAGATTTTAGAATTATCTTATGAAGTACCACAGGCAGTCGTTATCAGAACACTTTGTAAATATGTGGAATCTTAATTTGTTAGTTTCTGTAAATACGATACGCACCGACAATTTTATTAATATCCAAAGTTTATTACAAATTAATAAATATACCCAACAACTTTGAGAATTAATGAAACTATCCATACCGGCCATTTTTTGGCCGGTTTTAATTATTTTTGGTACCGGCCTGGCCAGTACTTAATTATTTTTTTAGAGACAAATAGCAAAAATGCTGAAATCTAACACTAAAATTTCGAATTTTTTTTTAAATATTTGTTAGATTACTTTTTTTGATATATAATTAGCATATTTATACCAAAATACGCTAAATTACTTGAAATTATGTTAAATTACGCTGAATTACACGAAATTACGCTAAATTACAATAATTATGTTAAATTATGCTAAAATACGGTAAATTACGCTAAATTACATATGAATATGGCCGATTTTGTGCCATCTTTCATAAATCATAAAAAATAGTAAAAAAATTTCAAAATAATAAAAATTGGTATTCTACAAGTTTATTATATAACTTATTTACTGAGCTACATAGATTGAACAATAGAAATGAAAATCTTATCGGAAACTTCAACTCAAGTTTTGCGGCTCTTCCCTTTGTGTTTTGGCAATTCTAAATTTCGAAATCCAACGAAGTAGCATTAACGCATGCGTATTTTCGCAAGTTTTTCGAAAAAGTGGTCATTTGCTGAAATCGGACACTCGAGCGTCGTTTATTGCCGTTTGAACTTTCGTCGTCGTTTTTCGCCTTCTCAGTGAAGATATCATCTCTATTCATATGTAATTTAGCGTAATTTACAGTATTTTAGCATAATTTAACATAATTATTGTAATTTAGCGTAATTTAGTATAATTCAGCGTAATTTAACATAATTTCAAGTAATTTAGCGTATATTAGTATAAATATGCTAATTATATATCAAAAAAAGTAATCTAACAAATATTTAAAAAATAATCAAATTTAGTGTTAGATTTCAGCATTTTTGTTATTTGTCTCTAAAAAAAATTAAGTACCGGCCATTTTCTGACCGGTACCGAAAACAATTAAAACCAGCCAGAAAATGACCGGTATGGATAGTTTTATAAATTCTCAAAATTGTTGGATATATTAATTAATTTTTAATTAACCTTGGATATTAATAAAAATCACGGCGATACGCATCTACGAACCATATTTTGTTGTTTTTTCTTACCATGTTTGATTGAACATAATTTATATTATTTCACGTGGTCATAATTTATTCTTATTAAGTTATACATGTGAAAGAATAAGAATTAAATAAACATTCTTATTATTTCACATAAAAATATAAATAATAATGATAATAACTATGATAATAGTAAAAATGACGATGGTAATTACAACATTTCAATGCCAGTCATATTGTTTGTGTTCCAATATTGTCTCACATTTTTATTTTCGTTTTTAAAATTCAAACAATCAATTAAAATCGTTAAACATGATCTCCATATTAAAATATGCTTGAAGACTAAATTTTGTATTTTTTAGAATTATTTTACTAACTTTTTAGATAGTTAATCACTGTTTTTGAATGGTTCAGAATCTTCTGAAAAAACAATCCTGAATGGAGTCATGGGTTCATCTGATTCAATCCGTATAACTTGAAGAGTTTTTATTTATTATTTTATTTATTTATTTATGCAACTTTTTCTTAATTAGTATATAATTAATCTTATTTATCCAACTCATATTTGAAAATTGACATTGTCCTGCACTGCCGCATTGGTCACATAATTTTTGCCAAGGTATTAGTTCATCATTTTTTTAATATGTAAGACACTGTTGAAAATGTATCAGATATTTAATATTAAAATATTGCTAACATTGTAACTATTTGCACCTCTAAGCTCATTTACTGTAAAAAAAAATATAATCATAAACTAACAAATTAAACGGACCCAAGGATTCAACAATGAGATTTTTTTTTGTCAATAGAAAAAAAATATAAAAGAAGAAAGATAAACAGAAAGACTACATGCAGATCGGAATTCTATCAATTCAAATTTTGAATTAGTTTGGTTTGGTAGAATTTCTATCGATTCAAACGAGTTGTTCTTTTTTTTAAAAAAATTCTGTTAACATATAAAAAAATTAAAAAAAATAGATAGAGTCCTTCTAGTATATCTAAATTCTAAAATACTTCATTTTTTTAAAACTTTTTATATTTTATTACAGAGAATTAAAAAAACTGAACAAATGGTTTAGATAGATAAGAATTTTATCGATTCAAATTTTTTAGATCGGTAAAATTCCTACTGATCTTTTTACTTATAAAAATTTGCAGACACTCTTTTTGTTTTTGTCCTTTTTTTTTAAAAATAGTTTCTATAGACAAAAAAAAATCTCCAAATTAATGCAAAGCCTACGTGGCTCTTTTTCAAAAAAGAAAAGGAAAAAAACAATGATAGATTTGAGCCCTAATAAAAAATAACGATAAATTCCCCGGGTCTGTATTATTTTAATAATCTTTGACAATTTTAATTGGCTGTACCTCGTTGGCCTTGCATGGCTTCTTGCTCAGTTGCAACTACCGTATACATTTTTTATTATACGCAGTACAAATATACAGTATATATAGTACACTATATTAATTCCGACATCTCTTGTACTCTTGTAGCAAACATTCTCTCTCTCTCTCTGTTTGGTGTGAGCAAAAAACTGTTTCCATTTAGGCCTCGCTTTGCTTCATACAAGAAACAGAGCTTCTCTCCTACAAGCATTTGCTGAGGTTCTCTCTCTCTCTCTCTCTCAAAACCCAGTAAAGTATTTTTCTCCTTTATTATTTTTCTCTCATTTTTCTCTTTCAGAGAATCACAGCAACAGCTATTTTAAAGAGATAATATTTCATTAATTGATCATAATACTAGTAAACATTACAATGCATCTAACATCTATTTATAATGGATACAAGGTATATAGCCGTTAGGGAAAAAAGAAAAAAATTAGAGTGTATTTTTGTAAAAATTTCACTTTTGAGTTTTGCTTGATGTACCCAGAATAGCATCTCCAATTTGTATGTTTTGTTTGTTGATCTTCAACACATAACCAAATCTCTACTATTTTCCAACTTCTTTCTTTCTTTTTTTTTGTAGGGGAAAGGCAAATGCTTTGAAAGATGACACCAAACCCCAACAATTAATCTCTTGTACAATTTAACTGTCAAATTTCAGAAAAAGGGAACAAGATGAAGAGTACCAAGCAATTGAGATGGCTTTTGGTTATGAGAGTACATAGAATCACTTGCTCTGTTTCGAATTCGATTAAAATTTTAAAGCGCTGGGCTTTCTTCAAGAGAAGAGAAGAGAGTGCAAGAAAAAGTGGAAAGATTTTAACTTTCCTTAAAATTGTTTTCATTATCTCTTTCTTCACTTTACTATTTGAGATATATGCACATTGGAAGCAATGGAATTTGGGGCACATGATTAGACCTTATGAAGTTACTAATATAACTCATGTGGTATATTTGCAATGGCTTTCAATCAGGGCGGGTTATATCGCACCGTTCCTAGTTTATCTGTCGAGATTTTGTGTAGTTCTTTTTCTGGTACAATCGATTGATCGATTGGTGCAATGTGTCGGGTGCTTCTGGATCAAGTGTAAGAGGCTGAAGCCGGTTTTGCCGAAGAATGCTAGTTCATATTATCCGATGGTGCTTGTTCAAATTCCCATGTGCAATGAACAAGAGGTACTGAAGTTTCTTTAACTAAAAATCCCATTTAGGTACTGAAGTTTTTTAGCTGTAACAAAGTTATTTAAATTATTATTCTTTTTTTGGGGAATTTCATGTATGTCCCTCAAAAATCTTGAAATTACGTATTTCCCCCTCTAAGTTTCATATATCATTTTTACACCTCTAAATTACAAAACTCACAAATTTTACCTAATTTATTGTCTTTTCTATTAAAACTTATTTTAAATTTATAAAGTGCACATTTTACCTTTTTTTTTTAATAAAAATATGTAGCATGTTTGAGAGAAATGTACCATCTTCTAATTGGCCGGTGTATCATTGGTTTGATATATCATAGAATGCTTTTTATGGGTAATAAAAAGGTTTCGCTTTCTGATTCATTTTGGGAATGAAGTTGTTAGCATTGTGCTCTTAATGGAAATCAGATGTGCACTTATCTTAGATATCTCAATTTCCCTACAAATGCAAAATTTTGAACTAGTCTGTATGTACCAATAAAGCTTATTTGACCATTAATTAAACCTCAATTAAGTAAAAATATATGAAGGAAAACAAAACAACCTCAATAAGAAATTCAATTCAGGTCTGAAATAGTACCAGTGTATCAGAATGTTTGAAATTTTACTGTAAAAATGAAAAACTCAATTTCAGGTTAGTCTACAAGGATATCTAATTTCCCCATTTTTTTTACATCTGATCTATATATAGGTCTATGCACAATCAATCTCTGCCGCGTGCAATTTAGACTGGCCGCGTGATCGGCTCTTAATTCAGGTTTTAGACGATTCTGACATTAAGCCGGTTCAAATCCTAATTAGAAACGAAGTATCCAGGTGGAAACAAAAGGGAGTAAACATAAAATACCGGCATAGGTATTTCAGGACTGGTTACAAGGCCGGGAACCTGAGTTCAGCCATGGCATGTGATTATGTCCGACATTATGAATTCGTTGCTCTTTTCGATGCCGACTTTACTCCAAATCCTGATTTTCTCAAGCAAACAGTACCTCATTTCAAGGTTGTTTTACTTTCTTCATTCTTAATTTCCTTTTATTCTTTGTTTTTAAGCTTGTTTAAAGGCATTATTGCAGTTATATCTTAGGTTTAGGTCCTGTTTATTAACTATGTTTGCGGAGAAGATTATACTTCACTTTTGAGAATGTAGAAACTTTTTGTAAAATAGCTGTTAGAGTTATATTAGGAAGATAAATTATATGGCATATTTAATTAGAAAATAACAAAAGCAATAAAGCAATTATTCTTATTCTTATTCTCTTGAAATTTAATATTCACCTTATGCTCTCCTAGTATAGAAAATTAAATGAGTAGCATTATTGGCTGATACGGGATGTACAACTTGGCATCTTATTTGAATAAAGTTATTCTTTCCAATTGCAGAACAATCCTCAATTAGGTCTAGTTCAAGCAAGGTGGTCATTTGTAAACAAAGATGAAAACCTCTTGACTCGGCTCCAGAACATCAATCTCGCCTTCCATTTCGAGGTCGAGCAACAGGTGAATGGTGTTTTCTTGAACTTTTTTGGGTTCAATGGCACAGCTGGCGTTTGGAGAATAAAGGCTCTAGAAGATTCCGGAGGGTGGCTTGAGAGAACCACTGTAGAGGATATGGACATAGCCGTCCGGGCCCACCTCAAAGGCTGGAAATTTATATATCTCAATGATGTCAAGGTAAGAAACAACGTTACTTTAGTTAGTTGCGACACTAATCATTGATTAATTATGTTATTTCTGTGAAGATATTCATAACAAATTATGTAAATTATATAAATTTTAGGTGTTATGCGAAGTTCCCGAGTCTTATAAGGCTTTCAAGAAGCAGCAGCACAGGTGGCACTCCGGTCCTATGCAACTCTTTAGGCTATGCCTTCCGAGTATCATATCCTCTAAGGTTTGTATTCATATCAAATATTCTAAAAATATGATTCAATCATGATGTTTTGTATCTCTAATACATGGTAATTAACTCATGTTAATTGCAAAATTACTCCTAATTGGTACAGATATCTGCATGGAAGAAGATAAACCTCATATTCCTTTTCTTCCTCCTTCGAAAACTTGTTCTACCATTTTACTCTTTCACTCTATTCTGCATAATTTTACCTCTAACAATGTTTATACCAGAGGCCGAATTACCGATTTGGGTTATCTGCTACATACCCGTTTCAATGTCTTTGCTAAACATTCTTCCTTCCCCCAAATCATTCCCTTTCATAATCCCGTACCTCCTTTTTGAAAACACCATGTCTGTTACAAAATTCAATGCCATGATTTCTGGCTTGTTTCAACTCGGCAGTTCGTATGAATGGGTCGTGACCAAGAAAACCGGTCGATCATCTGATACCAACTTATTGGAGACCGGAAAAAAGGCACTGGAGAAGTCCATTTCAGAAGGTGATATAGAGTTGGGAGGTGAGGTGGATGAGGAAGAAGATAAGGTGAGAAAGAAAGTAAATAGGATATATAAAAATGAGCTTGTTCTTGCGTGTTTGCTACTGACGGCTGCGGCCCGCAGCTTGTTATCAGCACAAGGTGTTCATTTTTATTTCTTGCTTTTTCAAGGAGTGTCTTTTCTTGTTGTTGGTTTGGATCTTATAGGAGAACAAGTTGGTTCATAACACATTGTTTATTTATCATTTTTACTTGTAATTTTTCATTTAATGTAAACCTCGTTGATTTTAACATGTTTGTACAAAACTTTGAGAAATGCAAAGAGCTCTGGTTATAGTATCTTAATTTCAAACTTGGGCCTAATTCATTATCAATGGAATATTCAAGCCCATTACATTTTCATAAATTTTCTTGTTAAGACAGCCAGCCCAGTCAGGCTAATTAATGGGCCTACATCATACATGGGCCAAGCCTTCTAACGGATAAACTTTCCTAATACATCGCTTGCAATATAATGAAAGCAGCATCTGTTGAAGTCAGAGAAAAAAAAGATCTAATGATAATATACTATAATTATAAAAGTGAATGATTGATCCTGGAATTAAGGCCTAATTTTGGTGTTCCAAGAAGGAAGAAGAAGCAAGTAGAAGGAAAACTCTAGAGTCTTTAGACTGATAGCCTGATAGGATAGAATGGACTTAGAAAAGATGGGGGAATTTCTTATATATCCTTCAAAAAAATTGAAATTATATATTTTCCCCTTTAAAATTTATCATATCATATTTACTCTTCTAAATTTGAAAAACTCACAAAAGTATCCAATTTATTATCTTTTTCTATTAAAACTCATTTTAAATTTATAAAATACTCATGTTACCTTTTAATAAAAATATATGTAGCGTACTAGAGTGTTTAAGAGAAATGTTCGGTCTTCTAGTTGGCTAGTTGTGAAAGTAAATGGTTCATTTTCTTAATTGTGGCACACATACAAGCATATGTCTAAATTACATTGTGTATGTATCGCAAGTACAAAAATAAATCAATTGCATTTGAAAATTGATCAATTAGATTACTTAACATTTTTCTTACATTGACTAAAGATTTTTACTTTTTAATAAAGGATAGAATGAGAACTTTATAAATTTAAAATAAATAATAATAGAAATTTAAAAAAAATATAGGTAAATTGGTGATATTTTGAGATTTAGAGAAGTAAATATGATATTATGAATTTTAGAGATGAAAATACGGTAATTTTGGGATTTTTGAAAGGTATACATGAAAATTCCCCAAAAAAAGGTAGGGAGCATTGGCAATTGTTTCATTTTCATTAGTAGGTTAGTTTGACATCTCACCATGCATTGATGTACCCCATTCAATCTAGTTCCTTTGATCCTTTCTCAGTTCCTCCTGGTCCCCACTTTCCTTCGCGGAAACCGGATTCTCTGCGTCAGAAATTGATATCATGAATATGTGGCGAGTCACTGACAGTCAAAAATGCAATTTCAATTTTCAACAAATTGTTACCTTAAATTATTTTGAACTGTGCTCATATCGATACATGGGCAAAAAAATTAACATATAATTTTTTATTTCATACAGCGCACAGATTACATAATTAAAACAGCGTTGCATAAAGTCAAAATTACTAAATTAAAAATTTTACCCTTTATAGTTAATGCATGCTGTGCGGCGGAGTTGGGTTGCCTTGTAGGAAGAGTTATTTGGAAAAATTATTTGGTAGTGAATTCCAGCCATATCACCTCTGCATATCATTGCAATGGATATTAGTTGTTTATTGGAGGCCATGTTATATTATCTGAGTAGAACTAGGTGAGATGTGCTCACCAAAGAAATATTAGTTGTTTATTGGAGGCCATGTTATATTATCTGAGTAGAACTAGGGTGTGATATGCTCACCAAATTTTTTGGTGAGCACAACTCTACATAAACTATTGGATTCATTTCAAATGAGATTAATCCAACCGTTGAAACCGATGTTCTTTACGAGTGATGAGCGTACATGCAAAATTTTGAATTTTTTGAATTCATTTAGTCTCAAGTCAAGTGGTCAAAATTGAGAATTTTTTGAATGCATTAAAACAACTTCATTTTGAATCATTCATTTTTCATCAATTTTGACCACTTGACTTGAGACTAAATGAATTCAAAAAATTCAAAATTTTGCATGTACGCCCATCACTCGTAAAGTACATCGGTTTCAACGGTTGGATTAATCTCATTTGAAGTGAATCTGATAATTTATGTAGAGTTGTGCTCACCAAAAATTTCTTTGGTGAGCACATTACACCTAGTTCTACTCATATTATCTTCATTATTTTATTTTTTATCATCCGATTGATTGATAGATTTTTTTTGTGATGATTCACTGATACATTATGGTTGCAAATGGAAGCTCGTTATTGGTTGTTCATGTTATGGAGTCATGAGTTGACAGAGACAAATTTCTTTTGCAATTGCCGTTTGATTAACAATGAAAAATAATTGGAAATAGAAAGTGGATATTAGATGGTCCTAGATAAAAGTTATATAGATTTGCTATTAATTACTTGCTTTGAAGTAGAATTATTTCATCATCCAGACTATAAAGGCCTGTTCGGCAGACGGAGGGGAACAGGAATGAGAACGGGATTCGGAAATTTTTGAACTACCGATTACTGTGCGCGTGGGACAAAAAACACAACTTCATACTGATTTTTTTTTCCCACGCGCACAGTAATTGCGCTGAACAGGCCCTAACCTGACGTTAGTAATATATGTATATTATCAGTAATCCTGAGATTAAATATTGGCGTAAAAATCCTAAACCCTATTAAAACAATTCGAGATTTAGTTTAAAATTTTCCTCCCATAGAAGCAACGCTTGTAAGGTAGATAGATTTCAACAGTTCAGATTCGTCATTTAAAATCAATCTGATAGGTTTTAGAATCGAGTTCACAAAAGCGCTTGGTGAACTTAAGAACACCCTAGTTGTACTCTATATAAATTATACTTATAATATTGTTCGTTTATCTTTATTTTCGGATTGTCAAAAGTATCAAAACAATTTATGATTAAATGATCCCTTTTGTTTAGCTTAAATTAAGGTTGAAATAAACACAAACATTAATTCCTGCAAATAAAATAATTGACAAATAATTCCACTTCTATATTGAAAAAATGTCTAATTAAAACTAATTATTTCTGAATTATTTATTTTCTACCGAGCTACACATGTTTACAGCTAAAAAAACACCATTAAAAGCCGAAACTATTCAGCAATGAAGAGATACTGACATTCCTCAAGCAATACCAACAACTTGTATTCGTATTAAATACAGGAAGGCCAACAAAATTTAAGTAGAAATCAAATTTTATATTTATTTAATAAAACAAACTGATAACATTCAACATTGAGTTTTTGTTTACTTGTTTGTGAATATTTTATTTACGAGTGGACCGTACAAATTTAGGAATAAATTGTGTGAAGCATAAAGTGCTGTGCAATTAAGAAATAGTAAAAAGAAATTATTGAAAAATGCACGAGATTCGGTGAAGACTTATTGGAAGAGGGCTCCCTTTACTAGGAGATGCAAATCATTTACAGTAAAAGCCTCTCATTGGGCACACTAAAATTTTCCACTACTAGATTTATTGTGGTATATTTATGTGTTGATCTCCGTGTTTCAGGCCTGTATAACTAGGAAAGACCATAGTGACAAGATACGCGTTTTATTCGCGTTTAATTCGCGAATAAAACGTTTTTGGGGTGTTTCCGAACCGAATACCGTATAATTCGTTGACCGAACTTTTGACCGAATAAAACGCGAATTTAACGAATAATACGCGTTTTTCTCGAATTTTGTTCGGAAATTTTTTTGAATTCTCGCATGCACAGTACAGTTTTCTAGGCACAGTACAGTTTCACGCTTTTTCTCCGAGGCACCCACGTGACTTTGCTGCCAAACTAAAATTGGGATCTCATATGACAACTTTTTTATGTGGCAACCCTTTCCCATTTGAAATTTTGACCGTGTGACTAATTCCAGATCTCATGTGGCAACCTTTCCCATTTTATATTATTTTTTACTTTACTGATCTTCTGTGGCAAGTTCTAGCAGTATATCTTATAGTAAATCATCGGTAATTAATTAAATATGCACTGAGGTCTCGTACTGTAATTCCGAATTATTCCCGAATTATACCCGAATTATACCCGAATCACGAATTTTTTACCCTGCCGAACCGAACCCGAATTATTCATTTGTTACTATGGGAAAGACAAACGAATAGTTCAGGTTCGGTTCAGCGGAGTCAAAAAATTCGTTATTCAGATATAATACAGGAATAATCGGTACAACAAGGAAGCAAAAAAAAAAAACCCAAAACAAACCCCAAAAAATTAAAAATAAAAATTTCGCGTTTTTCTCGCAGATAATTCGTGATTCGCATTTTATTAGCAAACAAAACGTATTATACGTTTTTTTGCGTTTTATTCGGAGTTCGGTTTGAAGACGTCAAAAAATGAATAAAACGCGAATTATTCGCAGATTAATCACGTATAATGTCACTATGCTAGAAATGCGTATCCTCTCAAGTATGTGTAAGGTAGAGCCCACTACTTTATAGCTTCACATTAACTCGAAAACGATATCTATTCGGAATAGCGCAGGGGCCATTGTTATTTGTGCTTTGAGATTCGTGCAGAGGTAAAAGAATGGTTCGGATCCACTAATTCTAAATGATTTTCTTTTATGGTACCGGGGAGGATTTGAATTCGTATAACAGTCGCTACTAGTAGTTAGTACTCAAGAGGCAAGAAAATATCAACTAAAAGAAAAAAAGACGAGAATATTCGTTGTGGCTAGTCATTATCAAACTAAGTCAATAATTAATATGTAGGGATATATAAAAGTTACGTTGTGATTGGATATGTATGTAGTTATGTGTCGTGATTTGCATGTACTATGTTGTGGCTATTTGTACGGAATATTCATTTTTAGAAAAATTGACACAACACATGAACTAGTCTGGTCACGCCACGTGGTCATGCGATTCACGCGTGATCATGGCCGTTAGATCTTGATCGAATGGTGAATCTTGAATAAACTAACTTAAATTACGAAAAATAATTAAATGTCACCAATTGTGACCAATCACGGCATAACTAATCCGAATTTAGTTACAGCACTACATGAATTTACATCCCTATTAATTTGTTTGTCTCTTCAAATATACACATTTGGATAGAAGCTATGTCAACAGAAGAACCCATAGTTCATAGGAAACCTTTTTAACACCTTGCTTCTCTCCAACATTAGGAGCTGAATAAAGCGTCCTGTCAGATCAGATCCATTAACACCTTATTGGAAACTGTATATTTCATCTGATTCAGACATTATAGATCCGATCCAACGGTTATTAATTAAACCAGATGTAGACTCAACAGTTTAAATCTGGCATGAACCATACAACAATTTGTATACTACAAAATAGGAACCCAACTCATTTCCTGGTAATTTGAGACTTTTTAAGACTCGGTAGCCAAGAGGGTTTAATGGTTTATTATCTTTATTCGGTGCACATTTGCTTCAAAAGTCGTGCTAATGCTTTTTAGGCTTTTGCAAAGGTTTATGTATGCTAGGGGAAGCTCATGCTAATTTTGGGTGTATATTTTGGTGCAATTATAGCTGTGGGGCCCACACTTTGGAGAATTGAGTTCCTAACTTTCATTATTTCGGTATCTTTTTCTCTTTCATGTTTTCATAAAAGTGTATTTTATCAAATATCTTACATCCAATTAGGGGTGTCAACGGTACGATAGGGGTCGGGTGGAGACATTTTCATACCGTACCCATTATGATAATGAAAAAAATATTTATTTTTATCCGTTTTTTCGAATACGGTACTGGTTGGGTAAACAAATAAAAAAATGTCATTGACATTACGATTTGTATTTTCGATAAAATATTTTTTAAAACAAGAAAAAAATTAAAAAATAATAATGAATACAACAATTTGTATTATGAAAATTTAATAAAATACAATAATTGTTATGAAAATTTAATAAAATGCAAAACTTTATTGTATCATGTATCATCTTCATACAAATATATATCTATATATATTATTTTATTTTTAAAAATTATCTTATACGAAAATGGATAAGATAACGTAAAAAAATCGTTACTCTTACCCGTACCCGATAAACTAACGAAAAAAAATCTTACCCTTACTCATATTTTTGGATACAATACGGGTCGGATAAACATATAAAAGGGTGCCATTAACACCCCTAATCTTACTGTTCCCTTTTTATATATTTTGAAAATGTACCCATATGAAAAAGTTTATTCCTTTAAAAGGAATACTTTCAAAAGCTAACTTTAGTTTGGGATTTGTTGGATTTGTATTAACAGACAAAACATAATGGCTGAATGGAAAACCTTTATTTTTTTTTTTTCAATTGTGCAAACTCCTCCGTACGGAATAAACTTTTTTTATAATGACTTTTCCACTTTTGAAGTTATGTTTATAGAAATAAATTTTAAATTTAAAAATAAAATCGTTATTATTCTGAAACTTTAATGCATAACTTCAAAATCAGTATTTTAGATGCGAGTTTTAGATTTGTTTCCGCGTTACATCAATACTTTTAAACCAATGTATATATATTTTTAATAGAGTTCAAATACCTCTATTATTTTTTTGTCTTCATCATACCTCTATTTTTTAATTTTTTAATAATAAAAATTCTAAAATTTATGTAGTGATAAATTAGTTAGATGTCATTTATGTTATTTTCTCTATATGTCGCTTTTTTATTTTGCCTTTATATGAGTCAATAAGTTAAAAATTCAATGATCGTAAATTATTCTTATCAGTGTCTTTTTGCAAACTCTTGATTTAATTAAAACAAAGTTGAAATGTCATAATCATTTATACATTCATAGATAAAATGCTGTTGATCATATCCAATAATTTTATTTTGACATATAAATTTTTAAAAGTTTGTTATTACAAAATTATAGAGAGTAATTAACAAGGTGCACATATTAATGATGTCTTTAATATTGTTGTAGAATTCATCCAGTGTCTTTTTCGGGAAATCTTGAATTAAGTTGAAGCAAAAAAAAAAAAAAATGAGATGTAATAACTTAGAAAATTTTGATTAATTTCATGTGGCTCATGCTCGTCATGCTAGTCGCGGTTTTGCAATTAATTCGAGCCCATCAAATTGATTATTTGAAGGCGACAATATTAGCAATGACAGGCTAAATCACAATCAAAATTGACAAACCTTCTAGTGGCAATAATTCATACCACCTAAGATAACAAAAATAAAATAAAATAGTATTTGATCTAGATTCTGATCAGACGGTCCGGATCTAAACAATGTGGACTCCTAGTGGCAATTGGAGATAGGGGTGTTCATTGGATCTGATTTAATTGGTTTTAAACGGTTCGGTTTTTCTGGTTAAATAGATCGGTTAATTTTTTGAAAACCGGTTGAATAATTCGGTTTGATTTGGTTTAGAAATTTTAAAACTAATTAGATCGAACTGACCAAATTTTTTATAACCAACCCCATCCAAACCAAATATTTAAAAAAATTCAAAAATCATGACTTAATGTATATTGGTTGGTTCGGTTTAAAACCGTTTAAACGAACCAAACAAAAAAAAGTTAAATCTGTTTTTAAATTTTTTCAAAAATTTAACAAAAAATGGTTTATTTTTATGATTAATATTTCATTTTAGTTCGACCGTCTATTCGGTTTGGTCTGATATTTGAAAACCAAATAAAACTGTAGTTTCTCAATTTTAATTCAGTTTGAACCGAATCTAACCAGTGAAAACTCATAGGTTGAAGATATCATTTCATTGTCTCTTAATCACAGGTCCATATCAAGTGCTATTAAAGTGTAGGTTGTAGTTGCACAATTTAAATATGTTTGGTCTAAATTGAATGATCTCGATCAAATGCTCTGTTTTATTGCCAAAAGATCTAACTTTTTAAATTATTTATACAATACAGACTGCCTCTTGGTATTGTTCGACAGCAGAGCTGCAATCATGGCATGATATATGGAAAGATAAAAACTCTGTACCCTGGTTTACTGTTTCTGATCAAAATCTCTGCAACCAACATCAATTTTTCTATTGAAAGTTGAAAATGACATTTTACTAACTTGCAGTGTGTCACTGAACCATGCATGATTTCCCGCAATACCTTCATGCAATTATAATAAAAGAGAAAATCCTCCACTTATATTTGTGCAATCCAATCTGAACAATTATAATAAAAGAGAAAATCCTTCGATTATATATATATATGTGAGGAGAGATCCAATTACATTCTTTTTTTGACACATCTTGACACCGTTTTTTTATAGGTGAATTTTGCAATTTCAAAATCCAAACAGTTCAACATGATCACCATATTAAAATGTGCTTGGAGATCAAATTATACATTTTTTGAATTTTTTTACTATTTATTAAGATGGTTACAAAATCATTGTTTTTCAATAGTATGAAAATAATGATTTTGTAACCATGTTAATAAATAGTAAAAAAATTCAAAAAAATGTAAAATTTGATCTCCAAGCACATTTTAATATATCCAACGGTTTGGATTGACTATTTGGACTTTGAAAATGGTAGGTGTCAAAGTGTGTCAAAAAAGGGTGTAATCGCTGTTTTCCAATGGTGCAGAATTTTAATAAAAACAATGATTTTCAAACCAGCTTAAGAAATAGTAAAAAAATTCCAAAAAATGTAAAATTTGGTCTCCAAACACATTTTAATATAGATTGAACATCTAACAGTTTGGATTTGTTGTTTAAACTTTGCAAATTGGAGAACCGAATCGTTTGTTCCATGGCTATGGAAAAAACGTTTTGAGCTTAGCCACACTCTCTCTCTCTCTCTCTCTCTATATATATATCTATTCAAGAGGAGGGTTCAAATATCTTCGTTATGCCTCTAATTTTTTATATTAAGAATTAAAAATTAAAAATTCGAATGTCAAAATAAAACTGTTAGATTTGATCTATATTATTTTTTCTATGTACATATTTTAATTTTAACTTTGTTTTAATCGGTTTAAAAAACTAATAAAAAATACATTAATATGAATAAATTATAAACGTTCAATTTATTGATTCATATAAATATAAAATTAAAAAAATAATATTTTTATGAAAACGTAGAGAAAATATTACAGATTACATCTAATGGTAATATTTTGAAATATAAATTTTAATTTTTTTATTGTTAACTAATAATGATAAAATTATTAAAAAATAAGGCATTTGAAGTTTTGAATTCTAGCATGTATTCTTTCATCGGAAATAAATCTACTGTTTTTTCAATGAAACAATAAAAACCTAGTATTTTGATCTCGTTCAAATTTTTCATGCGTGAATTTTTTTTTTTTTTTTGAAAGACCTGATAATAGCTACTAAGGTCTTTCAAAAAAAAAAAGAGAGATTCGCATGCAAACCTCGATGAATTTGAACGGTTAGAATCGGAATAACAGTTTCATGTTATTCCATTGGAATAACATTTATTGGAATAACAACAGATTTATTTCCTTTTTCATCTTAACTGGCGAATATAAATTTATCTATGTTTTTTTCTTTCTTTTGTTTTGTTTTGTTTTCGAGAACACTACTGTGACTTGGCATTGGCACAATTTTTTACGTATTCTCGAAGGAATAATTGTTCCCTGGTGACAAGTTGACAACCACCGCAACAAAATACAAAGAATAACGAATCAATTCCCTCTGGCCCCTTCCAACTATTAAATATTCACCAAAATAACCTACCTCATCAAAACCCATACAACTATTTCATATTCGTTTAATCGTTATACAGTTGCAAAATTCCAAATTCACCCACTCCATTCTCATTTCAAATACATAGATTGAGAGATAAAAGAGAGAGAATCCCTCTCAGCTGCTCTGCTCTGCTCTGCGAACCAGAACCTGTAACCTGTATCACGCTACAGTGAAAAGGCACGGGCTTTACACTATCTTCTTGGCTTTGGTGCGTGAAAAGAGAAACCAGAGAGAGGAGAAAGACAAGTTGAAAAGATTACAATCTTTTACTAAACCCCCTCTCATTTTCTTCTCTTGAATCAAGAAGAGAGATGCCATTCTTTTCTTCATGGTGAAGCCACCTTTTGGGAAATTGGAAAGAAAGAGCGAGATAATAAAAGAGGTACCAAAGAAAAAGCTGAAAGGAGACTAAAAGCTGATTCCTTTCACAGAGAGAGAGAGAGAGAGAGAGAGAGAGACCTGCTAGTGGTGAACTGAGCAGTACCTTTTCATAGCGCCTTCGTCTCTTAAAAGTTACCATCTTTTACTTTTTGATAGGGGTTTCTAGTTTTGTTTCAAATTTGGGGTTTTTAAGAGTTGGTGCTTTTTGAAGCAAAAATCGTTTGTGGGTTTTGAGAGAAAAGGTGAAGTGAAGTAAAAATGGCGGGAGGATCTGCGCCGCCACCAAAGCAAGACGAGTTGCAACCGCATCCAGTGAAGGATCAGTTGCCTAATGTCTCCTATTGCATAACTAGCCCTCCTCCTTGGCGTAAGTTTGCACCTCTGTTTTTGTTTATTATGCTCTGTTCTTGCTCCTGTTCAGTTATTATTAACTTACCTACCAAAGTATTGGGTTTCCTTTGTAGAGTATTCTTATATTTTGTCATGTACAGTTTTTAGTGATGATTATTGCACAGTTCAAAAAACCATGTAGTACAAATCTTTTGCCAAGCTCTGATATGTCACCATCAAATGGATCCATTGCAAGTTCAAATCTTTTGCAATATAAATTTAGATAAGGCTTTTTTTTATATTGATTTCATGCAATCATTAATTTGTATCATTTTAGCTGATTATGTTAATTCGTTTAAATTTATTTTTTCGTGCAGCCGAGGCAATTCTTCTCGGTTTCCAGCATTTTCTAGTAATGCTCGGCACCACCGTAATAATTCCCACAGCTCTTGTACCTCAAATGGGAGGAGACAATGTAATTCTCCAATTTCATCCTATATATATACATATATTATCTTTCCTGGTACCAATTTATTACCAAAATGTTTACCTCCCTTATTAAATTTAGGATGACAAAGCGAAAGTTGTTCAGACGATTCTGTTCGTATCTGGCATAAACACTCTGTGCCAAACTTTCTTCGGGACCCGCTTACCAGTCGTCATTGGTAGTTCATATACATTTGTGGCCCCCACCATCTCTATTATATTGGCCAGCCGTTACAACAATGAACCGGATCCTCATGAGGTAATCGGCCTTTTTCATTTTCATGAAATTTATGTGTGTTAGATTTTCTTGTGGTACAAATTCTTGAAATTTATATTCTGGTTTTTTTGTAGAAATTCTTACGGATTATGCGAGGTACTCAAGGTGCCCTACTTGTTGCCTCTACACTTCAAATTGTTCTTGGTTTCAGTGGTCTTTGGCGTAATGTGCTCAGGTTGGTACCATGCACATTTCTTCTTATTCATTTTTGTATATATACTAAAATTTATGGACAAAACAGAACATCTCTGCTTCATATATAACTTTAATTCTTTTTTTTTAATCTTAAATTCAGATATTTAAGCCCGCTATCAGCAGTTCCTCTGGTTGCGCTATCTGGATTCGGCCTCTACGAACTAGGCTTCCCAGGGGTAAAACTGTCTTACTCTCTTCATCTAAAGTTCAGTTCTTTTTTTTTTTTATTTATGAGCATGCATGTGTAATTCTTGATGTACAATTGAGCAACAATGTAGGTTGCTAAGTGCGTCGAAATTGGACTTCCCGAGATTATTCTTTTACTAGTATTTTGTCAGGTACATTTTGAAATTCTTATATTGATCCAAACAATTACATCTTATATTCTTCTCTTTATACTCCTTGGTTATATTGTTTGTTTTCTATGATGTGTGTATAACTTGACGATTATGAAGCAATAATCCCCTCCCCTCTCCTCCTTGTCAGTATGTACCGCATGTTATAAGCACAGACAAACCCATCTTTGACCGGTTTGCGGTGATATTCACCGTCTCAATTGTGTGGCTTTACGCATACCTGCTCACTGTTGGTGGGGCCTACAAACATGCAAGGCTTAAGACTCAGTTACACTGCCGTACTGACAGCTCAGGCCTAGTTGGCGGTTCTCCATGGTACAAGTTTTTTACACAATGCTTTGCTTTGTTTATACATTCTTAGTTAGACTTGGTCTACTTTATTTTGGATAAATAATTCATATTATGAAATCACAGGATACGGGTTCCTTACCCCTTTCAGTGGGGTGCTCCGACATTTGATGCCGGTGAAGCATTTGCAATGATGGCCGCTTCATTTGTTGTTCTTGTTGAGGTTTTTTTTTTGTAATGATTTTCTAATTTTTTTCATTTTGGGATATGATCCAGTTCTTTATTCCGGTTTCATTCTTTTTTTTTTTCTTTTTTTGATAGTCTACTGGTACATATATTGCTGCTTCAAGGTGCGCAAGTGCTACTATGATACCAGCATCAGTTCTTAGCCGTGGCATTGGTTGGCAAGTACGATTACATTATTTTTATATAATTCTTACTTAACTAGTTATTCTATGCTGTTCTTGATTCTTTGTAATTGTACTTTTACATTGCATATAGGGAATTGCTCTGCTCTTTAATGGGTTTTGGGGAACCTTAGTTGGATCCACCATTTCCGTGTAAGCCTCTTATTTTTTAAAACCATGCATGATATTTCAAACGTTGAATTGAAGAAATTGCTTTAGATGCTCAACTATTTTTGAACTGATATGTGTTTTGTACAGTGAAAATTCTGGGTTATTGGCACTGACACGTGTCGGAAGTAGACGTGTTGTGCAAATTTCGGCAGGGTTCATGATATTCTTCTCTGTTCTCGGTACATAAAACCTCCCAAAGTCTGAGTTATATTAGTTTACACAAATGTATACTGAATTGTTATACCGAATGAAATTCTTTGTTAGCAGTAGTGTTAACTTATCCTTTTCTTGTTCATAAAAAATAGGGAAATTTGGAGCAGTCTTCGCATCAATTCCACTACCGATATTCGCGGCTCTTTATTGCATCTTCTTTGCATACGTTGGTATGTTGCAATATAAATCGTGAAATAATTTATTAAGGTTGATTTATTATTTGCATAAATGCCGTATTTTTTGATTTACTGTTAGTAACATACATTGTCACTAAACAGGTTCTGTGGGGCTCACTTTTCTACAGTTTTGCAACTTGAACAGTTTCCGAACAAAGTTCATTCTCGGTTTCTCTTTTTTTATGGGATTATCGGTACCACAATATTTTAACGAGTATACTTCCGTGGCCGGATACGGGCCCGTTCATACAGGAGCTAGATGGGTACGTATTAAAACTTCAATGATGCACCAGTGTGCCTTCAATTAGGTTTCTGATATCTCTCTCTTTTTTTAATATTTTTGACAGTTCAATGATATTATCAATGTACCTTTCTCGTCGAAACCATTTGTGGCTGGCTTGGTTGCGTATTTTCTGGATACAACCCTTAACAAAGGCGATAATGCTACAAGGAAAGATAGGGGATACCACTGGTGGGACAAATTTAGATCTTTCAGGACCGATCCGAGAAGTGAAGAGTTCTACTCGCTACCGTTTAATCTCAATAAATTCTTTCCATCTGTTTAAAATTGAACTGTGTGAGTTTTAATTTTGGTTACTGAAATCAGTGAGATTTTATATTCTAATTTAGCTGGAAAATGCTTTTGTACATGTGTTAGTAGATACAATGCTCTAATCAAATTACTACTTTGTTGAAAGAGATCATCAGAAACCTTTTGTTTTGATGTTTTATCCCATCTGGGGATGCAAAGCAACAAAATAATATAATTGCAAGTTTATTGTTGAGATACGAAGTACTTCCAGATGCACATAATGTGAATTGTTCATAGACCCTGAAAAACATTGACCTACATTTTATGAATAATACCTGGAAAATGTGTTAGTGATTGATAAAAAGATTCGAAAATGAGCATATATAGAAAGCCCAGCCTGTTTTAAGATAAGCTAAAGAAGCCCATAATTTTAAAACATCATAGCAAATGAATCTAATGCTAAAATGGGATGACAGATCCAGACCGTCTAATCCATATTCTCTGAGGTAACAGAATATTTCCGTTTAGATCTAGACCGCTTGATCAGAATTCGGACCAATTTGATCCGAGGTGGAATGCACAAGGACCCTTTAATATTCGTGTGGGTTCTGATCGGATGGTCCGGATCGAAATAGAAATATTGTGTTACCTCAGGTGGTATGAATTCAAGCAAATGTACAACAAAAAGAAAAATTATAGCAAATTCGGACCGTCCGATCCATATCCTCTTAGGTAACAAAGTATTTCCTGTTTAGATTCAAACCGTCCGATTAGAATTAGGACCAATCCGGTTTGAGGTGGAATGCACGTCCCTTTAATATTTGTGCGGATTCTGATCGGACGGTTTGGATCTAAATAGAAATATTGTGTTACCTCAGGTGATATGAATTCTAGCAAATGCACACCAAAAAGAAAAATGATAGCAAATGGATCTTGATTCCTTTTGCTTCAAATCATGGAGCCTTGACAGTACAATTTTGCTAATTGTAATCAAGCACTAAATATATCTTATAACACGCCAAACTTCTGCCCAAACAAATCGTTTAATGGATAATCAACAATGCCATTCCCTTCATTCCACCTAAATCCCAATGATGGAACTTACCAGGAGTTCAGAACTGGATTTTTATGGCAAATTAATTAGCTATCCAAGTGTCAAATCGAACTCAACTCAGGTCTGTTTAACTCCTCTCCCTCCTTTATTGGATTGACCAAGTCAAATTCAGAGGCAACGGCTTAATTCTCTCAAATTATAACCCGCCAATGCTAACAGAACTCTGGGCTGCTTAGGATAGGCCATCTAATCAAGCTTTTCAAAACATAGCAACCCTTCTTCAATTTCTCCTTCAATGTTGTCCACCAACTGTTTGATGATATGTCACATAGAGGCCCCGTCCTATGGACTTCGCGAGGGCCTTCGACACAGTCGACTGGTGCTTCCTTGTCAACCTCCTAATATTAAGAGGCTTCCCATGGAAATTGAAAGCGCCCTTAAAGGTAAAACTCTTCCTTTGGATAGCCTTGCAGAATAAAATACTCACAACAAATATTAACTGCTAGAGGGTGCAACATTACACCGGGCTGCCATCTCTGTGGAGATAACATGATAGAGTCAAGGGACCACATCATGTACCGCTGTACCTATTCAGCATTCCAGTCAATACTGGTAACCAGGAAACAATGCTGACCCTATGGTGGAACCACAGAATTAGACCGACATTGCAGCCACGACAACTTTGGGTTATCGCCTGGGCAGCTGGATGTTGGGCCCTGTGGACAAGCGAAATAGAAGGCTCTTTTCCCAGGAGAGGAAACGTGCAGCGGCACTGGCGCAGAGATTCAGAGTTGGTACCAGAACATATAGCAGATTCGGGTTTAATATATGTTGAATCGCAGAGGAAAGTATTAGTTAAATATTAGTTAGGTTTAGACTGCCATGTGATTCATAAGAGTGTACAGTTTAACTAGGCTGTAAATACATTTTATTTTTTTGATGAAAATGGGAAATTACAGTATGGATTCCTTGATTTTGCAGGGGTGTAATGGAAGTTTTCTGTTGTGAGAAATGATGATCTCAATACTACACTTTTCAAGGAAAAAGAAAAAAAATAATGTATCCGGGTGAAGATATAATTCAGTCATCAAATACTCAGCATCAGTTTCTGGACAAACTGCATAAGCAAGGTACAGTTTTATCTGTTGCAAAATCTCAACTTCTTTGTTTTCTTCGGGAACAAAATTAAATTTTCTTCATTTTTACAATTTATCTCTATTTATACGTATAAAGTACATATGCATTTGACTAAAATTTCATCTCATTTACTAGAGATCCAGCAAAATATGTTTGAAATTTCATCTCATTTGACTAAAATTCTCATTTACTAGACATATTAGAAATTCCATTATTACAACAAGTACATTAATTTTACAGGGGTAAATGGAAACACAAATTATGAAGTTCAGATCAAGATTACATTATTGAATCAAAATGATGAAACATCTACACTTTTCTCCCATTACAAAACATTTTATATGAAAAGGGTACACGAAACTAAATGTGTCACGCCATATGTTTACCAACAAATTTACCAGTCCCAAAGAAGGCTCATTATTAGGGGAACCACAGCTGTGAACACAATAGGCAACCACAAAGCTTCGCAATACATTATAAAGGAGAGTGCATATCGGAACCATGCTGCAGGTAGATTATGCCTAAGTGTAGCCTCCGGTAGTTTATTTCGAAACAGTTGCTTCAAACCTTGCCTTCGAGATATTACACGAGTAGTGAATCCATAATCTCGACCAAATCCATCATATTGAAATATGACAGCACCAACAACAATAAGAATTCCTAGCAACTTGTTGATGGGAGATAGGACCACAAAAATTGCAAGTGCAAATGATAAAACAGTGCACCTGGATGCCAGAATAATAAACCATAGAGCTACGGACACAAACTTCTTCTTCAAATGAGGCTTTGATGAAGTTACTCCGCGGAATAGGAGTATCATTGTGCTATGAAAGGCCAACATAAAGGCCATGGCATCTGAGACAAGAAATGCACTAAAAGCATATTTGTGTGCTAGAGTAGGTGACCCAGATTTGGAGTGATCGTCAGCTCGATAACCTCCTGGCAAGGCAAATGCAGCAGCGAATGTTGCAGTAGCAATGAGTACAGAGCCTAAACCAATGGTTTGGATTGCATTTGTGAGTTTTTTATTCTCCTTTTCTGCATCTTCTTTTGTAGTATAATTGTCAGTGAACTGGTCCCACCGCCTTGCGCCATAATAAGCTCCTAACATTTCTGTGGACCTCTCTATCCAGAAGTTCACTTTCTGAAATTGATTAATAATGTTAATGAAATGTAAGAAATAATTTGGCAATCAAAACTCGGCGACTTTGTTTTCAAACAGCAATGTAAAAGGTGTAGAAAGAAAGTAATAATCATAAACAAAAGGACTTACAAATATTGCTGGAAAAATCATTTTCCAGTAATTTAATTATGGACAGGAAAATTAATTAGGAGCATTTATAGTAATTAGATGTACGTTATTCACCTGGAAAGTTGGAGAAATTGCATTGTCATTGAAAGTAGCAATTGCTGAGAGATCCCGGAGAGTTGAGCCCTTCTTGTTGAATATATTTATGGACACTTCCTTGTCTTGCATTAGCTGTTTAACAACATGTTCATTCCCAGAATCAATTGCTAAATGGAGTGGAGTATTTCCATCATTGTCTCTAGCATTCTTCATGCTGTTATGCTTTGAAATTGTGCAACAAATAAACCAAACTACAGGACGCTGCCCCTCTTGGGCTGCGACATGAAGAAAGTTTCTTCCTTTAGCATCTAGAAGCTCATCAGAATCTGGGCAATGATCCATGATTGCACTAATTACCCCAACATGGCCCATTTTTGCAGCAACATGCACGGAATAAGATCCGCAGGAGTCGTAGATGTATGCAAGTGAATGATCACGGTTCAATAAAACTTGGGCGATTTTATCGTAACCGTATGAAGCAGCAAAGTGAAGGGGAGTACTCCCACTGTTATCTGGCATTTTTGCCAGTAACGGCTTCCATGTTAATAGCTTTTCAGTCATTTCTAGAGGTAAAAAATTTAAAAGGATTAGTGCATTATTATATATTCAGTTATTCAGTTGTGTTTATGGTAATCACTAATCATATCTAAGCTTGGTTCCATTTTCTGGTCATTCTGATAGATTTCATTACTAATTCTTGCATAAATAATTTAATACATTTCAAGTGCAGCATTATTTTTGGGTTCCATCAGATATGAACTTCACAAAAGAAATTAATTTGTTAATTTACCTTTGCTCCTCAAAACTGCAGCATGAAGTGCGGTTTGCCCATCAGGTCCAGCATAACTAGCTTTAGAGACTTCTATGCCAATCAATTGTGTCATTTCATGCACCACATCGAGATAACCCGATGTGGTTGCCAAGTAAAATGGCGATATCCCTTGGTGGTCTATTACACTTGCCAACCCCAGATCAGCAGTAATTAATAAAGATGCCACAGCTGCATGGTTGTGCCGGGCTGCCTCGTGTAAAGCAGTCTCCCCATCCTTGTTCCGAGCCCTTAGTACTTCCTTCATTGTGTCTTCACCCATTTTGGATGCGGAGTCGATAAAGAATGAAATCATTTCCCGTTTTCCATTCTTTGCAGCACAGTGCAAAGGAGTTTCAAGCACCTTGTTACGAGCCATTAAAAGAGATTTCTCCCTATGCCAGATTTTTTTTGCGAGATCCAAGAAGTTGGAACTTGCTGCTAGGTGTAGAAGTGAGTTACCGGTGTATGTTACTCCTAGAAGAAAGTCTGGCTCTTCTCGTGCAATGCACTGTTTATCTGTATTAATGGTAACCTCACTTTGGTTCTCTTCAAGTCCCAAAAGGCGTGCAAAATGAGATTCGTCACCTTGTCGTGCTGCAATTAGGAGCTCGGTATCCATTAATATCCTTTGATGGCTCTCTATCATCTTTGGTTAAATTCTATGGGAAAAATGTTGCAAGATCTAAAATGGAAATTTAACAAAGTTGATAGAAGTACTTGTAAGAATTCTATTCATCTATGTCAAGGGTGTGTTTATGGAGTGAGGATCCTCTAATTAAGGTGACTCAAAGTATATATCTTGGATTAATTGATTTGTACTCAAAGAACAACTTGTAGTAATAACACCTAGGAACGTTTTGGTGCTGCTTTTGTTACTTTCTTTATGTATTTTACAAAATTTCGTAACAAACCATTAAATACTCTTGTAACTTCTGAATGAAAGATTCTTAGCTCTGTTATCTGGGCAGCAGGTGCCTAGGGCCTTTGGAGGGAGCGTAATAAGAGGCTATTCTCAGACAAACACAAACCGGTGCACCGTCTCATAAATAACACGACACTTGAGATTGATAGATGGAGGACATGCACTCAAGTGGGGCCGAATGCGGGTTGGGGTTAGGAAAATCATAATTTGAGTTAGGGAGTTAGTTTCTTAGTTTTAAATTTACAATTCACATTTATGTTAATATTACTTTCTTATCAATATATCTGTTGTCGGCTATCGCCGCCAACCACAAAAAAGAAAGAAAGATTCTTAGCTCAAAACCAAAGAAATGAAATCTTTCTTATGTATTAACTAGCAAAAAGCCTCGCATTGCTTTGTCTAGAATAATTGAGATAACTTGTATGTGTTGCCATGATATTCCAGAGTTCTTTAAAAAAAAAAAAAACAAGTGAGAATTACTGCAATGCCGCCTGCAGGGGGGCAAAATGTAAAAATTCAACAGTTTCCTCCATACTCTCATAAATTATTTCTTGTAGTGTTCATATTAGTTTGCTTTTTAGTTTTTAAAAATAAGCCAGGTGCAGTGTACATCTTAATCTTTAAGCAAAAATTAAAATTGTAATGTGTTATTAATTAGTTAGATTATGACATGTATTAATTTGGATACATTTTAAAGTAATTTAGTCTTGTATCAAACAATTTACATTATTTTGCAGGGTAACTAAAAGCACCCTTGAATTTGAGGCCTATTTTAAGCAACACTAAAACAATTACAGATTATAAGCCCATGAGTTTGAGGCAATTACATAGTTTCGCTATGTTTCTGGTGGGCTATTGGGCTGACAAAATATATTACCGTTTTCTCAGAGGTGGTAAGGAAAAATGTAACATGACTAATATGCTTAGTGACTTGATCTCGACATGGTACGTAATCAGAAGTTATTTTCATGTGTCGTTATGACATAACGTAACTAAAATAGAAGAAGACAGTGGTCACTGATGTGATTAAACATGACTAATACATTTAATTTTTTGGCAGATTTTATATTAGTTCATAGAAGAAAAATAAAAAGATGCTAGAAAATATTGTAAAATAAATTAAAATAAGAAAAATAATGTTGACGAAATTAGTCACGTGACGTGATATAACTAGTTTGCGTGATGTGTTATTTTTGATTGAAAAGATACACGTCACGTGATACATGAATCACGTCACGCAACCAACACACATTATGTACATAACGTGCTGTAACGGAATCGATAACAACATGACTAATTACTTTACTGTTTAGTGGTTAAAAATAAAAATTAAAAAAATCTATGGTGGGGATGAAAGCACATATTGTGGCGCCGCAAAACGACCCATCAAGTCTGAAAAATAGGTTTGAACTTTGAACCAAGTCATGACTGATCTCTTTTTCCTTTCATTTGTTTAGCTTTTCTTGTTTCATTTTATCACTTTGTGCCTTGTATTTCGGCGCACATGACTTGCTGGGCCAATAGTTACTTAAAATATATTTTTTTGGCATTGTTCTTTGGACCATTTTGACCCAATAGTTGGTTAAAATATTTTTTTGGCATTGTTCTTGGGACCATTTTGACCATTCATGATTCAACAAGATGTTAATTAAAAATATATATATTATTAAAGCCAGGGGAATTTAACTTTAACAAAAGGTGTTCATGAGTTAAACCCAAAGAAATATTAAATCAACTTCATAGAAAGTTGATCTCCATCCATCCACTTTGGATTTATTGTGTATAAAATTAAAAGATTGAAAAATTAATAAAACAAATAAAACAAATATTTTTTTTATTTGTCTCTTGTTCTTGTAAGAAAGGGAAACTTCATCACTTGTATTTTTCTCCTATCATTGGATGATATAATTAATAAGCAGGAATGCAGGATATTACCCTTCAAATTCATGTAATATTAGAATGTTACAAGTTTTACTATTTCCTGTTGCTCTGAAAATGAGACTTGATCAACAATTATTGCCCATTAGGAATTCACCTCACGCTTAGTTGCAAGGATAAGATTATTTACTGTAGCAATGATTATATATAGTTTCATTAAAGATGAACTCTACATAGATATAGATTAGAATAATTAACATCAAGAAAAAAAAAAAGTAGTTTAGGTAACACACAACACAAGCTTGTATCACATCACAAGTTTGCTTTAAACTTTGAAGAGATGTGCACGTGGGTAGGAAAGGCTAGTAGCATGGGAAATAGAGAAAAAGAAGGGTCAAGTATAGATTTATAGTAGGGAAATGGCCTTAACTTTCAAGCTTGAAATGATGGTACATGTAATGAAAGTATGAAACCATCATGAAACTCATGAGAGTTCAAAAGCTAAAATGGGGTTTGAATTGAATTGGCCTTTCTAGCAATCATGTTGGTCTTAGATAAAGATGTAGACGTAACTCGTAAGGTGGGGGACGCATGACGCCTCACCAATCAACCTTTGGCCTTTGGTTTTATTCCTTAAAACCATCATTCTTCCATTTTGCTGGTCAAAAGGATAGATAAAGTAAATCCAAATGGAAATATAAAGGAGAGTTTTTTGTTTTTGTTTGAAAAGATAGAATTTTAAGCATATCCTATTAAAACTTTAAAACCACCTACTTTTTTTTAAAAAATTTGGTTAAAATGACTTTTTGCATTCAGGCTCCAATCATGTTTTAAATATTTATCTCATTTTTTTTTAATTTATAAAGTTGATTCCAACAACTCAACTTGATTTTCATATTAAAATGTCTTTGGAGACCAATTTTTATATATATTTTTGAATTGTTTTACTGTTCTTTCAGATAAGTACAAAATCATTACTTTTCAGAGATTCTGGACCATTTAAATACAGTAATTTACCTATTAAAAAAAGTAAGAAATTAAAAATATATATATATATTTTGTTCTCAAAAAAGAGTCTGGCTAATATGCTTTTGTAAGCCCTTCGGTCAAAATGCTTTTGTAAGCCCTTCGACCAAAATGCTTGCAGGTCAAATTTCAAAATTTAATATTCAAAACGTTGAATTAAGTAGCTCAGTAAATTGGTTATATATTAAGCTTGTAGAATACCATTTTTTACTAATTTTAGAAACTTTTTTTACTATTTCTTATGATTTTTGAAATATGGTCTTTTTTGGCATACTCAAGTGCGTCAATATTCGCACAAAATCTTCATTTTTTGATTGCCTGATTTGATAATAAATGAATTTGAAATTAAAAAAAAAATTATATAAAACGGTTTGGATTTTTCGTTTGAAACTGATCATATAGATTTTAAATTAGAAGTATATGAGTTGAAATGCTATTAAAAACATATTTATATTAAACAATTTAGATCAATTATTTGAACTTTGAAAACAAAAATAAGAATACGAAACATAATTAGAACACAAAACAAATAAACAATAAGACATTTTAAACTACTCGCTTTATAAAGGGTTAGAGTGAGGCTATGGTGCTATGCATAGCACGGATGGCTAGTGTACTACGGCTCAATATGGTACTTTTTAAAATTCTAACGGTCGATCCGACCGTTCAATGTGATAACCATATGAATATGTACTTGCAAACTAAATTTTATATTTTTTTGAATTTTTTTACTATTTTTTCAGATAGGTAGAATTTTGATGGTCCAGAATTTTCAAAAAACACTGATTTTTCTACATATCTAAAAAAATAGTAAAAAAATTCGAAAAAATATAAAATTTAGTTTGCAAGTACATATTCATATGAATATCACATTGAACGGTCGGATCGACCGTTAGGATTTTAAAAGGTACCATATTGAGCCGTAATATACTAGCCATTGGTGCTATGCATAGCACCTAGCCTCACTCAAAGGGTTATATCCTCACTCTTACATTGTTGTTATCTTGTTCGATGCGTGAATAGCATTGTAGAATGATGTCTAAGAGCATCTACATCCCATCAACTCAAATAAGTTTCTAAATAATTGTTAATCACTTTTTAGAAATTAAGGTCTCTAAAGTTTTTAACTCTCACATTTCTGAAATTAATTTTAGAGTTTTTATTAAGCCACATCAGTAATAATTAAAAAAGAGAAATAATTTGAGCTAATCATTTAACCAGTGTAAAATTTATAAACAATTTCTTAATAATAAACTTTCCTGCATAATTTCTAAATAAGAAACTCTTCCACATCCTTAAAACTGAATTAGAAACTGTCACATCAGATTAGAAACTCTCATAATATTAGAGATGTAAATGCTCTAAGGATACGTGATTTTATTTATTTATTTTTGAAAAAACAAAGAACTCTCCTTTATTTATATGTACATTTGGTTTTATTCCTTCAAAACCAGCATTCTTCTATTTTGCAATTGTTTTCAACACAATTGTTTTCAACACAATTGTTTTCAACATCATTTTATTCCTTCAAAACCAGCATTCTTCTATTTTGCAATTGTTTTATATTAATTTTGCCCTTTGTAACAAAGAACTCTCCTTTATTTTTATTTTTTTATTTATATGTACAAAGAACTCTCCTTTATTTATTTATTTGTAATATTTACCTAATTATAAGTGTGAACAACATAATTGTTTTCGTAATATATATTAAATTATGTGGCATATATCTATTATTCGAGAGCAAAGTTAGGGTGTGATGTGTTCACCAAGAGAATTTGGTGAGCACAACTCCAAAAGTCTATCGGATTGACTTCAAACAACAAATTTAAACTGTTGAAATCCATCTACTTTATGAGTGATGCATATAGATGTAAACTTTTTAAAGTTTCGAATTCATTTCGTACCAGTTTAAGCGGTCAAAAAAATAAATACATAAAACAAATTATAAAATAACTTGTAAAATATTCATTTTTTACCGCTTGACCTTATACTAAATGAATTCGAAACTTTCAAAAAAAAAAAATCATGTACATGCATCACTCATGAAGTAGATGAATTTTAACAGTTTGGATTCGTTGTTTGAAGCCGATCAATTAGACTTTTGGAGTTGTGCTCATCAAACCCTCTTGGTGAGCACATCATACCCTAAATTTGCTCATTATTCAGATATAGATAATAAAACTAAAAACCATATTTGTATCCGTACCAGTACAAATATATGATCGAAAATATGTATTTAATTTTCAAATACAGATCATATATTATCACTATCCGTATCCACACGGATATGATTATATATATTAAACTCTATGATATGCATCTACTATTCAGATACAAATAATTAAAATTATAAAAACTATATCCATATCAAATTTTCGAATTCGAATTGAATGCGGATCAGATATTATCGGGTCGGTTTTCACCCCTGCAGTCGCAATTTTCGCACAATGCCATGATTTATAAGCGATGTAAAAAATTGAAACAAATTGAATTTGAAATCTGAAATTTGAAATGATCATTGACCCAAACACAAACGTGGGGACCACCACACAGAAAAAGACCATGGTCATTGTCAGATCCAGCAATTACATATCACTTGTCAAGTTGCCATCCATTGTACCCACTAAAAATCCCTTTAAATAATTAAAAAAAAATCAAAATGTCTTCACCATCTGACATACCTAAACTTTCATTTTTATAATTAATTTTCTAATAAGAATTGTGTTTCTTTTCCTTCGTTCCATCACTGTTGGTCGGACAATGAAGCATTTTGCCTCCGTCACCAAATCACACTCAAAAGAAATCAAGCGACAAAGACTACTTAAATCCCAATCAATGTCGTCTAATCAGACAAAATTTTGAGTTGTATATGCTTTCATATTGCTCCTTTTTTGCTTTCATATATACATATAGTTGCCCCGTGTTTCATATGTGTAATGAAGAGTCGTCAAAAAATTTAATAAAAAATAGGCTATTGGGGATTAATTTATTTCTTCCAGTCAAAAATTCAAAAAGGAACCGGATCGAAATATTATTTCGGTTCAGAATAAAAAAAATAACTGACCGAAATAGCATTTTGGTTCTTATGATTTTTGTAAAAAAAAAATAATCATATTGGTTTCGTAAATTTTTTTTTAATTATGGTTTATAAAAAAAATTCAAAATTGAATACTACACTGTCCAAAAAGAAGACTAGACTGCATAAAGTTGAATTCTGAGAAAAGCAAAAGCCTATATACATATGGGTTTAGGCTTAATTTTCATACAAAATATTTGATTTTTAAAATTCAAAGGTAGATAACTACCTACCCTGCTCCAATGTGACTTGGCCATGTTTAAAATTTGAAATGTAATTGTATATTTTTAGGAAAACTTTTTACTTGAGGAAAAAATTTAGGCATCTCAAATTTTATTATTAGCCGAAACCATTTAATCGATTATAACATGAGTTATCTACGTGTTCACATATTAAAATTAAATTAAAGGAATTGTTGTTGACAAAAATATTGTTTATTGGCTTAGGTTGTGATGGATTCAGATTCAGTGCCGTAACCTACCGTGTAGAATGAGAGTTGCGTTGTCAAAGTAAATCTAGCACATATCTCAAAGCAGATCTCCTATGATCTAAATCAATGTTGTAAATAACAGTGTGTGCTTGTTAGACGTACCAGATAGTCACCCGGTTTTGATGAAGGAAAAATGACTAAGGTTAAATATTCATAAATTGTGAGGATAATTATTGTTAGTCAATATCATATTTACCAACAATTATTATATAGTTTAAATTCTCCAAATTAAAACTTAGGGACTTCACCTCTATTTTACCTTCAACAAATTTTCTAATCTAAAGTATTGATTTAGAGCAATTCTATGTCTTCTAAGCAGGGACAAAAGTTCATTAAAGCTATATATCTTCAAGTTGTTTATTTAAAATAAATATTTTGGCCAAGTACATCAACTGATCATAGACAATTATTGGAAAAATTATATTTAGCAGACAAACCTTTTAAACTAACACACAGTATCCTTTTTAATTAATGTTCTTGGATTATTATCAAAAGTAAAGTTAATAAATTCCATGAACAGACAAGGGATAATTTCTTTCTTTGGAATTTATTGGCTACAGGAAGACAAAAGAGTGTTAGTGTGTTACTAGAAGCAAAAAGGGGTGCTTCAAGGCCCCCAACAAGATGCTTTTATGTCTAAAGCATCTCCAACAAATAAACAGTAACCAATTAATTAATTAATTTTATATCTTCATATCATAATCCCACATTATGACACGTATGTGGAAAAGGGTTTATTACTGTTAAGTTGTCAAGAATCTCTCTGGTACAATGTATGCGCAATGAAATTAGAATAAAAATTAATTTTGAAAGCACTCATGCAATTAATTTCGATTGCTTTTAGTTTTAATAATTTATAAATTATTTTATGAGATGGATGCATGGATATGAAATTATAAATTAATATTTTTTTACCAACATAACATTTTGAAAGCAATTTCGTTAAAAAATTATTTTTATTTAGTTTTCAAAATTTCAAATAAATTAAAACATATATTTTGAAATTGGAATGAAATTACCAATGCATATATATGCTCTATAGGAAAATAGGAAATATGAGATTAATATCAAGAAGTCGCAAAACTAATGCAATATTTTGTTCTTCCTATGAATTGAAACTTTACAAATATGTGTAATATATTTCTCAATAAATTAGAATACTTGTAGGCTAAATAAAAGTCACAATAAATCGAAATAAACTTCATAAAACACAATTTTCTTAATTTTGAAGGATAAAAAATAACAAACCATGTAGAATCTAAAGAATGAGAGATTTCTGTTGGTAGGATGAAAGATGGGAGTTCGGATCCAGTAAGGTACGCATTTGACGAAATTAGATCTGAATGCCCATTTTAATCTGGCACGAATCTTAAGAACTCCCGCAAATTTTAGGTAAATACGACTAAACCACGCGATGCAATACTGTAAAAGGGGATTCAGATGAGTTGAAACCCGAGATCCATGAACAGTAACTCTGAAATTTCTGAAATCTGAGATCCAACCGTCCAACTTTTTCTGTGCATGCATCTCGAAACAGCTAATTTTTCTGTATATGCATCTCGAAACAATTCAATGACTAGATTCGAGATTTCAGGAACTTCAGAGTTACCGTTGATAATCTCGGATTTCAGCAGATTTAGATCCGTGTAAAAAGATATTCAATTGAAAGAGGGCGGTGCTATTTTCAGGTCTCAAAACACTATATTCAGTGCTGAGGAATCTTAATACCAATTTTATCCTCAATAATTATCTTCTATCTTTGCTTCGTATTATCAATAAAGGAAAGTTAATTAATTTGTAATGATGCATTAAAAGAAATAACATGAACAGTACATGGTTCTTATCAAATATATCATTTCTTTCCATATTCACATAAATCGTAGCTTATTTTCATTATTGATTTAGTTCAACTTAATTAGGTTTCAATTAGTTAACATGATGCATTACAATTTGTTTGTTATAAGTTTCTGACTTATACGTATTAACACCATATAAATGTAAGCAATAGAAGATAAAGTTTGTCCATACCAGTTTATTTATTTTCAAAATTTTCATAAACAAATAGGCCTAAATTTACAGCTATTTCTTTCACCTTATTAAATAATTTTCCTTGTAAAGAATAATTAAGTTTAGAACATAGAAAATTTCAGAAAATCATTAATTAGGAGCAAAAGTGGTATAACAGTACAAAAAATTCATTATGCCCTCAATATTTGAAAGTGAGCCCTCAAAATAGCGCTATCCTTGAAAGATGATGCAAACCGTCTCAAAAATTATATATTATTATACATTTCACATGGAGAAGTTCCATGTTCGAAATCTTAATTAAGAAATGCCTCATCTCTTCTAAACTTTAAACTTTAATCAATACATATAATTGAGCTCTAATTTGTTTGGTTTCTATTAGAGCCTAATGTGTCCGAATATATAATTTGTAAAAAAATGTCCCGGCCGATAAGTCGTTAGCGGTGATCAAACTGTTATGAATTTTTTCGACTAATCGGTCGATTATTCCTGATTATTTCTGATTAATCGTTTTGTGGTACTCTGTCTGTCCGACAACGACATACCGTTATTTACAACACTGATATAACCACACAAGTATATAGGTTGGTGATGACAAGAGTAAACTCCAAGTGTAGCCGATCAACCTCAAATCAAATCAAGAAAAAAGAATGATTACAATTTTCCGAATTAATTTCTGTTAAACTAATTAATTGTGTTCAAAGTGTAAGTACTTTTCATAGAAAAAAGAAAAAAAAAATGGGAACAAACCGTCTTTAATACGAGTATGTTTCCTCTGCAATATCACCTGACAGTTTAGGTTTGAATTCAAATCAGTTCGGGATCTGACTCCGCTGCTTTTCTCTCATAAAAGCAGAAACATGTTTTTCCGGATTCAACCATTCAAATTCGTTGAAATTTGTGCATGAAAAAATTTATTTATCGAGATACGCGAATGAAATTTTTTGAATAGTTAGATCCAGAAAAACAGCAGAGTCCATTCCGATCAGTGTGATACAAACTTGTAATGCAGTGACACCTTTAAAATTCGTACTAATATATGACGCACTGAGATAGCTTAGGTGATATGAATTCCATAAATTTGCGAGCATGGCGTAAATCATTAATCTTTTATTCTTTTTAGTGATAGACTGATAGTACATTTTTGTCATGGGAATTGCAAAAATTTCCGTCAATCATGACATAATTTGGCATGTTAGACCAATCGTACTTCCATCGCCACTTATCTTGGACGCAATTTGTAACGTGAGAAATTGAGCAAATTTTTTATTTTTAAAAATTAACAAGCGGATTTGTTGCAAGATTGATGTTTTTTTTTTATATAAAAAATAACAAGAACTGAATTCATGGTTCGATCACCTCATCAGGACCGAATCATTATTTAGTTTCAATATTTGTTACACTCTAACATGAATAACGCGACAAAAAATTTGAGAGGAGTGAGGAGGCATGACTAGACCATTGAATTTTCTTTTTCTTTTTTGAGAGCCTGGCAGAAGTTGCCGTTATTTTTATTAATATCCAAAGTTAATTAGAAATTAATAAAAAATGTCCAGACCCGTTTGGTTTTATTAAAATGTCCATATCGGCCAGAAAATAGTCGGTACTTGAATTTATTATTTTTTTTTTTTTAGAGAAATAACAAAAATACTGAAATCTAACATAGAAGTTGCCATGCGAAAGACCATTGAATTTTCAAGTCTAATTCCTCCTCTCTTTTTTTTCTAAATTCGGTCAAGGAGGATTCGATCATCTTCACTTTTTCGCGATCTGTGTTGCTAGTGGTGTACATATGTGAATAAAGAGTGACTGAACTATTGATTCGATTCACCATACTTTGCACTAAATCATTGGTTCGATTCTTGTTATTTTTGAAGGAAAAAAAAACAATCTGACAATATATTTTTTAATAGTGATGCTATGATGATTTGGGGAGTAAAGATGATATTTTACTTCCTGCTCATATCTTTATTTTTAAAGTTCAAATAGTCGATCTGAACTTCTCAACACGATCTTCATATTGAAATATGATTGGAGACCAAATTTTACATTTTTTTTGAAATTTTTTACTATTTTTTTTGAATTTTTCAAAATTAATGTTTTTCTGAATTTTTTTTTATTTAATGAAAAAATGTGATTTTCAAAAATTCTAAAAAAAATAGTAAAAAAATTTCAAAAAAATGTAAAATTTGGTCTCCAAGTACATATCAATATGAAAATAATGTTGAGATGTTCGAATTGACGGTTTGAACTTTGAAAATGAAGATATGAGCGAAAAGTAAAACCCCTTCTATACTTTTCAAAGCACGATAGCCTATCTCATTTTTTAATTTCTAAAAAATAATTGGAAATTGAGAACTAAGAATAATTTGAGCACAAGGATAGAACACACACGCACATGGTCTCATTAATGCATTAGAAGGAATTTTGAACTCCAAAATTGACTACTTTGGGCAACGATAGATTGGTTGGAAACTAGGAATTGGAAACTTAGAATTATGGGTACTCGTGAGCCTAGCCGGCGCTAACATAGAGAAATCAACGCAAAATCCCTCTTCAAGCAACCAAGTCTACGGATGTCTTCTAAAAATTATATTATTCCATAGATTATAATACTCTTAGGCCCTGTTAGGCGCACTAAGGGAAACGGGAATAGGTCTGAGAACAACAAATTTTTTAACTGATTTTTACTGTATTCGTGGGTAAAGAAAAATTCACTCCTTATGAAATATGAAAATGGAAGTTGCTAGTGTGATATGTGTTTGTAATAATTACTACAACAATAACAATAAAATACTTGAATGCTTATTCCATGTAGTACGATTATATTGTATTTACTATTTTTTTTTTTTTGGAGAAAGATAAAGATTTAATTTTCTTTTTCAAATTTCAATGTTTATAAGAATATCAATTCGGATTTTAAATCCATAACCTCTCATATAAAAAAATTATTTTTTTATTACTAGATCAAAAACATGTATGACAGTGGATATAAAGTTCTACAAGTCCAATATAAATTTGCTAAAAAAGATTTTTTTCATCCATAGAAATTAATAAAAAAAACAAGTATGAAAATAGAAAGAGTGTGGAGTTTGTAATATTTCTAGAAATACAAAATCAGTGGTCCCGATTCAAAATTTTGAATCAGACTCATTGGTCCCAATCAAAGGTTTAAATAGCGTTTATCGCGTCATAGCATAACGGTTAAAAAATAGAGAAAATAACATATATCACATCCAACGGTTTTTATTTTGACTTTTAAGTTGTAAATTTTGAGTTATTAAAGTTTTAAAAAATGGAGGCATGGTGGAGGCACAAAAAATGGAGGCATTTGAACCCTCCTCAACAATAAAATACTTGAATGCTTATTCCATGTAGTACGACATATCGTGTTTACTATTTTTTTTTTAGAGAGACAGATAGAGATTTAATTTTCTTTTTCAAATTTCAATGTTTATAAAGAATATCTATTCGGATTTTAAATTCACAATCTCTCAAATAAAATTTTTTTTTTTTTTATCACTACACCAAAAACATGTATGACAGTGTACATATTTTATTTTAAATCTAATATGGATATAAATTTCTACAAGTCCAATATAAATTTGCTAAAAAAGATTTTTTTCATTCATAGAAATTAATAAAAAAAAAAGGTAGGAAAATAGAAAGTGTGTGGAGGTTGTAATATTTCTAGAAATATCAAAATAAGTGGTCCAGATTCAAAATTTTGAATCAGACTCATGGGTCCCAATTCATTTTTTTTTATTTCACACATATTGAGAATCAGTACTAAAATCTGCCGTCACAGAAAACCAATAACTGTTTGGATCGGAATCAATGAGTCCGATTAAAACTGAGTGAAATTTTAAAACAAAAGCTGATTTGTGCTTGATCTTTCAAAATGTACAAAGAAAAATACAAAAGAAACAAAAAGGTCACTGGACCTCAAAATGCAAGGTCAATCCTAAAAGTTCAGAATTCACCAAACCCCTTTACAGACGAATATTTTTAGAAACCATAAATAAATTTTTTTTGTACAAAAACCAATCTGATTACTTTAGTTTTTACAAAATCATAAGAACTGAAATGCTACTTTGGTCCAAAGTTTTTTTTTTTTTCCGGACTGAATTGTCATTTCGGTCCGAGGTATTTTTCACAAGTTTTACCTCAATATGTACATTATTTTTTTCGAAATCTGTGATAATGGCTCAGACCGAAATGACAATTTAGTCCGGAAAAAAAAAACTCATTGGTTGGATCGGACTCAACAGCGTTTGTTTTGAAATTTCACCCAGTTTGGATCGGACTCATTGGTCCCGATCCAAACAGTGCTGGATCTTTTGCGGCAGCTGATCTTGCAACTAATCCTCAAGATGTGCGAAATGAAAAAAAAAATTTAATCGGGACCAATGAGTCCGATCCAAAACTTTGGATCAGGATACCTGATTTCGATATTTCTTAAAATCTTACAAGCTCCACACTCTTTCTATTTCCCTATCTATTTTTTTTAATTAATTTCTATGAATAAAAAATACTCCATCTAACGAACACACAAAAAAAGAGAGACTAAAATCAAAAAGAGATTTTCTGAAGTACATAACACGCCTTCAAGTAGGGAATCCAACAAGTTAGACATAATAGATCATACCTATACATCTACAGATGCATTATAAAAAATTATTTAAGATCATCATATCACAAAACCTACAAGTTATAGGAAATGTAACAGATTGTTTTACTAATCCAAGAGATTTTCAAAATATCTTTTAAGGGCCTGTTCGGCCGTTTACTGTGTGCGTGGGAAAAAAAAATTCACTCAGAGTGAATTGTTGAGTGAATTTTCTTTTCCTACGTGAACAGTAAAAATCAGTTCAAATCCTATGCCCATTCCCCTGGTCATGTGTCCGTCGAACAGGCTCTAAGAGATTAAGAGTTCGTTTTTTATTGGATGTTTCATATTGTGTTCTTCCATTTAAATTTGGAGAACCAAAGTAAGCACATTAATTAGCAAGATATACAAAAAAACAATGCATGTTATATTTATTTATGAGTAGAACTAGGGTGTGATGTGCTCACCAAACTCTTTGGTGAGCATAACTCTACATAAACTATCGGATTCACTTCAAATGAGATTAATCTAACCGTTGAAACCGATGTACTTTACGAGTGATGGGCGTACATGCAAAATTTTGAATTTTTTGAATTCATTTCGTCTCAAGTCAAGTGGTCAAAATTGAGAATTTTTGAATGCATTAAAACAACTTCATTTTGGATCATTCATTTTTCATCAATTTTGACCACTTGACTTGAGACTAAATGAATTCAAAAAATTCAAAATTTTGCATGTACATGCATCAGTCGTAAAGTACATCGGTTTCAACGGTTGGATTAATCTCGTTTGAAGTGAAACGATAGTTTATGTAGAGTTGTGCTCACCAAAGAATTTGGTGAGCACATCACACCCTAGTTCTACTCTTTATTTATTTATATAAATTTGACCCCAATAGAATCCAAATTTCTGAAGTTGGAATAAAGTGCTATAACTGGTTTGTGTTTATTGGTAAGGCAGCATCAAAAGAAATATACTATTCTTCATGGTAGTTGTGTATATATATAATGTTATCATTATGGGTCCAGTTCAAACAAGGAGGCCCAAATTTGCAATAAATTAAGTATATATTTAGACCGGCGGTTGATCACAGTCACACCTATCTGACCGTGTAGAATACGAATTCGCATCACATGAGATATCTCAAATTTTGAGTTGATCAATAGAAAATTCAGACCGTCCAATTTTTTTTTATGTAAAAAATAATAATTAATAATTTTAACGATATTTAGTATTAAGTCAAACGGTCAAAATATAATGAAAAATAATTGCATTAAAATTAACTTAAAAAAATTAATGCTTGATTTCATACTAAATAAATTCACTCAGTTAAAAAAACTTATGCACCATTAAAAACAGCGGTTTTCAAACCAGCTTAATAAATAGTAAAAAAATTCCAAAAAATGAAAAATTTGGTCTCCAAGCACATTTTAATATAGATTGAACATTTAAAGGTTTGGATTTGTTGTTTGAACTTTGAAAATTGGAGAACCGAACCGTTTGTTCCTGAGTCCAGAACAAACGTTTGTATATTAGCCATTCTCTCTCTCTCTATACATATCCAATTGAATGTAATAGGCTTAAAAGTAGAAAAGGATCATTAAGTAAAATTCCTTATGTAACTGCTTTATTGAAAATTTTATCTTATGAAACCTAGGTTTGAATTTTGTTTGATATGACCAAATTGTTCCAACTAAAAAAACTAGAGAGAAAAGGTAATGCCACTTGGCTATGTTTAATTAGATTATAGAACTCATATTATTAGACTAAAAGAGGCATTAAACAAGTGTAGATTCTCTGAATTTTTTACATTTAAAAGCTCAAGTGGTGCACTAAGCAACAAATGCTCTTCTGATACATGTGTAAGGTTATTATTACATGAATGCATGCCCAAATGGCAAATGCCCCCACGTTAGTGAAATAATGGCCCCACATTTGCAGAGAGACTTTTTATTTTTATTTTTTTTAAACAACTTTTTCTTTTTTATTTTAATTTGCCAAAAAAAACCGCACCTCATGAGTCATGACGGACGGATTTGAATTGATTTATTTTTTTAATTTCATTTTATTTAAATTTAGTAACGTCAAATTGATGAATAAAATATGAAATTGAAATTAAGAAATTATTTCCAATAAAAAAACAAATTTTTAGGTAGGGCCCACTACTTTACGGTTTCATTCATAACTAGAAGATAGTTATGAATGAACGCGTATGCTTTCAGGTATGTGTAAGACGGGGCCCACTACTTTACAGCTTCATATTAACTAAAAACCGACGCTTATTCGGGATAACGTAGGGGCCGGTATTATTTGTGCTTTGAGATTCGTGCAAAGTTTAAAAATGATCCGAATTCACTCATTCTAAAAAATTCTCTTTTACGATATCAGAGAGGATCCGAATTCGTTATGAATGAGGTAGTTGTGCTTTTGGATTGTTTTTTTGCTCTCTTGTTCAACTCAAGTAAATATGGTTTCCAAAAAAATAAAAAGTCAGTGGCAATGCCACTCTCTTATATATTAAAAAAAAAAGAAATTAGTTGCGAAATTAAATATTTAAGAATTCTACAACTAATATTGAGATATAGAAAGGACAGTTTCTCATCCTTTCCTCAACGGCTCAACCTATATAAGCAGTGAACAAAAATAAAAAAATAAAAAAGGGTTGGAAGACTTGTGTGTGTCCCAAATGGGTGACGGACATCAATTTTTGGGCCTACATCTATAATTGATTAATTGATTAACTGGTTTATGTTTAGCGACAGAGCAAATATTCAAATTGAACACAGACGATCGATTTATATCCGTCACCAACTTTTGGAATTATTTTTATAAACCATAATTAAAATTTTGTTTTTTACGAAACCAACATGATTACTTTTTTTTTTTTACAAAAATCATAAGAACCGAAATGTCATTTCGGTCTGAATTTTTTTTTGTATTCCAGACTGAAATGACATTTCGGTCCGGTCCTCTTTTTGAATTTTCTGTGGTACTTTTTTATAAGTTTTCATATGAACCGCTGCAGAAAATCGAAAAAGGAGACCGGACCAAAATGCCATTTCGGTTCTTATGGTTTTTGTAAAAAAAAGAAGTAATCATGTTGGTTTCGTAAAAATATTTTTTTTAATTATGGTTTATAAAAAAAATTCCAACTTTTGGGGCGCAAAATATAATTCATTCCCCCCTGCTTTTTTTTTTTTTTTTTTTTTTGCTGCTAATTGTCGGAAAAATTAGACGGGAACGAATAACACTAGTCAGTCCATTATATTTTTGGCAAATATTATTTAAAAATGCGTAAGAATATAATTTGAATCGTAATGGATTTAGGTGCTCCAATTTGGATGAATAAATTTTAGAACTTTCTACAAAAGCAAGTACCTTCTCTTGGTCCCTTTTTTTATTTTTTTGTAGAACAGCTTAGATTTTATTTTGAGAAAAAATAAGGATCAAGTTGTTATTTATATATTCATTGAGAAGATGTTTAGGTTTCTATAGGAAACCTAATACAAAATATAGCAAAAAAAAACTCAAACTATTTGAGTCATAAAAAAAAGCAAGAAGTATATGAGGTACTAAAAGTCTAAAACAGAGAAAAAATAGGAAAAAAAAAGAAATCTTAAAAAGAATGTAGAAAAAAGAAAAAGAAAAATACAATCAGAGAAACAACATCAAAAGAAATAGAAGAATTGAATTAATTTAAACACAAAAAATAATTATTAAATTAATTAATGAGTAATTTGAACTACCGATTATCTTTAAAAATGCAAGAGATGAGGGAGTAACTGGTTATGTATCTATTTTAATCAAGGTTCTAAATAGCGTTTATAGCGTTATAGCGGGAAGGCTACAAAAAAAGCTATAGCGAATAGCGTCGCTATAGCGAAAGCTATGCCACATAGCGTTTTTGTTTTTACATTCCGTATATTCAATATTTGTACTAAATATCAACATTATCTAAAGTCTCATAGAATAATAAATAACACCAAAGTAATTAAGAAATTATAATATTCATATTGAACCCATACAAAGTTCAAATTGCAGTTCAAAATATCTATAGTAATATCATAAACTATCGATCTTTTCCTATTCAAAGTATCTTAAGCATCATGATTTCTGATACAATCTATTTTTTTTCTATTCAAATTTCAATTTCGGTTTGGGCTTTTTTTCTATTCAAATTTCAATTTCTATTCCCAATTTTGAATTGATTTATCCATAGCAAGTAACAACAAATTCAATTTCGGTTTGGACTTTTTTGGGTCTTTATTTAAAGTCCATATAAATTGCTTAAAAAAACCCATATTGTATAGCACGCGCTATTTGCGCTATAGTGGACCGCTATCACCGCTATAGCGGCCGTAGCTCAATTTGAGCATTTTGATGTCATAGCTTAGCGTTTGGGGTCCAAAAACACTATAGCGCGTTAGAACACTGATTTTAATGCAATTGAAATATTATTTGATACTTCACCAAATCCCATAAGTATGATTGTATGCAATTTTCATGTTATTTAATAAACGGTGAATCTTTCATTAAATTCCATTATTTTTTCATGCATAATGTATGACAACTATATTAATACCCATTTTAATATTGGTCAAATTACATTTTGATAATTGTCTTAAATTTTTCAGACTTATTATTCAAAATTATACATAGTACAGACTCAGACATAATGAATACTCCTTTTATCTAAAATATACAGTTATTAATTAAACCGAAATGAACATATACTTGTTCATCTTTTCTTAGGTCATGTTTGGTTGTGGAATAAAATTAATGAGAATTAAATTACTTCACCTTATTCCTCATATTTTACATCTTGTTTGATAGTTTATATCATGAATTAAATTAATTCATATGAAAAAGTAAGATGTTGAAAAATGAACTCGAGTTTATGATAGTGGACCCTACAGATGAAGTAAGTTACTCCATCTAAAGAGATGGAATAACTTACTCCAAATTAGAAGAAAACCATATGAATGATATTTAAATAAGGAGAGGATGCTAGAAATAATATCCTTTATTCTTAGCAAGCTTTAGCTCTTATAAATTTATTATATACTTTTGTACAATATTTGTTTGGCACAAAAGAACATAACATGCTTGAAGTTAAGGATAACATTATGATGAATATATGATAATTAATGCAAATGACAGAGATCAAAGAAGAAGCACATCTGGCTATTAATTTATTATATGGGCAGGCATCAAAATCATGACAGTGTAATGAGAGATCCATCTGATCTCTAAGTTTAAATCTCTAATTTAATTATGATCCACCGTGTAACATCGATTAAAGCAACAGCTTGGTTTTCTCAAAGATTATTATTACTCAGAGAGTATATCAATTCACAGCCACACTTGCATTGATTTTTTTAACATTTATTTCTTTACATTTAAATCTCCTGTGCCAGCTGGTTTCTTTCTGTCATTAACTTGGATTAGCAGTTTATTGTTCAGTAACAGTCATGTATTTTACCTAAATCAAATAAATTATTTTATGTAATGCAAGCTGGTATTATCTATTCATATTGGTTCAAAAATACAAGAATATAAGCATTTACAAGAAGTACAAGGAACAAAAAAGTTAGGCAAAGGAAGTGAGATTAGAATAAGCATATAAGAAAATCTTGGTTCTCTCCCCTCTTAAAACTATGGAGCAATTTCATGTATAACCTCAAAAATCTTGAAATTACATATTACTCCCTCTAAAATTTACCCAATTTAATGACTATTTTTTTTTTATTAAAACTCATTTTAAATGTGTAAAGTACCCATATAAAAAAATAAAAATATATTAGCTGTATAAGAAAAATATTCCGTTTTCTAACTGATCAGTTTTCGAGAACAAATGACTCATTTCTCTACTTGTGACAGCGACAAATACACAATAACATTTAGACATAATTGTGTGTCCGTCACGAGTGAGATCATGAACCATTTGCTCTCACAACCGACTGATTATAAGGCTAAATATTTCTCTTTAACATGCTACATATATATATATTTTTTAATAAAGAGTAAAATGTGTACTTTATAAATTTAAAATGGATTTTAATAGAAAAGTTAATAAATAGAGGTAGAAGGAAGAAATATATAATTTTGGGATTTTTGAGGGGTATACATGAAATTCTTTTTAAAATTATCATGAGATTCTGGGAATAAATCTTGAGAGAAGCGCTTTTTAGCTGACAAAATGGAAAGTAATGAGACCAAATCGGAATAAAGCCGGGGGAAGATAGGATCAAGTAATAAAAGTAGATATCATTCATATCAAATTTAAATTAAACTCGGCCACTTTCCTCGTTGAGTCACGCCGTTTCAATTGCAACACAAAAAAAAAATGGTTCCAAATAAAATAAGTGAGGAGCGTCAGAGGAAGAATCTCAATAAGTGAGGACTTAAAAAAAATGGTTCCAAATGTAACGACTTGCACAAGTGAGGAGGAATTTTTTTTATAAACCATAATTAAAAAAATATATTTTTAAGAAACCAACATTATTACTTTTTTTTTTAACAAAAATCATAAGATCCGAAATGGTATTTCGGTCCGTCATTTTTTTTTTATTTCGGACCGAAATGACATTTTGGTCCGGTTACCTTTTTGAATTTTCTATAGCAGCTCATATGAAAACTTGTAAAACCAGTACCACAAAAAATCTAAAAAGGTATAATGTTGGTTTCGTAAATTTTTTTTTATTTTTTATTATGGTTTATAAAAAAAATTCAGTGAGGAGCGTCAGAGGAAGAAAAAAAAAATGTGGCACTAGCCATGGAAATTTATATCACCTTAGATAATTCAAATTTTGAGTTCAGATTCAAACCGTCGGATCTACTTTGGCACGAATATTAAAGACGGTCGGAGTGATTGAATTTTTTTCGATTGTTTCAGTTTTTTCTTCTTTCTAAGATTATTATACAATAATATTATTGAACAAATTAATAGCTTATTTATTGTAGTATATTATATATAGTTCTCATTGTATGCATACTTAGTTTATTTGCCATTAAAAATTGTTAATAAATGAAATGATGTTAGAATAGAACATACAGATTAAGATAACAAAAAGTAAATTCCTATGAATAAATACATCATTATATGTATATTAAATAATCATGGTTACTTGGTTAGGATGACACCTATATTTGAAACAATTATCATTACAATATTAAATGTTTTTTGTTCTTTATTCAAGCTACAAATAAAAGAGCTCTTCCTTCCCAATGAAAACAGAAAAAGCAGAGCCGCAAAAGATCCTCCAATAATTCATCTATCCCGTATTTCCATGCACTAGTAATTAGTAAAAAAAAGTAAGGTGGGTTCAAAATGACCCAATAGAAGAATCTCACGCTTCCTATAATACAGTTCCAGAGAGAGAAAGAGATAGAGATTCATAAAAAAAAATTTAAAAAATAAAAAGAAAAGGCAAAAAACGCAGAAGGCCTGCTTAGCTGGGCTGGCACTCCACTACTGTCTCATGAACCGTGCCTAAACAAAAGTATACCAACCGCCTGTCCACTGACACTCCACCACGTGTCACAGTAGACCATCCACCCCAGGAGAAGTGTGTGTGTGTGTCCCTCTTAAGTCTTAAACAAGCTCTTCCTCTCATAACTCATATAAGTCATATCTGATTACCAAATCTCACACTTGTACTATTGAGTGCTCTCTCTTCCCTCTTCACCTCTCTACACAAAACACAACCCTCCAATAAAAAAAATATATATATACACATAAATATCATGGGGAATTGTCAGGCGGCCGAGGCGGCGACGGTGATCATACAGCACCCGGGAGGAAAGGTGGAGAGATTGTATTGGCCGACGAGTGTGGCTGATGTGATGAAAACCAACCCGGGGCATTACGTAGCGCTCGTCATCGTATGTGTTTCGGATAAGGAGAAGAAGCAGGAAGGCGGTGCGGAGAACGGCGCTGCGAGAGTTACTCGTGTCAAATTGCTCAAGCCGAAAGATATGCTCTTGCTCGGCCAAGTTTATCGGCTCATCACATCTCAAGGTACTTTGTGTTGTGCATGTCGATTTCGCAAACTTTGCACACACACACACACACACACAAAACAGTTCTTATGTACAGTTTTGGGCAAATTTGGGGCTACATTGCAAAAGTTACCAAGTTTTGAGGACCTTGATGGAGAAGAAAATTGATTCTGCAAGTGGGGTTGTTGCTGTATAATTGGTTTTTGTGTGTGTTGTGGATGTAGAAATGAAGGTGGAATCGTTAATTTGTGAGTTTTATTTATTTTATTTTATGTTATTTTTGTTTTGTTATTGCAGAAGTGACAAAGGCTCTTCAGGCAAGGAAGTCTGATAAAATGAAGAAAATGCAAAATGATTTGGGAGATGAGAAACAAAAACTAAAAGAGAAGCACAAAAATCACCATGAAAAACAAAATGCAGCCCAAAGAAGACATAGTGATGCTCATAGTGATAAGGTAAAATATTTTGGGTATTTAATAAATTTTAGGATTTTTCCAGGTGTTTTTCCAATTTGAATTTATGTTTGTATATTTAGATGCTATTTTGTGATTCTTTGCTGCTAGAGAGGCAATTATATAATATAATTTGAAAGAAAATGACAAATCAAAGTACATGCATAAACAAATCTGTAAAACCAGTAGTATATAATTTGACAGTACAGAGGCTAGTTGCAGACAGTACAGAGGCTAGTGCCTCTGTGGATAGATGTGGATGTGCTTGATTACTTAGCTTTTCAGAAAATAAATATATAATTTAAACTAATTTAGAGGTTGTATTTAAATTTAACATTAAAAAAGTCTTGATCACTTGTTGAAAAAAAAAAAAAATCTTGACCAGAGCTCTTTGAACAATTATTCAGGCCATTAAACAAGAGAGAGATCAGAAGCATAGAAGCAATGGGAGTAGCAGTAGCAGTAGCAGTACACAACCGATAAACCGAGCTCGGCACTGGCGTCCTTCTTTAAATAGTATTTCTGAAGCGATGAACTGATACTTTTTTTCATGATCTATACTTGTATCATATGATTTGCCTGATCCAAAGCAAGCTAATTGCAAAAATCCAGCTGAGAGGATTTCAAGACGGTGTTGGTAAATCAAGAGCGGAGAAACGAGAAGTGGTTTTTTCCAGTGAGGTTTCATTTCAGTGAGATGAAGTAGAGCGGAATAATTTCATTTCATCACAAAAGCTTGAAATCTTGATATAGATGATCTTATGTTATGTAAATTTTGGTCCAAATTATTTAGTTTATTGAAAAATCTAAGGAATCAATTCCACCGAGGTAATAATTATCTATCTTTAGTGTCATGTATGCAATTGGCTTTAACAATATCTGACATATTTTAGCGTCGAATAAATATATATTGATATGCTAGTGTAGATAAATATATATTTCCTTTTACATTCATCTGTGTGGTAGCAATCCTTGTTCAATCTGTTAATACCACTTCTTTTGTGCTCGATTGCTTGTAATGAAGAAAATTAGTTGTCCCGTTACCAGTTTCATCCCGGCACGTGACGTGATGTGACTTGTGTGTTGCTTTGACGTGTCCATTCCTGTGACATGTCTTCCTTAGATAAAAAAAACACGTCATGTACATGACCAATTTTTTAACATTATTTTTTTTTATTATTTATTTTGTTTCTTATTTTTTAGTATTTTTAATTATTATTTTATGTAATAAAACCTAAAAATAAAATAAATGTGATTAGTCATGTCACGTGTGATCTTATTGTCCTCCACCATTTAGTCTTGTCAGGTTTCTTAAAAATAATTTTGATCACAACACGCCACGACATCACAATTCCTTTGCTAACTTCCCATACTGTTCTCATTACATAACCAATAATTAGAACCACAGCAGCAACAACTCATGTATCTTATTCAAATCAAAATAAACCAAAATCATGTAATGCTCTGGAAATCATGTCTCAAACAGCGCCAAGCTTTTGAGCTGTGAGTCGAATTAAGGCGGGTCAATGGAGTCCCCTATAAAACTAATACTATCAATATAAATTGATATATATCCATATGGGCTCCATAGGCCAGTTCGATTCCTACTGGCATTTCTTATCTGCATAAAACAATGCAATATGGGATACCCACTTTTGATACTATATATCTTTTTATCACAAGTATTTCATATTATTCTTTACTTTCTTTCATGCTGGTATGATTCTTTCTACTAATACCAGTGTCAAGGGATACCAGGGCATTTGAAATTACCTGGTTTTGCTAAGAAGAATTCCAAATCTGTTTCAGATGCTCCAAATTAATCAGTGTTTTGAAATAGTTATCATACAAGGAAATTAGTTTTATAAGTATGAAGAAATAATATTTAATTATATTATCAGAGGTAGGGTACACATGGAATTAATAGAAATCTGACGTACATAACATTCAAGGACAGTACTTGGAAATCCAAAAAATTGGATAAGCTCAGTAAGACAGTAACAAGATTGTTTGCTCTGGTGCAATTTAATTTCCTGACTGGTAGGTACTGTTCAGATTCTATCCATACAGTAAGACACATGGAGAAGAATCAGTAAAAATAAAAAAAAGGAGAACAATCACTTATTTTTTCTGAGAAAAAAAAAATCTCTAATATGATAATTTTTTGAATTTTAAGAGAATAAAAATAATTGTTTTATTGCTGTTGTTATATTCTCTGTTGAGACAACACATCAGTATTTACACTCAAACATCTATTTTACCGTTTGACTATATTCTAAGGTCTATGATACGGTGGCAAAAAAGCTCGTAGCTCGTGACTCGCACCTGACTCGCTTGCTAACAGCTCGCTCGTTACTGGACCGAGCTGTTAACGAGTCAGCTCACCACTAGCTCAGTCCAAAATTAATGAGTTCAAGCTGGGGCCTAGCTTGCTCGCCAGCTCGCTAGCTAGCTCGGCTAGACATCAATTTGTGAATTTGTGTGCATTTTATACTGTCTAGCTCGGTCCAGCTCGGTTAAAACAAGATCCAGCCAGACCCAGCGAGCCAGCTCGTCAGCTCGCGAGCTAGCTCGGGCTGGCTCGTCACGATTTCAAGCTGAGGTTTTAGCTCGGATGCACTAGGTCCAGCTCGCTCGGTAAGAGCTCGGTTCAGAATTAACGAGTTGAGCTAGGGCTCAGCTCGGCCCGAGCCAGCTCGTTGACAGCCCTAATCTATGATAATATTATGAGACCAATACTTTATTCACAGCATAATGAATTACCAAATTATATTCCTATTTTTTTCCAATAATTTCAGTTCATTGAATTCCAACTCATCGTTAAGTTGCTAAAATTAGCAATGACAAAATAGCTCCATCATGAAATTTCAAGTCTACATTTGCACATTTGCCCCATTTCAATATATTAATTTGCAAAATTGTCATCATCAAAAGTCCTTATCATGATTAATAGGCTACATGAACCAATTGAAAAGTTGGTACATCATGCCATTAAATGAGATAAACACAAAAAACATTAGCTACATACTATTCAACTAAATTAATGCACGACAAATTTGCAGTTCCATTTATCCTTTTGTACTCAGAGAAAACTTCCAAGAGTTTTTTTATTTATAGAAATAATATAAAAAGAGTAGAACTAGGGTGTTCCTAAGTTCACCAAGCCCTTCGTGAGCTCGACTCTAAAACCTATCGAATTGACTTCAAATGATATTTCCAAACTGTTAGATGCTCAATCTATATTAAAACAACGGTTTTCAAACCATCTTAATAAATAGTAAATTTTTTTCATAAAATGTAAAATTTGGTCTCCAAGCACATTTTAATATAGATTGAACATCTAACGGTTTGAAAATGTTGTTTGAAGTCAATTCGATAGGTTTTAGAGTCGAGCTCACGAATGACTTGGTGAGCTTAGGAACACCCTAGTTCTACTCTCCTCTAAGCAATTCTAAAGAAATCGAATTTTTTTTTTGTTTCCCTTAAAATTCAGCCAAAAATAGAGCACTTCATCTAAGAAGCTAAGTATTTTATAAAAAGTAGTTATATAATATCAATTAAACATATATCAGAATTGACATCCATTAGCAAATTAACTTGCATTGCTCTTGTTTGAATAGTATATTAATACCGAAGATCATTCTCGGATTAATATACTTTCGAACGGACACCACCAAGTTCGGTTTAGAATTAAATCTGAATACCATTCTCGGTTTGGAGAAATCAAAACCGAAGATTATTCTTAGTTTGGAGAATTCATTATATCATTTTCAAACATCAAGTCATTATACTCATCAAGTAATTATGTTTTGTTAAAATCACAGCAGCAAAGGTCCAAGCCTAATTTCTTCTTCTAGATTATTCAAGATACATGTACATACTAGAGGTTCATATTGTAGTTTAAAATTTTGTAAATTTGTATTTATAATCTAGATAGTACTAACTGACATTAGTAAAGTCGATAATAGAAAAACGTGTATTATCTAGAAAATTCCACCACCGACATACACTAGTATATAAATAGAAATATGAGGAATGTGCATGAGTGAATATGAGAAATACATATCTTATAGTACTCCTCTCTTAAGTGCTAGAAACATATTTGTCTGCTCATCTTTCATGCAGCAAGGAGCATTCATGTCCATTTAGCAGGCCTAAAATTGCCTAAAGGAACTGAAAAGAAATTCGGTTCCTTCTATGAAATTAAAATCTGAGAACAATCCTTCTATTACTCTATATTGTTTTGTTCTATAAAAAAAAAGGCAAATTCTTCTAAGGACCTATTTGTAAAATGAACATATTTTCATTTTCAAAGTTCAAACAGTCGATCCGACCGTTCAACATTATCTCCATATTAAAATGTACTTGGAGGTCAAATTTTACATTTTTTTGAATTTTTTTTACTATTTATTAAGTATTTTACAAAATTCAATGGTCTGAATTTGACTAGTTTTTGTAAAATACTTAATAAATAGTAAAAAAATTAAAAAAAAATGTAAAATTTGACCTCCAAGTACATTTTAATATGGAGATAATGTTAAACGGTCGGATCGACTGTTTGAACTATGAAAATATGTTCATTTTACAAATAGATCCTTGTGTACATAGAACAATCACTCAAAAAAAAATTCTTAAAACTTCCACCTTATTATATATTTTTTTTCATTTCCTTTTGTCTTGATCGGACAGGAGCTGTAGCTATCAGCATTTAATATGCATATTTATTATGAAAGTGACCAAAAGGACTGCAGATCAGTACAATGAAATCAGTACACATTTTATTTCTTTACCTGTTGGTATGCAGTGCTGATTTACCTCCTAATTTGAGCCCATATAATTGACCTGGATAAATTATATCAGGAGGTAAATTTGAGGCCTAAGACCAGAAAGAACCAAGTCATTTCTTCAACTGGGCCGCTAATTTAACAGGCCATCATACAAAATGTTTTAATATTATAATATTTGTAAGTTGGTCTCATCCAAATTCTGATCTTATTACTACAACTCTTACTACGAAGCATAGTGACAAATGAATTATTCGGGTTCGGTTCGGCGAAGTAAAAAATTTGTGATTCGGGAATAATTCGGGTATAATTCGGGAATGATTCGGTACAATAAGAAAGCAAAAAAAAAGAAAATTTCAAAATTTAAGATTTGATTTACATAGAATACTACATTAACATGGTCACAAAAAATCTTTGTCTCAAATTCACCACAGCCCACGTGCCTTGGCCGCTTGGTCAAAGTGAAAATAAATTTTTTTTAAAAGCTGCCTCAGCCCACGTGGCTTTGCTCCTCAAAAATTATCAAAAATTTTCAATGCAGCAGCGAATTTTTCAAATAAAACACGAATAATTTGTAAAAAACGTTTTATTCGCGAATAAAACACGAATCATGTTACTATGCTACGGAGAGAGTTTGAAAACAGTAAGCGAAGAGGGAGAGAGAATGAATCACATTTTGGAAATTTATAAGAGATAAAGAGTGGGTAGCTAATTGGTGGTGTTTAGAAAAAATAGAAAATTATAAGGAGATATTAAAAGTATAATTTGAGGACGTTTAGAAAAATTAAAAGAGATGACTATATAAGCTCCTCAAATTTTTGTACTTGAGATATGAAAATGAATATATTGAACTGAGACTCATTGTCTTTGTCACTTCTTTTTAATTCATTCTATCATCTATTTCGTTTTACACAAATTATTCTCAAATTACCGCAATTTGCATGATCCGGATCGTGACAAAGTGGTATCAAAGCCGGCGATCTCGTACGCATCCAAAGAAGAAATCGACCTCAATTAGCATCGTATCAACTCCATTCCAAACCGCCTCAAGCAACCATGGAATCACCAATTCTTGATTAAATCATCACCAAACTGAGAACAAATCAAAATCTGTATCTCAAAGATTTCGAAGAAGTGCTTCCGGATCCATTCTTGCCAATTGTCAGAGCATTCGGGAGTTGTGCTGTGAAAGTTGAAATACAACCCTCTATTCTAGCCTAGCTAGACGAGTATTAAGTTTCTGACCTTGCTGATTAAAACTGAGAAGGTGGTAGATTGCACTCCAAACCTGTAATTAGTCTTTTCTTTTTGAGTTTGGTGGGTTCAATGAAGAATTTTTTTGAATCTAAATTGAATTTTTTTTCATAAAATATTAAATATAATAAAAGGTTAAATAGATGGGGATCGTGGACTCATCATGATATTCACATTCTCTTCTTGATCATGCGCATTACTATTCAAACTCGACTCGTATCTTATACTTGAATGAACAGAGACATCTTCATTTTGATGTGGGATCAAAATATTTTGGCTTGATTGTTTGGTGAAGACTACCACCTACAAAACCTAATATATTGAATTTGACCATTTTGAAATTTCTATCCTCCGATTGAGACGTTATATGTTCGAAATCCGATTGGTGAATCTAATTTTTTTTTTTAAGGTTAGACGGCTTTATGCCTCTAACAATTTCATTAATTAAGAAAAATATTTACAAATTGGCAAACTAAGTTAAAAACTTTGATCCTCATCTTTACTCAAAAAGAAATTTCCAAATTTCCAAATTTATGTTTCAACATACTGCTCAACATATTTCCAAATTTAAAATTTCCTCCATATTTAGTTTTTATCCTTGAATTTTGATTAACGAGTACTGCCCATTTTTTTTTTTTTTTGGAAATAAGGCTTTAGGCACGTTTCATTTAACATGAAACTCAAGTTACAAAAACCAGTGTTTCAGCAAGTATATATAGTGCCTTCTTTAAGTTTCACACTGACTCCCTAAGCCCTGATGGAAATTGTTCTGACAAAAGTAAAAAATAGTTTCAACCAACATAGGCTAACAAACTGTTTCATCACATTACTGAACGCAAACAGCCAAAAGTTGACAACCATATAAGTATATAACTAAACTTGATTAACAGTAAGTAGTATATCATCATGGGTCTTGCTCTGGGATCCGTATCCTCCCAGGTACCTGACTCAAGCAAATTGAAACGGACGGCCCAGATTAAATCTATCTGGGCCAAACTAAATCCGGTACCTATGGAGATTGTAGGGGGTCTGTTTTGAGATCTGTGCCATGTTAAAAGAACCATCCGATCGTAATTGTCTTCAGTCAGGTAACCTGAGGTGATGTGAATTCCTTGCTCTGCACCCTCTTCTTCGAGTCCGAATCCCCTAAAGTAACCCAATTTTTGAATTTTGGATTGGGACCGTCCGGTACGAATTCGTCGCTCGGGATAATCTCAGAATTTGAATAGTCACTCGGGATGCGTGCGCTCCACTTCGGGATGGATGATCTCGGAATCGAATCGGACGGTCCCCATCTAAAACCCAAAAATTGAGTTACTTTACTGGATCTGAATACCTCTTCTTCTCGGGTCAGCAGCTCCATCCCTTACTAATTATTCTTTTCTTTTATTAGTGGTCTTTTTTTATATCCCAAGCAATTAAGTTTTTATATATATAGTTAGGTTGAAGCACACATATATAACAACCTAACCGGATTTACCAAAGACTAGATTCGAGGGCCTTTGGAAGGGGAAGGATTAGTCTCAAAATTAAGTGATGGCAGGAAGTGACAGAGATAACTAGTCTCTCTGCTTGTACCACTACATTAAGCATGCGGTTCTTTGTAGCTCTGTTTATGTGTTTATGTGGTACTTATTATTAGTTTCATTTATAGGTTACAATTTAAGATAACTGTTGTTCAAGATACAATAAATCAGAGCTGTAACTTTATTTGGATTTTCGTTGTTGAATACACTTGACTTTCAAACTTCACATTTGTGAGAACGATTTAAAACTTAATAAATTTAAACAGCGTCGTAAATCTAAACTGTTCGTGTGAATTTAGCAACGATCGGATAGTTTAGGCCCGTTTTGAATATGACTTTATTCAGAACCCTTTAAACAAAAATCCCGCCCCACATAAATTGTCTCTTGTCACCAAATATCATTTTTCATGTCATGTGCAAATAAATATAATTATTTAGTTTAGATAATTAAAGAAAAAACTCATGAACTTGTTTCAGATAGGAGGAAGAAATAAATAAACTTTTAGTTATATTGTCATGCACAAACCACTGATAAATTTGAATTAAGATGGGTTTTTTTGAAGGTTGAATTAAGATGGGTTTTTATTTAACAAAATTTGCCACCCTTTGATTAACATTTATTTCTTCATTGCTTCTGTCCAGAAACAACGTGTTCTTTCTCAGGTTCTACAGAGGCATTAGAGGAGCATCTGACAAAGGATCACCAAATTCCCTTGCACAGTTTCCGCTACGGGGAAACCGTTAGCATTCCTCTTGCCTCGGCACTTCCGTTTGAGGTTCTCAAAGGGAAGGATGGCAACATCTTTGTGCTTTGTTATACCCAAAAATGGCGATCTGATGCCGTGTTTGTTGTCAGTGTTGAACCGCCTAATTCAGACCGCACGCCACAGTTCATGTTTACTTTGGAAGTAAAGAACTGTGGTTTAATGTGGATTGTTGCAATGGGGAGGAGTAAACCTGTCACGAGATCCACACTAAAAGACCGTTATGCATGAGCATGTCTTGCAAGGTCTCATGTTCAATCCTTTTTCTTTATTTTCTTCTGTTTGCTTTGCATCCGCGGTGTAATATAAACTGTAATTAGTGGGAGCTATATTGCGCTAGGAACGTGTAATTACAACTCTTTTTTATTAAAATAGATGTTAGCGGCATTTCGTTGCCAACCTTCCAAAAAAAAAAAAAAATACACAAGAGACCTGTAGATGCATATCTTTGTATTCAGGCCTGCCCTGTTCCAGAACAAGTATCTTGATTCATATATGTCTCTTGTAATTGTGGTTGTTGAATTTAATGAACATGTATGTCTCTGTCTCTTAATGTGCTTTATAAAGCATGGCCCCTCTTACGTTTTCAATATCCAAATCGTCGATTTGCTCAACATGATATCCATATTAAAATGTAATTGGAGATCAAATTTTACATTTTTTGAAAATTGTATAGGTTGTGTTATATATATAGATTGAGTACCATATTGTCATCCTTTCAATTGGCTTTTAATAAAAACAATTGGATGCAATTGGCAGAGTGCATTCTGATAAAAACAAACACGGACTCATGACAATTTCAACCTGTATATGAACAATTGGATGCAATTTAATTCGAGAATTGAGATGATCAGAGCAACTGTAATAAGTTCTAAGAAATTTAAAAAGAAAAAATAAACAACAAAAAAAATCCTTTAATGCATTTTGACAAACAGCCAGAGCTAGCTGACATCCTGACAATCTGGGCCAAAATATGATCAATAATGCAACCAATACTAAATGAACTGTTCAACTTGGAAATATCACCTCCTTCATTAAACCATGCATTGAGTATTGATTAAGTGCATACTCTGCCATGGGCCCTCAAAAGGATACCAGGATCTCTATTAAACTCAATGCCTTGATCCACAGTCAAATAATACTACACAAATTGAACCTCTTTACCTTATAATTTAGAGAGAGAAACAAGGAAGAAGTGAAGTATGACATGCCTGAGTGTAATCATGGCTTATTAAGTAAACCACATATTTATTTGCAAATTAAGTAAACCACAAAAACTGAGCAACTATTATGCCCATGAATTTGTGAAATGGAAAGAAATCGACAAATTTCTTTCTATGTAAACATTGGATCTCTTTCCTCTCGCTTCCTTCTTCTGGATGGCGGGGAAGAGGAGAGAGAAGCGAACTCGACACGGACACCCGGCATAACTCTCTGCTGTGAAAGGATTACCGGTTGCTTTCTCTCAACATTGTTATTAACCGCGATTTGTTTCATTAATTGATAGCAGCTACCAACTCCATCCTGCAAAATTTTGTCAAATTAGAAAGACAGAAAATTTTATTTCATTATTTTTAGTTGCATATAAAGGTCATGCTTGATTGCTATTTAAATTTAACAAGGATTTAATTGTTTATTCCATCTTACACTTCATGTTTTATATCTTTTTGTCGGTTTAAGTCATGGCTTAAACTAAATTGACTAGAAGAGAGAGAAATTTAAGACAGTGGACCCTACATGCGGAGTAATAGTGGATTAAGTTAATCCTCCTAAAGAGGTGATTAAACTAATTATATTGTAACTTCGTCAATCGTTTGACAGCTTAAGTCTGAAGTAAGATATCTGACTCTTACTTCACAATCAAATATGACCATAAAATAAAGAGACAATATTTTGAAATTTACTATTTAACATGCTTACCTGAGTGAGGCCACTGCACCATACAACAGCAGTGTCAAGATTAGTAAATGCCAGATCTTGAATCTCATCACTTGCACAAATTATGGCAGCTGCTGCCAATGAAGATGCCCTGTGGTCCAAGAAACCTATATCTACAATATTTTTGGGCAATATAATACAATGCTTACATATCTAACTATATATATAAACTTAAAATGTGTTATTCGGATATATACATATATAGTAGGTGTATATATATCATACCATGCAAAGTAGATAAAATGATTTTAGTTGCTCTGGAAACCAAATATCTGGCGTATTTCCCGGATGGATCCGCCTTGTACGCAAAGAATTCAATAAATTCAAAGGGGGTCACGGACCGGAGCCTCCAGTCCAGTGCAGCTAAAACTAAGAGCTCCAATCTTTGAATTGTTTTAGCCTCGAAAACAAATTCGCCACTATCAGCCTGCGTCAACAGTACAGCACAGTGATAAGTTATAGTTGACTAGGTCAAAATATGACTGTTTCTAAAATTTTATATATATATAGCTACTAATTTAATGGCACAAGGACATATATATCTACTATGTCACAACAGTAACATATCAAAAAAAGATCATGAAACTTTAGTGTAGTACAGAACAAAACTGTGTATTAATTAATTGAGGAGCTTAAATTGGTAAGGCATTTATTGTCTTTCAGTGGAAGCAAATACTATTTGATATATGCACATTTAAGAGTAAATATATCAGAGCAGAAAGATACAATTATAAATTATAAAATGCATGCATATATTTATACCTGGAGGTCAAGAAGGGAAGGAATAAAAGTTTCTTCCATTTTCATAGCAAGAGAGAGACATGTAACTGCCAAGAGTTGCATTCCCCAATCTTTTTCTTCCTGTCTTACCAAAAATTAACATTTGTCAATGGTGATTATATTTCAATAATAATGCTTGTTAATCCTCAATCTGAAAGTATTTATGTGTATATATATTGATATTTTTCCTAGGATACCGATCGATCGATGTGTAACTGTAAAAGCTATTTATAGTGAATTTGACATCAATTTATGAATGTAATCCAATTTAATAGTAAAATTTATGTTATATTCCGCAAAAGTATACAGGACTAGTCAATCTAATGTAAAAGATGTTAATGTTGGTACAATAGTAGCATAAGGAGATGTGTATATCTAGTCACTTGCAAAATAAAATGTATTAACATAATTTGCAAGATGCATATTATAAACCAAGTTCTGTATTATATAGCGTAAAATTTGTAAGAATACATTTACTATAACAATTAATGTTAGACTCATTCGAGGTAATTTTAGTTTTTAATCTAACTTTAATCACCCTCGTCATCATTTATAATATTAATTCATTTCAGATCATAGCAATATATGTACAACGAGTCCTTGGCAAATACTTGTCGTCATGGCGGGTCGGTTCCATGCTTGATTTAAAACGATATTTAATTCAGGATTAATTAAAAATCATGTTTGCAAACCGATGGTTATTGTGGAGTTTAGCAAAAAAAGCCGTTTATACCGTTATGACATTCTCACTCTTTTCCGTTGCGAATTTTCTTAGTATTAGAGAACGTAACGAGTGCAATAAATAACAATTTTGTACTGACATATAACTAATTCAGATACAAATGATTTCTCATGTTTATCCTATAATATTATATGTTTTCTAGAGACTATATATACTAAATAAACAAAATTCATACCAGTAATCGGTGGAGTGAGAAAAACCGATCCATGTAATTCACGGCTAGATATGCAGTTACAGGAAGAAAAAGGTGACGAGCCCGTGCCTGTACTATTTTCTTATCAGTAGATAGTAATCGAAAAAAAAGTTCAAAAATTTAATCCATCACTATAAGCATTAAAAAAAAAACCTTGAGAACCCATGATACAGAATCTGCTCTTGAAAACAAGTCGAATGAGTGAGAACGGAGACGGCTTACGTAATCAGACCGGGTTGAGTGATTCGACTCGGTTTCTATGAGCCTGGCAAGCACTTCTTTATCATCCTCCGAGAAAGATACATTTGTGAAGCACCTATTCAATCCTGAGTCGGATTCAAGTGATTCAGCATCTTCACTGCACAAAAGATCCTTTAAGCCTAGTGGCATGGTCGCAAATCATTGCCTAACCATGAGAGGCAGAGAGGAGAGAGAGAGAGAGAGAGAGAGAGAGAGAGAGAGAGAGAGAAGCTTGGTAGCTCCTACCAAGTATTTTCAAAAAAGAGAGAGAGAGAGAGAGAGAGAGAGAGAGCGAACCTTGGCAGCCGCTGCCAAGTTTTTCAAAAAAAAGAGAGAGAGAGAGCGGGGGGAGAAGAGAAGGCAAGAATAATGTGTTCTCCTGAAGGAAATGTATTTATACATGTGGTACTATTGAAAGGATGAGATATATATATAGACCTGTTTCCACATAAACCATGAGATATAGGGAAACCCTATTGAGTAATCAAGAGTCAGACGTACGCAGGTAAATATAAAATGAAATATTAATTGTACGTACTAGGAATGTGACACCAAGCAGGGAATTTATTATAAAAGCAGATATTATATTATGTGCCCATAATTGGTGCATGGTTCTTTGTATTAATTTTATATCTGGATCGATGACAGATAAAAATTGGACTTGTTTCATCGAACAATAACAAATTATGCGTGTGGGATTGTGGGTAGTCTATGTTGTGAATTGGACTTGCTCTTTATGGCAGATGCTATTATGTTGTTTGTCACTCCATTCAACGAACAAGGGATTACAATAGCTGGCCTAATGCGAGATCTTGTGTGCAAATATTATTTTTTAGAAATTAAAAAAATTGATTTGTCAGGAACAAATTGGTGAAGTTTTCTTTGAGATCAAAGAATAGCAATGACCGAACTATCGATTCAGTTTAGAATATGGCAAATTCTTCTATGGACATAAGGACCTATTTGTAAAATGAATATATTTTCATTTTCAAAGTTCAAACAGTCGATCCGACCGTTCAACATTATCTCCATATTAAAATGTACTTGGAGGTCAAATTTTACATTTTTTTTGAATTTTTTTACTATTTATTAAGTATTTTACAAAATTCAATGGTCTGAATTTGACTAGTTTTTGTAAAATACTTAATAAATAGTAAAAAAATTCAAAAAAAGGTAAAATTTGACCTCCAAGTACATTTTAATATGGAGATAATGTTGAACGGTCGGATCGACTGTTTGAACTTTGAAAATAAAAATATGTTCATTTTACAAATAGGTCCTTATGTCCAAAGAAGCATCACTCTTAGAATATATAGGATGGACCGAATTAATGGTCCGGCCACCCCTATAAGTCACACATGCACATCATCAGCATCACGGAACGCGATTTGACCGAACCATTGATTCGGTCACTCTCCTGAACCGAATTTTGAGAAAGGGAATTTCAAAGGAAGAAGGAAAGGGGGGACTCGAATTTTGAAAATTTAGTCCAAGAGGGTGACCGAATCAATGGTTCAGTCACTTCTCTTTTGAATTTTCTATCTCCATTCGTGTAAAGGCATGACAAAGAATGAACCGAACCATTGATTCGGTCACTCTGTATCTGGACCGAATCAACGGTTCAATCCTGCTATTTTTGGAGAAAATAAACCATCAATTATCTTTTTAATTTTAATGAAGAATAAAATAAGTAATTAATAAATTTAAAATGAGTTTTAATAGAAAAATCAATAAATTAGATAAATTTGTGAGTTTTTGAAATTTAGAAGAATAAATATGATATTATGAATTTGAGGGGAAATATGTAACTTGGAGATTTTTTAGGAATATATATGAAATTTCGCCTTGAATAAAATTGATCATGTGTTTGAATAAATCTTCTGAAGTAGTGACATCGCTCGCAAAGCATATGATCGATGGCGTTGTATACCATTCTTTCATTTTAGATAGAGAAGTTTTATTTTGATCGTTTGCGTACCTGTATAAATTTTATATTTTCATTTTCTTTGAATAGAATTTTAGCATGCTTCTTACCTACTATATAAAAAATTAATAAATGAAAGAATAATATCACAACGTTGTACAAAGAAAAAAGAGTGAGGCTACGGTACTATGCATAATGCATATTGGCCTGCAATATGGATTTAAATCTTCAATTTAAAAATCTTAACAGTTGATCCGAACAATTAAATATAGTCTTCATATAAATATGTACTTGTAAACTAAATTTTACATTTTTTAGCATTTTTTTACTATATTCTAGATGGGTAGAAAATCACTTAGATCTGAAAATTCTGGACTATTAAAAAACAATGATTTTCTACTCATGTAAAAAAATAGTAAAAAAATTCTAAAAATGTAAAATTTAATTTACAAGTACATATTCATATGGAGATCATGTTGAACGGTTCAGATCGACCGTTAAGATTTTGAAAATAAAAATATTGATCCGTAGTACGGACCAATCTGCGTTATGCATAGTATCATAGCCTCACTCAGGAAAAAAAAATACCCTTATATTATTTTGAAACTAAGAGTTTAAATGTCTTATTATGACTTATTATCGTTTATCTTCATTTTTAAATTCGAAAACAATTAATCCAATTCAACATGATCTCCATATTGAAATATACTGTATTACTTGCTTCTCTTTGCCAATCACTTTGAAAGCATCAATTTTTTTACTATTTTCTTCTATTATATTAAAATTTCACCACAATCCATCTAATATTAAAAATTTCTGCTTGCAAAAAGATTGGCAAGTTCGATGGGGCCCACGTATGTTGAGCCAATTGTCTGCCAATGCATTTGTAGAAGTGTTGGACTATTTCAGTTTTCTTGGGAGCTTTAATTGCTACCACTTGAGTTTGACTGCCGTTTTTCTTTCTCTTTAATTTCTTTCTTTAATTTTTTCTTTTTCTTGAGAGTACTCAGTACTAGGGTTTATGACTTGCCAGATATTAATTATATTGTGGTCGGAATTGATTGAGCTCCTGGCACAGGGACTCACCGATGCCTGGAACGGAATCGGTGATTGGTTCATATGACCTTTGTTTTCAAACAGGGGCGGATCCAGGTTGTTCCAGAGGACAACTATTCCTCCTGAATTTTGAATTTTAGTAGAGATTTATCGATCTCGATCGACTTTGTCTTCTCTGAAATTTTTTTGTCCTTCTCTAAATGTTAGATTTGTAATTCGAGTTAAATTTAGAATTAAAATTGAAATAAATTTGTTAAATTTTAATTGGTAATTAGAATTATAAGTCAGAGCATCAGAAATTACAAGTCAAAGCATTGGAAAGTACAAATTAAAGCATTGTTTTTTATCGAGTATCTAATTGGTTAATGGATTTAAATCCGATTAGGTATTTAAATCCAATTTGATATTTTTTTACTCCCCTGACGAAAATCATGGATCCGCCCCTGTTTGTTTTTGCTGAAACAAATCATAGCTTCATAAATAGGAGAAAAAAAATCTGACAAGAAATGAAAAATAAGCTGTTAGGTTTTACATTTTTACTTTACTAATTAGAAGGCCATTATCTGTAGACGTTCAGTAGTGTTGTGTCGGTGAGTCGGGTCGTGCTGATACATCTGACAGGTTAAGCCGTGTTCTGTTGAATTAGGTTAAGCCAGGTTAAGCACGCGCTGGTGTCCGTGCCAACACGTATTATTTTGTTTAATTAATTTAGAGAAAATAGTAAAACCATAGAAACAACCAGATAAGATTGAAAGAATTGAGGGATATCTCCAGTTCCGTGGGAAATGGAGAGTAATTGAACAAACGTTTTTTTGTTTCAGTGAGAGACACACAACAGGTCAACAGCAGGCTGCAGCCGATTATTATTAGCAGCACATTCATATCTCATGGTACCAGTGAAACATCGATGGCAAATGTAAGAGAGATTTTAATACGAAACAGCATTTGTTGGCATGAATCCAAGCAGGTTTCAAGCGGATTCACGGGCCATGCTGCTCCATTTGGGTCGACTCATCAATTCAGGCCAGGCCTTATTTGTTGCTGGAAGAGGCACCAAAATAGTACCAGCTTTTAAACGTGAGTGGGGTACACGACCTGTCACGTGACAGAGTGTACATTGACTGGTCAACGCTGTCAAACCAAGTAATTCGCATGGGTCAGACTGTAAAAATCTGGGAAATAAATCAGCTGTTATTCCAAGGAGAATAACAGTAACATGTTAATCTGATTTCATCTTCTCAAGCTCCAGGGAGGCTACGGTATTATGTATAGTATATATTTTTTACTATTTTTTTAATCGGTAGAAAATTATTTGATCTAATGAGTTTAGACTTTCAAAAGTAGTGATATTATATCTATTTTAAAAAAAAAATTCTAAGAAATACTCTGCTAGTACATTTTCATATATAATCATTGAATGGTTCTGATTGACTACTTAAATTTTAGAAACAAAAATCTTGATCAGTAGTACAGACCAATCTGCGCCATGCATAGTACCATAGCCTTACTCTTGAATAGGGGTGTAAATGGATTGGATATTATTTGATTTCATAATCTGAAAAATTACTTAAATTATTCGATCCGTATCCATACCTGAGATTATCTGTATCCGAAAAATTATAACATATAAGAATACAATTTGATCACTAACTATCCATATTTGATCCATTTACACCCCTAAGCTATAACAAATGTACTCTTTGTTCTTAAACTGATTTATTAAACTGCATATACATATAAATGATTTATTATTTGTATTTTTTAGTTGCATAGTATTAATATATTATCTTGTTGAGGAAGTAAAAACAAAATATGCACATGGTTCAAAAGAAGATGAGGTTGCAGCTGATTCAAGGCTCTTTTATTTTTTTTATTCCTATGTGTTTAGAAATAATGTTATCAAATATGAGTTGGTATATTTTAATAAACACTGTGAAATGATTAATGAGTATTATTTTGATAGCATGATATATATCCAACAAATTTATTACGAAAAATATTAAGTCTGACTTATGAATGAATAAAATTATATTTATATGTTATTTTTTTCTCATAATGTACATCATTCATTTATTTTTAATCATTCAAATTATATTTATATCCGTATTTGTAACCGTTTAACATCCAATCCGTATATGTATTTGAAAATATTTGTATTCGTATCCAAAAAATTATAACGGATAAAGATACGGTTTAATCAGTATCCGTTCATATCCGATCTGTTTACACGTACCCCTAGGAGTCCTGGATCTCCGCTGACTTGAATAAAGATGAGAAGCAGAGAGTACCAAACATTTTATTTCTTTTATGTTGAAATAAAATGTAGCAAAGTTGTCAGAGTTTTATGTTAGCAAAAGCACTTACTTTTTTCTTGACAAATGCACAAGAAACTTCGGATCCTCTGTCTCGTCAGCGTGAACAATAACTGGAATCAGGCTCACAATTAACTTTTTAAGGGTTCTTTTTCATTATGGAGTGACTATATGTCAGTGATAATTACAATGATCAGTCTGAACTCTGAAATGACAAGGTAAAAGATCAAATTGTACATAGAAAAATAAAAAAAATCTTGTTTTATTGTTGCCGACAACTTTTTCTAGAAAGAACAAGAATCAAGTTAATATTTTTTAATCAACCGCAATTTATTACTTTCAAAAAAAGTTTCAGAAGTAATTTTGGAGAAAACATGAAACAACCTAGGACTCAAGAGAGATAAGTCTTGGTGTTTAAAATAAAAAAATAACTTGTAAAACAATTACTAAATTGCAATATCAACTGTAAAAACTAAAAAATAGAACCAAAAACAACAGACTGGTTGAGTATCTTCCCCGCAATTTTTAGAGGTGCAAACGGATTGAATATTATTCGTCTGAATTCAGATTCGTAACTGAAAATTAGATAAGGATATCTGATTTTCAAATATCCGTGGGATACGGATACAAATATGATTTTGAATTTTAATTATCCGTATTTCAATAGTAGGTATGTACCATAAAGTTTAATATATATTATGAAAAAATTATGTTATTCACCATTTTAATTAGATAAATATTAGGAACTTCGATATTTTTTTAATAATATTTTTATTTTTTTAATAAATAATAGTATTGAAAAATAAATATTCAATTCGTATCTATATCCGTCTAATATTTAATCTGTATCTGAAAAATAAAAATAAATATGAATATGATTTTACCACTATCCAATCCGTAAGTATACTTATTCAAGAGTTCGCACCTTTGCTTCCAAATTTTAAATTGTACAATAAGCAGCATTTTTCTTGCTTTCTTGCAAATTTGTTTGTCCGCTAGTACTTTTCTTTCAAAGTTTTATTTTGACAACCGTGACAAACTACTTTGTCACGTCAAAAAGAAATGAAACATGTTATAACTTGAAGAAATTAAGATAGAATGTACTATAAATTTAGTACAATTTTAGAGCTTTTATTCACAGATTAAATGTCAATAAAAATAATTTATTATTTTTTCAAATAATCTGATAGATAATTATATAGATTTAAATATACATTACATCTAATACACGGCTTATATAATTATAGATAGAGGAGGGTTCCAATGCCTCATCTCCTCATACCTCATCCATACCTCATGTTATATATCTCTATTTTCAAAGTCTAAACTATCGATCCGACCGTTCAACATGATATTCATACTAAAATATGTTTGGGGATGAAATTTTATAATTTTTGCAATTTTTTTACTATTTTTTAAGATAGGTACAAAATCACTGCTTTTTGAATGATCCAGATACAGTGATTTTGTACCTATCTTAAAAAATAGTAAAAAAATTGCAAAAATTATAAAATTTCACCCCCAAGCATATTTTAGTATGAATATCATGTTGAACGGTCGGATCGATAGTTTAGACTTTGAAAATGGAGATATATAACATGAGGTATGGATGAGGTATGAGGAGATGAGGCATTGGAACCCTACTCTTATAGATATTTACAATTTACAACTTCAAATTTAAGTACATTTTCATATGGAGATCATATTAAGTGGTTCAGGTCGATCATTTGAACTTTAAAAAGGAAGATATAAATTCATAGTACAATTACACTCAACAATAAATAAAATCTTACAAAAATTAGATCAATTACAAAATATAGATTTATAATATTTTAATTTTTTTTTCTTGAGCGATGGATCGAAGGGTTGATTCGTCTATTTATCATATTGTGCCTATTTGAACTTGAATCTGTGATCTTTATGATTCATTTTGAAAACTTGATTTTAGCTATTAGATTGATTTGATTAATTATCTATTGTTGTTGTATACATTGATTATTGATTTCTAAATCAAAGTGGTTGCTGTTATTACTAAAGAAAAAACAATTATTTACCCAAATTATAGATTGAATTGAAGTTAATTTCCATCTATATAACCTGCCTCGACTTAGATAATATATTCATTCAGTGTGTGTTCAAAGTTATCTGTATCCTTCATGTTGTTTGCATTGTTACAAATTACAATTCACACTTATTTGTTCGCTCAGCATTTCTACGATCACAACAGTGGAACTGTGTTATCACATTTTTTATATTCATTCTCACTCTAAATATAAAGGTCTTAACATCAATTGAGTTATTCGGAAAATAGTTATTTTGAAAAACAGAAGCTAGAATTTAGCTGCCATATATTATGGCCTTGATTCTTTTGCTCTAGTAGAGAATTATTTAATTATGATTTACTCACAAGCAGTACTTAAGATGTTGGTGGAAACTATATACTTTATATACTTTATAGGTAAAACGAAAAAATAGAAATATATATAAACAACATAGAAAAATTACTATGAAATGTGATAGTTATATGAGAAAAGGTTTCTATACCCAGTCCTTTGTACCCAGCGCTGATCTGATTAGTTTAAACCGTCATAAACGGTAATTAACTGTCTCCAGCAGTCCCCACTAATTAACGGTCTTTTAAAACCTTCCTTCGCCGCTGATTTCCTTTTTTTTTGAATTTCCTTTTCCAGATCTTCTTCTTTCCTTTTGAGAGGCGATTTCATGGCGATTTTCTTCTTCTTTCCATTTCTCTTCGTGCAATCCTTTTTCAGTTTGCGATTCTCTTCGCACTTACCTTTTTCAGGCGACGTACCTTTTAGGGAAGCTTCCGTCGTTTTTGTCTGGATCAGGCGGCGGACATTTTAGGGAAGCTTCCGTCGTTTTCGTCTTGATCAGGCGTTCCTTCCGATTAGGGACTGAAGAAGAAATCGACTTCTTTTGATTTGAATTGATAATTGCGATTTCCTTCGATCGTTTTCTTAATGTCGTTTTCTTTGCTGATTTCCTTCTATTGAAATCAAAATTACACTGATCGATCGTTTTCTTAATGTCATTTTTTTATTTATCTGATGTAAGAAATTATTGTATATGATATTTTGTTTTACAGTATTCGATTTCACTTTCGAAAGAAAAACACGACGAAGATTGACGATATTCATAATTTTGGATTTGGATTGAAGGCCAGCGGTGAAATCTAAATTCAGTGAGTTATTTAGTTATTTTAATTTACATGATTCATGCAATAGGTTTACAGGTTGTAGTTATTATTTTACAGGATTTATCTGTTAGGTTTAAATGTTTTTTATAGAATTTTGTAGGATCTGTTTCACAGTTTGACAACATATATCAAATATTTTACATGAATCCTGTAAACTATATCAAATATTTTACATGAATCCTGTAAACCTGTTTCACAAGTTGTATTTGTTTCCTTTATTTTTCTAAATCTGTTTGACATTTTTTCAGGATATATATGCAATAGTTACAGGATCTGTTTAACAGTGTTACTGATTTAAATTTCCAATAGTTATCTAATAGGTTTACAGGATATATGCAGTGTTTAACAGTTGTACTGATTTAAAATTTCAGTATTTATCTAGTAAATTTACAGTATGTATGCAGTTTATTACAGGATGTATTAATCAGGTGTGAAGGTTATGTACGGTACTTTATAGGATATATTTCACAGTTTTACAGGATATATGTGTTTGACCCTAAAAAGTTGTTGTTTAAATTCAATATGAGAAATAGCAATTTTGGAACAATTAAATATGCTTGGAAAATGCCAAATCATACATAGGCCCTCCAAGATAAGTTGAATTTGACATATTAAAATTCTTGATAATATTCTACATAAAAAACCATGAATTTTGATATATCATATGATCAAAATTGCAAAGGAATTAATTTCCTACAAATAAAACAATACATGGATGAAATTATGGGTACAAAATCATGATAACACCTAGCAAAACCATGCTTCAAATCCCTCTGGGTACAACTTGGAGCCATCTAGCAGATCCCTGGCAACCAGAGCCCACAAGTCAGTGGTTCAAAATAAATTTAGCTGCAAAGTTTAGTTGGGTAAACATGGCTCACCAGGCTGTCAGTGGCTCGGTATTCTATAGACCAGACCTACCCAAAGACGAAGGCTTAAGTTAAATTTTAGCGCTGCAGCGCTCTGACCCCTTCACGCTCCATGAACCTGGCACATCAATGTAACCTAATATGCACCGAGCGGACAGAGGTTTGGCTCACAATAGGCCGAGACCAGACAAAGGAAACCAAATGTCTCTGAGTTTAACCCCAGGAACCTCTGACCCCTTCAAGTCGGGTGCGCTAGGCGTTTCGTGAACCACAGACGAGACCAACACGGTTTACAGTACGCCAAGTACAGTCAAGAGAAACAAAAGAGTTAGAGAGGAGAACGGTTTGAAGAACAGAGAGACTGACGCATGGCAAAGGTCAAGTCATCCAACTATTCAGTATTCAGAGAACAATTTTTATAATTAAATTATAAGCTTTGACATAATAGACAAATTTTTATAATTACAGAAGAACAATTTCCAAATGTTTTTCTGAGTAAATGTTAAAGATCAAGTCATCCAACTATTTAGTATCCACAAAGGATTTTTCCATTCGGGTTTCAAAATTAATTAAATGTTGATTTTCTAGTCCCGAATGTTTTGTTTTGTCTTTTGTTACACGATTTTTCAAAGTTCAAACAGTCGATCCAAACCGTTCAACATATTCTCTATATTAAAATGTGCTTGGAGATCAAATTTTATATTTTTTGAATTTTTTTACTATTTATTAAATATTTTACAACACTGTTGTTTTCAGAACATTGAATTTTGTACCCATTTTAATAGATAGGAAAAAAAATTCAAAAAAATGTAAAATTTGATTTCCAAACATATTTTAATATAGAGATCATGTTGAACGATTTGAATCGACTATTTGAATTTTGAAAAATCATGTTATGAGATGTTGTAACTATAGAATACTGTAAGTGGATCCTCTTATTATATTGCTTATGCAGAAATGAAAATAACAACTTTGAAATTCTAAAATGTATAGGAACCTGTTTAGGCCAAGAGAAGAATAATACACAACCACTTTTGACCCGACTCAATGGATAAACCCGTATCCAATCGAAGAAGGGAATCATAAAGGTCAAACAATTACGTCTTATTTAGAGATCAAACAATTACACCCCGGAGAAGGAGAAACAGTTCTCCACCTTAACCTAAGAACCGTCATATGTCAAAGAGACTCAAAATATAAATAAGAAGTGCGGAACATAATACCTGATTCCATGCCGTTTGTCATGGAATATCCAAAACATGTATATGTGTTGGGTACAAATTCAAATATTTTGACCCATCACGGATCAACCTGCGACCCGACCCATTTTATATGTTTCTTATTTTGTTTAAGACTTTAATGAATATTTTATGATTATTATAATGTTTTGTGTGGCTTTAGTAATAATTCTCCTACGAAACTAGATCTTGAGACTTCAACCATAGAAGACAAGATTCAGACCACTAGACGGCTAGACCTAATGCATTTTTATGTCTAATTAAATTGAAACATAATTGAGAGATTGCAGGTTCGAAATTCAGATGAAAAAATTTCTTGTGAATATTAAATAATGGAGTGCCTTCACTTCCAACTTTTATTAAAAAAAAATTGCAACATATAATATATTTAATGTATTCTTAGACTTAAAACGAAAAATACTCGACCCGTGTTGATAGGGCCATGTTCCACAGGCCCTTTTACTTGTTCTAAACTGGGTCATAAACGACTGGGATTCGGACCTCGCTAAGAGGCCAACCCGATGTCATATGAAAAGCCCAAAGATTCACTAAGTCGGGGTCCAATACAGCGGCCTCAAATTATCTGGCCTTAAATGGGGTTCATGATAACAGACATACGAAATGACCGTTGAAACGGCTGGCTTAATGCCCCCCGTTCCAGTAACGGCTGACATGACTACCCACGTTCTCCATAACTGCCCGAGATGGCAGTTATGGCTGGACTATATAAGGCAGTGATTCCCATGAATCAGGGGACACTGGGACAACCATAAGAGAGATCACACAGGATAGAGTACGAATCTCTCACAATCCACCCCGAGTTTACAACTCCATTCACACCTCGGCCTGCCATCCTTTGGCAGGACGAACTCAATTCAGCCCAAGATTCCATACGGCCTCATCTCCCGAGATAGGACGTATCACGTGTCGCATCAGGTTAGGTCCGACCCGTTTTAGAAAATCAATTAAAATTAATATTGACACAATTCTACAGATTAACACTGTACATTAAAATAGGTTGATTTGATTCATTTTAAAAATTGGATTTGAGTATGTGATCTTTATGATTCATTTTAAAAATTGGATTTGAGCTATTAGCTTGATTTGATTAATTATTTACTGTTGTTGTATATATTGATTATTGATTTCTAAATCAAAGCGATTGCTTATATTAAAGATAAAAACAATTATTTTTCCAAATTATAGGTTGAATTGAAGTTTCCATCTAATCTAATCTGCATCGACTTACATATTATATTTATTCAGTGTGCGTTCAAAGTAATATGTATCCTTCATGTCATTTGCATTGTCACAAATTTCAGTTCACACTTGTTTGTTCATTCATCATTAGTTCATTACTACAATCACAACAGTAATATTGTATTATCACATTTTTCGTATTCATTCTCATTCTAAATATAAAAGTCTTAACATTGATTGAGTTATTCAGAAATTAGTCATATTGAAAAACAAATATCTAATGTAGATTCTAGCAGAAATATATTATAGCCTTGGTTATTTTACTTTAATAGAGAATTATTTGTGATTTAATCAAAAGCTAGTAAATAAGGTATTGGTGAAAACTATATTTTATTTGCATCCATCTAATCATAAATTCGATAAAACTAGGGTGAAGAAAACCCTTCGTACATTCACCAGTTATTATCTTTATTTTGTTCAGGTTATTATTTATCTTTTATTATGATTTATGTATGATATTTTTTATTTTATTGTATTATCCAGTACCACTCAATTTTTGAGGTACTTTATATAGTATTTTGAAATTGCTCTTTTCTTACAAATGGTATTATTGTTTGTTGGTTTTTAGGAGGAGTAAAGAAGAGTTCAAGAAATTGATGTTGACTGAGAAAAAAAGAAAAACATGAGGGTCAAAAACTTATATTTATTTCAATTTTAACATAAAAAATGCAGGTAATTTGATGTATAAGAATATTCATTTGCTGTCTTTTATTGTTTGTTTTTTATTTTGATTTATGTACAATATTTTGTATTTTTAAGTACCATCCTGTTCAAGTACTTTATATAGTATAGGTTTAGGACCTGTTCGGCTGCTGTGGAATTTTTACTGTTCACGTGAGAAAAAAGAATTCACTCAGAGTGAATTTTTTTTTCCCACGTGAACAGTAAAAATCAGTTCAAATTTTTTTTTTTCCTGTGCCCATTCCCCAGCCCACTGTGCAGCCGAACCGGGCTTAAAGGGAAACATAAACAGTGGAGTGTTTGGAGTTTAGTTACCATGCACAACAAGTGGCAAGGGAGCCACGTTTTTTTTTTTTTTTTATTTAAACTTCTTACAATTTAAATCTTAAATTTTGATATTAAAACAAGTTTTGACTAGTTGATTAGTTTGACTAGAGATGGCTATAGCTCTTCATCGTTCCTGAGCTCGTGCGTGAAAACAAGGAGAACCTCCAACCACCTCCCTTCCCCTTTCAAAGCTCATCTTCATTCCAAGAACAGCAGTAACAGCACAAATGAGAGTCACTGCCACCTCCTTTTTACATTACAAGTTTAGAAATTATTTAGAAGGAAACAACAATATGCCCGCATTAAACCTGGACTTGTAATTGTTGATTACAATTTTTTCTACAAATATTTCCCTCAACGCGTCAAACTCGGTTTGATGGGCTGCCGTTCGATCTGAAATTCTAATAATTTGCTTGATTAACAGTTTAATTTGAGTTTCCGATTGTTGTTCTATACTTCTATGCTCGATTACTTTTTGTCGATTGCTTTCAATTAGACTCTACACCTGGTATGTACTGCGGCATGCAATACCAGTAGTTCCTGAAGTGTTCAATATGGGATAAGGTAACTGGTACACACTCAAAGAGCTTGAGGTGGCTACTGATGTGTTCTCAGATGAGAATGTAGTTGGTGAAGGAGGCTATGGTATTGTTATCATGGTGTCTTAGAGGATGGGAGCTGTGAAGAATTTGCTAAATTACAATTGCTAAATAACAGGTACGATTGTTGCTACTGTTATCAGAAATTAGATTTATCTTTGGTATAAATGAGATTTGAGAAGTTGAGCCTTTAAACTGCTCAATTTGGTCAGATTTCCTAAATAGCTTGTGCCCGTTATGGTTTATTGTGATTACTAATCGAGCATGGTAACTAAACACTTCTATACATACTCTTGTTGAATATATATACATTTTGCATAGTAATTAGAACTTGATTTGCATGGTAAGTAAACACTTTTATAGAAAACACAGTATTTGTGTTAGGGAACAAACAATTACTTATCCAATAGTTAGATATTAGAATGTGAATTATTCTTGGGACTGCAAAAGGGTAAATTACAAATTATTTTTGTGTTTTTTTATTGCTGTTGTAATGTCGATTGTTTTCAATTTAGACTATGTACCTAGTATGTACTGGCTCACATTGTAATTTTGTTACCTGAAATTCTAAGAGGAGATTTTTTTGTTTTGTTTTTGCGTATCAGATTTTGCATGTATCACGCACTGCTATTTACCAGCATGAGCTTCTTTGCGATCATACCTAATGTACATGTGACAATCGCCAAGAGGAATCTCTTGACAACTGACAAGTGAATGTTTCATTATTTATCAGTATGAGCTTAATTCTTTTCACAAACAAAGATCTACAAGAAGATCAGGAGCTAAGCAAGATATTTTTTTTCTTAGTAGCTTTTGATAATATGTATCGGTAACTATGTATAGGTTAGAGATAGTGTAATTGGGGTATAGTTTGAGGAATGAGATAGTATAATGGTTGATGCTTGTGTAATTGTAAATAGCAAAGAGTATACATAATTAAAATGTAAAAGTAAAAAAAATTCAGCAATGATCTTAGAGGAGTTATCCAACTTATTTTTTGTTAAAATAAATAACTTCTTAAAAATAGGGTCATCTAGATAAATCTGACGGTGTAAATAATTTTATCACACATGCCTAAATTCAAATATATTAATTGTAAAATATTTTCAAAAGGTTACAAATTTTAGCAGGAAACTACAACTACAACAATAAAAAAGTAAAAGTCAGATCTGGTACCACCTATAAAGCTTAATTGAGCTTTAGTGCAAATGATATGGGTGTAGCAAGTGTATTGGAATTTGCTTTTTACTTGATTCCATTTCTGTTCTTTTCTTTTCATCTGTCTTTATATTATGGCAAACTTCTTGCGTATGGAATTTTGTAGTGATATAATGTTCTACTAAATTAATTAAATTTCTTTCATTTAAGAGTTTTTTTTGGCTGATTACAAATCATTCTTCTAATGACTGGAACAAAACGTTGCTGTTAGCATACTATTACTTTTTTCTTTTCTTGTAGAGTGATGTCATTTGATTTCATACCATTCTTCTTAACCTCGTACAATACATAACCAAAGGAAATATCTATATCATGAGAAAGGAAGTCTGAATTGTAGTTATATTTCTTAGATTTTGTTTGCTATTTTTTTAGATAGATAGAAAATTATTTAATTTGAAAATTCCCGGATCATTTAAAAAGTAATGATTTTTAACTTATCTAAAAAAATAGTAAAATAATTCTAAAAATGTAAAATTTGGTTCATAAATATATAGATGGTATATATTTATGTTTTTCATATGAAAATGTACTTGTTATAAAAAATTTACATTTTTTAGATTTTCTTTACTATTTTTTTTAGATAGAAAATCACTTGATTTGAAAATTGTGGATCATTCAAAAGCAATGATTTTTATTTATTAAAATAGTAAAGAAATTCTAAAAAATGTAAAAATTAGTTCGTAAGTACATATTTGTATAGAAATCATGTTTATCAGTTCTAATTGACTATTTATATTTTACAAATAAAAATATAAATTTATAGCCCGAATCAATATTACATCCGTACATAATATACATATTACCATAGTCTCACTTTTCAATCTTTGAAAAATCATTTGAGAAAATGGATTGGTTATAAATTTGGACTCTTGTTAACTTTTTGTATCGACGTACAACAACTCAACGACTGTGTCAATGGGTTGCATCACGAATTAAAATTCAATCCGATTTACCGATTGAAAGTCCATCAATCTATAGATTTACCAAAAAACTAAAATTTTACATTACGATTTCGAACTTTCTAAGATACGTACATTTCTATAAAAAAAAAAATATTAATAGAAATAAATATTTAAGCATTGACTATTAGATTATATTTTTTATCCTTTTTTACCTGAAAAACATTAAAAAAAAACAAAAAACAAAGGGATAGTTAAAGATATAGGCACAAGGAAGCAAAATTGTTATTGATCGATTGTCTTATTATAATAATTCATTACTTAATGTTGCTGTTATATAATTTATCTCATGGTGTATACAACACGACATCCTCAAGATTTTTTAAATTTACAAATACAAATGGACAAAAAGAAAAACGGATCCCTTTTTTTATTGAAACCTGTAGGTAAGAGAAACATATCTCATTTAACCTATATTTATGGCACCTCTAAAATTCCCAATTTGATTGTCAGCTACTCTTTTCAACTTATTTATAATTAACCTCTGACATTTTCAACAACAACACAGCAAATATATCAGCATTGAACAAAACAACACAACACAACATATATTACATACGAAAAAAAACACAACAACAGAATCGATATATAACACATGTAACGTACCAACAATATATAAACCAAGCTTAGAATAAGTATATTGCAAAAACTTAGAATAAGCAACGAGAAAAACAATGCAGCAATTTTGCAAGCTTAGAAGTAGTATGCAATTCTAGAATCTGTTACAACTGAAAGTGAACTTTACTGTTATTGAAGTTAGGTCAAGTAATATAATCAATTCAAAATGTTGCATTGTGCACCACCACAACAACAAAAGTTACAAAATTTCAGAAAATAGTCTTCAAGTTATTCCTTCTCCTTAGAACTGAAGTCGACATTGAAGTTGTCATCTTCCTCTCTTTTCTTCTTCCCTTCGAACGATCATCCTTGAGCTATGAACAAAGGAGTACAAAAGCTATTGTCATTTATTCATGAAATAAAATATGGAGTTTACATAATATAAAGAGGATGACATGCCTTTTGACAAGATTGAAAATCATGACCCTCTTGCTTGTTGCAATAGCTACAGGGGAGCATTTTTTTCAACCATAGGTTTCATCTGTTGCGGTTTTCTCTTCTTTCCTTTGCATTGCCTCAAGGTCACTACGAAACTCCATACCAATAAAAGGTTCAACGTTCTTATCACCTCCAACATCCTCTTCTTCAAAATCATCTACAACATCACCTTCCTCCAAAATGGAAATTGGAAGCTCACCCTTCTCGCTACTCATGTTAACTAGTTAAATAATTACAAAACATGAAAAAAAATAGGTTTCAGTTGAGGATAAGTTTAATTCATTTGTGGATTTATCTTTTAGATGAAGTTTACTTCAATTAAAACCAATATCATGATAACTGTACTTCACTTAGGCTTACTATAAAGCAGAATTTACGTATTCATAACATAACATAACATATATATATACAAAAAAAAAATGCATCAATATCCTCATCTGACAGTCCCTTTAATTTTCCCAAATACTTCTCCCTATTTTTTTATTTTGTAAACTGAAACATAACAAAAGAGTACAATCACCAAGTCACAATCCAAAACTGTGAAATGGCCAAATTAAACTCAACAGTAGAATGTACAGAGCCAAATGTTAAGTAGCTGTTAAGATAAATTAAAGTCTAAATAAAATGTAGAAGCTTACCAACTGGAGAGAAGACAGCACGAGATGAGAGAGGAGAGCAGAGGAGAAAAAACAGCGGCAGGGCGGAGGGAGGAGGAAGGAATCCGGCGAAGGGGATGAGGCGGAAAAAACCCAAGCGAGGGTTTGGGCCAGGGTCGAGGGCACACAGGGAGGGTTATGGGGGATGGAGTTAGCGCTTTTTTTTTCTGTCTCCGTTAAATCTTTTCAGCGCCTAATCACTAGTATGATATTTAAAGCAAATCAGATAGCCACAAACTCAATTGCATAGAAGGCCCCGTGCTATCCATCGCACCTTAGCCATACTCAAATATTAAATAGGAAGAGTGAAATGTGCATTAGAGGAGTCCATGGCTCTATCACTCTCTGATATCAAGTGAATGAACATGTCTGCATAAATTGCGGATCAAATCAGTGTCCACAGATCGCAATCGCGTACACATCAATACTTCAAGGTTGGTCAGGTATTTTAGCCCATGAGGTGTTCTCAATTGCAGGCAATTAAAAATACGAAGTTCTTTAAGAATGGGCATGGCACCCTTCTCTATCTCCCATTTTTCCATTGACAAGTTAATAAGACTCAAAAATTCTAACTGGCTAAAGCCTCTAGAGGAACAACTCATTTTTTTATCTCTGCATGCATTAACTAGTTGGAGCTTCTTGAGGCAGCATAGCTTCTCCAGTACCGGCATTAGATCTTGCTGGAAGTTGTACTTAACAATTTCGAGAGAAGTGAGATGGCAGGGGAGCATATTCTCATGTAAGGTTTCAATGTGGTTCGCTAAATTGAAAGTTCTTAATGTGAGAGATTTTAAATGCTCATAAAATGGAAAGTGTATCATGTCTAATAATATGACTGATGGAAGATAATATTCAATACTTTCTACCGAGAGAGAGGTCAGGTGTTGTAATGTGACTAGAAAATTGAATATTACCTGCGAAGATAATGATTCGTGTATTAAATATAATATACGTAAATTGGGTAGATAAGGTAACCTTTCACACGATTGTCTGATACACATCGGTGAAATTGTTTGCAAATTTGTTAGTGTTGCTGACTGTGGGGGTCCCAAAGTTATTGTACTTTGAGTGGCATGCCTTAGTGTATTGATACGCCACACACAATCAGGAACGATAAATTCCTCCTCCGTATCACCATTCTCGGTAACAGAAATCCGATGATAAAGGTCTTTGACATCAAGGGTCTCTAGAAAATCCATGCCGCCTATCACTTTCTTTAAATAAAATTCGGGATTAATACGTAAATAATTGTGTAGTGTCCCACTAAGTTTAACATATCTTAATTGAGGCGATCTCTCAAAAATCTTATAATATATCTCCGTTTTGCCTCCAATAATGCTTACCACTTTGAGCAGACTAAGATTCTCATGAATAAACCGCGGCAATATTGTGCAACCGAAACACAAAAGAGTGCGGAGGTTTTGTCTCATTACCATGTCATCAAACTGTAGAGTGTGAATTGCCACACGGCGTGCTTTCACTACAAAAGACAGGCACTTTTTGCGAGGATAAAAAGTGACTTTTTGCGACGGAATACCGTCATAAACATGCTTTTTCTTTTGCAACGGTACTTTTAGCGACGAAGTTCCGTCCCAAAAAGTGCCTACTTTGTTGTTGTGTTTTTGCTCTCTAAACTCAAATTGATCTGAATACACCTCAAGAAAATTGTCCGCCTTGGCTTTTTTGAGAGCAAGATCTTGTAGTAGATCGTGTATGTGTATATATTCAATGGAACCATCATAATCTCTAGATTTTACTTGAACCATGCCCCTAGCATACAATGAAAAAAATAATTATAAATGGTCAAGTACCTCGGGTTTACTTGAACCATACTGTGGCTCGAATTTTTCAAGCTAAGCACTTAAAGAAAGTAATGATTACGTCTTATATTATAAACACTCACAAATTTTAGGTACAATAATTAAAAAATATCATAAATGAAAAATAGTTGGATTCAAAACAATTTAGTTTAGTGCCCTATACATAAGTTGTTGATGTTTAGACTATTCAATTAAAACCAGCACATTACACTAACATGTATAAAGCGTTAAATGAAGAAGTAATACCTGTGTACGAGATCCTCTAAAAAACTCTCTGCGGTTTCTTCCAATGTTCTATTGTCTTCTTGTGCTATGAAACCCTCTGCAATCCACATTTGAAGTAATGATCGGGCATCGATATCATAGTTTTTGGGAAATGCAGCAAAGTACAAGAAACATGATTTGAGCACGAATGGTAGGTACTCATAGCTGGTGGCTATGATCTCGCGGGTTATGATCTCGTGGCAATTTTCTCCATCAACATCCCATGTCATTGTCTGCAACACGGTATGCCAATTGTGTTGCGGCATCTTTAATAATAGACCACCTAAAACTATCAATGCGAGAGGCAACCCACCACATTTATGGACAAATTGATCTAGGATATTCAAATGTTCAAAAGAACTTGTATTCGGATCCAGATTAAGAAAAGTTTGTTTTAACAAAAGCTCTCGGCTTAACTCTTTACTTAAGAACTCGAGTTTGTATGGTTCACATTTGGGATCTGCCTTCTTAGCAACTTCAAATAACTTAGTGGTCATAAGTACTCTACTCCCATTATTTTCATTAGGGAAAAATATTAGAATACTAGTCCATTCAAAGGTTGTAACATCGTCTAGGACTATAAGATATTTTTTGCCAGTAAGAGAATTACGAATCTTTGATGACGATATTCCTACTGCTTCGACAGGAGGCTGGAGTTGTGGTGCTATCTTTTCCCAAATATCAATTTGTCTACAATTTTGAGAATTGCCTACCCATATGCGAAGTTCAAATTGTCTCTTGGAATCATTACTGTAAAAATAAAATATTATATTAGACAAAAGTATAACCAAAATACGAAGATGAAAGACTCGATAAAATATATAAGCGGAAGGCAGTGATGGTACATATTGGAAATTGTGATTTACATTGCCGACTTATAGGCCGTGCACATCTATATATATATTGGTGCAGATGCAACCAGGGTTCAGAAGAATTTCAATTTCTTTCTTTTATTTTCTTTTGACGCTGGCAATAATATTTTAAGTTTAGCCTTGTTGAAATTAATGTTTTTGGAAAAAATAATTATTAAATGGGTCAATTAGTCAAATGGTTAGATGAGTGTATTTGAGATTTCTAGATAAATTAATTATTTATGTTTTCAAGGGTCATGTTGGAGAGTGCAATTTATGCACTTGGTATATTTGTATTGTGTTTAATTATATTTATGTTTTTGAGTTTGTAAAAGATCACCATATGACCTATAAATAGGAAGTATGTCATTTGTAGGAATATCTCAACCTAATAGAATGAAAATATATGCATATATAAGAGTTCTTCTCTCTTCTACTAAAATACTAAACACAATAACATAGGACATTGAATAGGCCAACATAAGTGGTATCAGAGCCTAGGTTGTGTGAGAGTTCAAGTGAGATTCTCTAATAGGAGTGTGATAAAAAGAAGAAGTTGAGAGCACGATGGCTATGCAAGGTGGTGCATGGGGGCCACAAGGTGCGCAACTCGTTTTTTATGGCCATAATTATGACTATTGGAGTATAAAGATGAAGACCCTTTTGATCTCACAAGATTTATGGGAGATAATGGAAGAAGGTTGTGAAGAAAAAAAAGATGAGAAGGAAAAAGAAAATGTTGAGACGTCGGGTGAGAAAAAGGAGAATAAGAAGAAAGATGTGAATGTTCTCTATTTGATTCAACAAGCCATCACCGACAAGGTTTTTCCAAGAATATTCGATGCGAAAAGTTCGAAAGGAGTATGACAGATTTTGCAAAATGAGTTTCAAGGTACTGAAAAGGTTAAAGCAGTAAAACTTTTAACTCTTAAGAGAGATTTTCTGAATTTACAAATGAAGGAGAAAAAGACTTTAAAAGAGTATTTTTCTAAGGTGATTGAGTTGTTGAATCAAATTAAAAAGTTGGGTGAAAATCTAACCAATAAATCAGTTTGTGAGAAAATTTTAATTAGCATATCTCCCAAGTACAACAATATTGCAACCATTATTGAAGAAACCAATGACCTCTTTACCTTTAACATCCAAGACTTAATTGGTTCTCTTGAGATGCATGAACAAAGATTAAATAGACCTAGTGATTCTTTTCTTGAAAGTGCATTCCAATCAATGGTTAATGTAAAAGATTCATCTAACCAAAATGTAACGAAAGATGATACATCTTTTGGTGGTGGAAATGGTAGAGGTAGAGGTAGAGGTAGAGGTGGTAAAGGAGGAGGTAAATGTAACAACCAAAATAGAGAAATCTGAACATGCAATTATTGTAAGAAGCCGGGTCACATAGAAAAATATTATTTGAACAAAGGAAAGCCTCAATGTTATCATTGCAAGAAGTTTGACCATATTGAGAAGTTTGGCATGTTACTATTGAGAGTCTAAAATTGTTAAGTAACAAGAATATGGTGTATGGGTTGCCACACATAGAAGAAAAAGGCGGTGTATGTGAAGCATGCGTTCTCGGTAAAATTCACCGGGAGTCATTTCCAAAAGAGAATGAAGGGAGGGCAAAAGAACCATTGGAGCTTATTCATATCGATGTGTGTGGGCCTATGAAGACAAACTCGCATGGTGGAAATAGATACTTTATTACCTTCATTGATGATTATTCAATAATGTGTTATGTTTATTTTTTTGAAATAAAAATCCGAGTCATTTTTAGTTTTTAAGAAGTTTTAAAACATGGTTGAAAGGCAAAGTGGCCGATTAATTAAGAAGTTAAGAAGTGATAGAGGTGGAGAATACAACTTAAGGAGTTTGAGAAATTTTGTGAGGATATCGGCCTACAAAGACAGTTGACAGTCAGTTTTACACCGGAACAAAATAGAGTTACCGAAAGGAAGAATAGAACAATTGTAGAATTGGTGAGGACCATGATGAATGAGAAGGACTCGTCGATGACATTTTGAACTGAGGCGACATACACAGTGGTTTACTTGTTAAACCGGTATCCTATGAAGTCGGTTGAGAACAAGACACCATTTGAGGTGTGGTCCGGTGGTCGCAAGTCATCGGTGAATCACTTGAAGGTCTTTGGCTCTGTTTTCTATGCACATGTCCCGAAAGAGATGAGGCACAAGCTTGAAGATAAAGGTGAGAAATGTGTGTTTGTCGGTTATAGCACAAAATCGAAATGCTATAGACTCTTCAGTTTGAAAAGAAATAAGGTGATAGAAAGTCGGGATGTGATATTTAATGAAAAAGACAAGTGTGATTGGAAAGAAAATGGTGTAGAAAGTATTTCTTTTCCGATCCATGAGGAGCCACAGAAAAAGCCAAATGATGATAAACTTCATGAAGAAGAAGAGCAATCACATTCTCTAACGATAAATGACGGGTCGAGTTCATCTTCTCCAAACTCAACACCGGTAAAATTTAGAAGATTAAGTGATATTTATGCTCCATGCAATTTTTGTGTTGTTGAACCGGAATGCTTTAAGCAAGCTGTTAAAGAGGAGGTGTGGGTAAATGCAATGGAAGAAGAGATAAAAATGATTGAAAAAAATGAAACTTCAGAATGGTTGAAAAACCGAAAGAAAAGGATGTAGTCGGGTTGAAGTGGATTTATAAAACAAAAACAAATCCAGATGGTTCGGTGCAAAAGCACAAGGCAAGGTTGGTTGCTAAGGGATATTCACAACAACCCGGAGTTGACTATCAAGAGACGTTTGCACCGGTGGCAAGGTATGAAACAATAAGGTTGTTAATTGCTTTAGCCGCACAGAAATATTGGAGGTTATATCAACTTGATGTGAAGCCGGCTTTCTTGAATGGAGTGTTGAAAGAAGAGGTGTATGTTGAGCAACAACAAGGCTTTGAAGTTGAAGGTGAAGAAGCTAAGGTGTACAAATTGAAGAAGACATTGTACAGGTTAAAAAAAAAAGCACCTCGAGCATGGTATGACAATATTGATGCATACTTCACCGACAAAGGATTTAAAAGAAGTCCAAGTGAGCCAACACTCTATGTCAAGCATGGTGAAACTGGTATGCTTATTGTTTCTCTTTATGTTGATGATTTGATTTTTACTAGAAATGATGAGAAGATGATGCATGAATTTAAGAATGACATGATGAAAAATATATGAGATGAATGATTTGGGCTTACTTTATTATTTCTTGGGTATTGAAATTGATTAAAGTGAAGATGGTGTTTTTATTTCTCAAAAGAAGTATGGCGAAAATATTATCTCTAAATTTAAAATGGAGAATTGCAATCCAGTAATGACACCATTATTGGTGAATGAGAAATTAGTAAAAGAAGATGGTAGTGGTGGTGCCGATGCGGCACTATATAGAAGTTTGATTGGAAGTTTGTTGTATCTTACCACTACAAGACCCGATATCATGTATGCTTCAGGATTGTTATCTCGGTTTATGCATCAACTGAGTAAAATGTATTTTGGTGTTGCAAAATGGGTGTCACGTTACATACAAGGGACCAAAGATTCCGGTCTCATGTATGAGAGAAATGAAAAGGAAGATGTGGAGTTGTTTGGATTTTGCGATAGTGATTGGGCCGGGAGTATGGCTGACATGAAGAGTACATCTGAGTATACATTTACACTCAGATCAGGAGTATTCTTATGGGCCCCGAAGAAACAAGAGAGAGTGGCACATTCTTCCATGGAAGCCGAGTATGTGTCGGCAAGTGAAGCAACTAAACAAGTTGTTTGGTTAAGAAAGATTTAATAAGATATGGGGGAGCAACAAGATACGGCCACGGTTCTATTTTGTGACAACAAATCCGCCATTGCCATGCTGAAGAATTCGGTATTTCACAAGCTAACCAAGCATATCAATCTCAAGCATCATTACATTAGAGAAGCAGTTGAAGATGAAGAGGTTCTTATCAAGCATGTGAGGACCGGAGACCAATTGGCGGACATTTTTACGAAGGCACTTCCATGTGACAAGTTTGTTTATCTTCGGAAATTATTGGGTATGACAAACAAAAACATTAAGGGAGAGTGTTGAAATTAATGTTTTTGGAAAAAAGAAAAAATTATAAATGGGTCAATTAGTCAAATGGTTAGATAAATGTATTTGTGATTTCTAGATAAATTAATTGTTTATGTTTTCAAGGGTCATGTTGGGGAGTGCAATTCATGCACTTGGTATTTGTGTTATGTTTAATTATATTTATGTTTTTAAATTTTTAAAAAGTCACCATATGACCTATAAATAAGAGGAATATCATTTGTAAGAATATCTCAACATAATAGAATGAATTTTTTTGCATAAGAGTTCTTCTCTCTTCCACTAAAATACTAAACAAAATAACATAGCGCTATTGAATAGAACAAGCCTAGCACTATATATAACTTGCTTGGGTGGAATGCACATAACTTTGATTTGTAGTGTGGCTAGCCCACGATGAACCTAGTTCAACGAGAATATTATAATCCGAATGAGCAAATGATTTTGGCATGGTCATTTACTAATGTACGTTCTATGAACTCCGAGCATTCCTTACATAATGGTAAAACTGCAAATGAAGTTGAGAGTCCAAATTGAGTAATGTTAGATTCGCAACCGTATATTTCTTCTTTTAAAATTACAGAAGAGATAATGGGAGACCCTAAACTTTTCACTTTTGACAAGTGGTCTCCCGAATTTTTAATTTCGACAATTATCTTCTCAAGCTATGTAATCAACGACAACCAACTCCCTCAATTTTAAGTATATATGGCCAAAATATTTGAAATATCAATGATTTTTTAATTTGTAGAAAGATTTTTTTTAAGAAAGCATGTACTTGATTAAATATGCGTAATACATTATTTATTGCTTATTAATTTTATTTTGTATGCTCTATATTATTTTTTATACATGAACTAAAAATTGTTATTGTTTATACATGAAAAGTACCAAACATAATGAAATAAGAAATTATTAATTAATATTGACTTAAAAAAATATAATTGATAAAATATTTAAACACGGATAAACTTATAATCAAGGATATTATAGTCATTTCTTACTTAAAATTGTATATTAAGTAATAAATTAACTGACGGAGGGTGTTTGTTACTTATTGCATATATAGTTTTGGGGCATGATTATCAAAAATTGAAAGTTCGGAAATTAACTTGTCACAAGTAAAAAGTTTAGGAGCTATATATAGCATAGCCTCATTAAAAAATTATAGAATTAGTTATTGTTTGAGACATATCACATATATATTGTTGTACCTTTAAGTATGTCACCTATATATATCTTTTCTTGTGGTGAAATATATCTCATCTAAATATGGACCTAGAGTTTAAATTCATGTTACATTTAAGACTCGAGAAAAATTATGGCCCCAACTATATATAGTCAGCGACCTCTTATCATGAAATATAGGCATAGATTATGACAAATTAAGCATGATTTTCATTTTAATTATCATAACTAAAATTTGTAATTTTTATCAACAAAATTATTGGAAAATTTTAAAATATCAGGGAAGAAACGTGAATATGAAATGGAAACAAAGGCCACCAACCAAATTAATTCAGACTAAGGAAAATACTGGTCAACAAAATATATATATCGAGGTCATGTGACCAAGTTCAAATAGAGAGGTGCTTTGGTGATAGTCATAACTAACCATGAAATAACTCCTCGATCGGTGGTATCAAAGGAAATGGAGAAAATAAATCTACTGTTGCAAGTGTAATCAACTTGAATCGACTTGATATTAAAAACTTAAACCACAATTTACAAAATCAAATAGTGCTTACCAATTGTACAGTTTTAGCGCAAGAGTAGTCTTTCCGAGTCCACCAGGTCCCCAAATTGAGACCACACATAGTCTCTTACTGGTCTCATCGGGCAACTCCATGACAAGATGGTCTCGGATCGCCTCGAAACCAATAATATCGGGATCCATGTTAGGTAGCACCCGTGGCCTGACAGGTAGTCTGATCTCTCCGCTACCCTCGCCCAAATTATTTATTCCATATGTAACTCTGCTCTCCGCGATTTCTACGATCCTTGGTAGGATCTCACCAATCCCATGTGCAAATGTCTCTATAGTTTCGTCGAGAAGCCTATGTTATTTGCTTCGTCAAGGAGAAAGATATCAATGACATCTTCAATGGAGTAGCCAACATCTCTCACCTCTCTCAACCAAAGCTTCTGCTTCTCATCTATTATTTGCTTCTTGTCAGCGTCTTTGAGAAAAGGCTGAATCTGCCTGAGTTGAAACCCCACCTCCTGCACATGCCTACTAATGATTTCATCATGCCGGTCTAAAACCTGCTCAAGTGCAGTATCAGCCAACTTGCTTAGCACAAAATTTATAATGTTCTCGGCCATCTCACTTCTGTATTGTATGTGTCAGCTGAAACGATCGCGGTGACTTACTACAGAAGTTGGAGGTGTTATAAAAGCTTGAAGAGATTTGAGAATGGATTTATCTTTGGGTGGTATCTGGATGAACTTGTGAGTTGTGAATATAGCATATAGTATTAGATTTGTTGTGCAGTATACCGATAAGAAGCTCGGAGGAACTTAAAAAGGTCTCAATTGGCCGACTGCTTGATGCATTCTTAAGGTTAATTAATTGACAATTGGTAGAGAATGTACGACACAATGTGAGTACCAGCAGGAAGCTTCCCTAATAATTATTTATTTACTTTTTATACGTGTTGACTTTATTATTTATTTTTTTGGAAGTTTCGCAGAAGCTACGAAGTTGTTAGAGGGGCTAGACCTTTCAACTTTTGAGTAACCACATTTTTTTTTTCTAGCCAATTATGTTACCGCCCCATCTCGTTGATTTTACATTGTTAAAGAAAAAATATTGATTGATACTGATTTAGATCTGAATGTGGACCAATAATTTGTTTTGACATTAAATTGCAAAAAGATGTGAATCCACAAGTTGTTTCTAATTTTCTACTTACCCAATTAATAATGCCACGTGATGGCATATTGTCATGTGCGGCAGTTGAATTATTTTGCTATTTTTTTCTTTTTTCGAAAGAATTGTTTTTAATTGCATATGAAAACAAATGTTCAGATCTTAAGTCTTCGCTATGTAACAGAACTACGCAGACTTTTCTTATTATTTTATTAAAATATTTTTAGCGCCCATTAACTTTCGTGTACGTAAGGATTTTTTATTATTTTATTAAATATTTTTGTGCTCACCCTTAAGTTTAAGATCATTTATTTGTAGTATGTCCAGTTATTTCTACTATTTGGAAATGGATTGTATCTTATAATTATTTTAATTTTAACTATGATTTCATTATGGACCTGTGGATAATTGATGCTTGTATATCTCTAAAAGATAAGTTGTTAGTAAAAAAAAAAAAAAAAAAGTTAGTAGAAAATAGATTTGATTGGAGGAGCTGTTACGTGGACTTTAAAGAAATATACTATGCTTTAGGGATTCATCTGTAAAATCTCTCAAGGCTATTGAATCAGTGGACTTTAAAGAAATAGACTATCACATTCCCTTCAATAAATCAAGTTTAAACAAACATGATAACCCAATTATTGCATATTTCATAAGCAAACCTAATCAATTGCTTCAATTTGCACCTATTTCAGAAACAATTACCAATTTCATTTGCAAAATTTTTAACAAAATTGGCTTCTTATTTAGAAAAGAAATATTCAAATTCAGTTTCTGTTTGAAGAACAATTGCACAAATTTCACCAAGTTCCTTTTCTTTTTTAAATTACCAATTTCAGTTTCTTAACACGTGGGGAATATA